>OZ010597.1:66122701-66722701 GCA_963932145.1 Acanthosepion lycidas | reverse complement strand
GACATTAATTTGAAAAATTTTGCAAAAATAAAAATAATTGTCGGATATTAATGAAACTTTCAGAAACTATTCACAAATGATGGAAATTATTATAAATATGTTTTCTTTTTTAAAGTCACGGCAAAAATATTTTTATATTTATTACCCCCCCCCCCCGACACACACACACACACACACACACACACACACCAACTAATTTTTGAAAACTCTGGAAATTCAACATTGTTCAGTTTAGTGATTATATTAGTTAAAAGCACAAGGCTTTGAGGAAAGCAAATCATATTTTTTAATTACCCCCCCCGCCTGAAAATCAGCTATGAATTGTAACATACAAAACTCAATAAAACAAAGATATTATTTAATTTAAAATGCTTTTAGTTGCTTTTAGTTGTTTTTATGAATATGGACAATATTTTCTGAAAGCAAAAAAAACTTTTTCGATGAAAAATGAATTTTTAATACAATTATTTGTTATTTCTTTATTATATTAGATTTTTACATTTAAGTTGTTAAAATATTATAAAATTAGTTGAAAACCGCATTCAATTTCGTAAATGACGTTATGAGATAGATCATTTTTACAGCATTGTAAATTGTATCGCTTCGACCAATCAGAAGACCCGCACTAATTAAGAAATATAATGTTGTGTTTATAAAACGGCTGTAATTAAAAAGTACGGATGACCAGCAAGAATACAATTAAGTCGCGTTATTTGAGTTAAGCATTGTTCTCCGCTGTTAGGGCCCTTATTTTTGCGAAACACGTGTAGAGAAGTTAATCTGATTTTTCAATTTCAACTGAGAAGGGTACCTACAAGTATTAGTATCATCTTATGAAATTTATATGATCTTATTTTTATATTACCTCAGTTATGACATTTTTCCATAAATGAATGGAAATACAAATAACACAGTAAAATGTAATAAATGTACATAAAATTATAGTATTTTATGTACACTTCTGATAAAATTTCATAAGAAAGGCACTTATAAATTAATTAGATACCTTTCTTATGAAATTTAATCTCACTCTCAACAGTCTTATTTTAATTTTTTTATAATATATTTTCCACAAAGCATCGTAAAAGCTAAGTACAAAAAAAAAAATTAGAGCGCTGAAAGCTTTCCTTAAAAATAACGAGGTAAATAATTAATTCACTTAAATCTAAATAATTATGTCACTTCTGTCCTTCCGTACGATAACTTTTCCTCACGTAAACTGTCAATACGTGATGAAATTTTCACTCATTACCTGTCAAGTGACGCGAAATATTATGACCTGCTTTGTTTTATTTTTAAACTACTTCTTTTCGGCGCAAAAACTAAGTAATGCTTGTTTCAAAATATTTTAAATAAACATTATAATTTCTAATTTTCTTAAAATAAATTTTGAAAAAATTATAATTGATTTTTAAAAAAATTTGAAACTGAGATTTTCACTTTTTTGTAAAATGGAGAAAAATGGTTGACATGATTGATTATCTATCAATTTTGCTGCCCCCCCCCCAAAAAAAACAAGATTTTTAACGAAAATTTCGGACGTGCTAGGAACGATGAGAAAATGTAAAAAAAGATACCCCCCCCCAATACCTCTTTTCTCTTAATAATGACATAAACATTTAGACAAAAATTTTGTTTTCATCAAGTTTGGCGTCTTTTTCATCATGCTATGGTCTTTTTTTTTTAGCGATCTCATGGAGGTACCTATCCCCAATAAATATTAACTTGGAGGTATTACTTATGAAAGATCAACTTTTATACAAGTTCATGATAAAGATCTAGATTATAATCAATGGCTTTCAAAACCAGCCCATAAACTAATGCGCTATTACGTGAAATATTTTCATTCCAGGTACGAGAGAAATTGATATATCCTGAAGACAATCTGTTTATATATATGTAGTAATCCGTTGGTATATAATCCAAGTGAATCCTATTAACACAATATTAAATATTAAAACTGATTCACACATAGAGCTCAATGTTTTTATAATAAACAAAGCAATATATTTCATACAATCGGAATTAAGATACCATTATGTAAATGATCATTTTAACCCTGTAAAATTAAATTTGCAGGATTTTTCAAACAGTCAATTGATGATAAATTTTTGATCAGAATTAAATGTAAATGATCATTTTCACCTTGTAAAATTAAATTTACAGGATTTTTCAAACAGTCAATGAATGATAAAATTTTGAAATAAAAAAAAAAAACAGACAAGGGGAAAAAAGAAAGGAAGACAAACAAGGGGAAAAAGAAGATGAAGAATAGAAAGGAAAGGAAAATGGCAATGGAAACAGGCACTTTTCATTCATTTTTTCCAATTTTAAAGGATTTTTATTATATTATATATTAAATTTCATATACAATTTTTTTCCTTGTGGATGGTTATTAATTAATATAAATTTAATTTGATATTATGTTAATTTGGATCTATTCATCCTATGATGTTTATATTTCGCCCCCTTTATATCATATTTTTTTTTATATTTCCTTTATTATTCTTTTTTGATATATTTGTTAATTTAATACTCTTTAATTCTGAATTATCTCTCTTTCATATTTTTGAGTTTATCTCTAATTATTTTATATAATATTTGTTTTTTTTTAATTAATTTCTGAAGGTTCATTTGGTCTATCTACTGTCTGATTTCTACTGGGTATATTAAAGAGGTCATCTCTTTCTCTCCTTTCCTTCTCTTTCTCTCTTCCTTTCCCCTCTGACCACCACTCATATCAAGACTTGAACCACTTCCTGTTTCTTTTGCCACCCTCCCTTCCTTTCTATTCTTCAACTTCTTTTTTTTACCTGCTTTTCTTCCTTTCTTTCCTCCCACTTGTCTGTTTTTTTTTATTTCAAAAATTTATCATCCATTGATTGTTAGAAAATCCTGTAAATTTAATTTTACAAGTTGAAAATGATCATTTACATAATGGTATCTTAATTCCGATTGCATGATATATATATATATATATTATATATATATATATATATATATATATATATATATATATATTACACTGAATCATATATATATATATATATATATATATATATATATATATAGTTTTAAAAACTAGGAATTTATTGATTTTAATTTTATTAGTCTCTAAGGCCCTTTCAACCAACAGGAGACAATCGTTGGATCTTTAATTAACGAAAAGAACAGTAACGAAAATGAAGAGCAAAAAAAAGGGGGAAACACGCTAAAATAACAAACAAGTGTATATATTTGTAACGAGGGGAGGGGAAATAACGTGTAAATAAATTAGCGAGTGACAGTTAAAATAAAATATCCCCCAACAGATTAAGGGACTTTACAAATTCTTTCTGTCGGCAGAGAGAAGGTTTCCTTAATCTTATACAGACTGATTCCAAAATCTTCAAATGATTGTTGGAACCAGCCGTATGAATGATTTTAAACCACTCTTTTGTATACGACTTGGCACAGTCTATATTCTCAATAAAGTGTTGAGCAATAGCCGATTCCATATTTATGGGGGGAAGATAACACATTTTATCTATCTTACCAGGTCATATTTTGGAAGGTACATGCTGGTTGATTCTAGTTTCCAAATGCAAGGTTGTACGCCCCACATAACCAGCAGCACACTGGCAATTAAACTCATATACTAAATTACTCAATTTGATGTAGGGCAATTCATCCTTGCGAAACGACGGAAACGCAGACCTAGTTCGAAAAATGCAACATAAAGCAACAGATGGAAAACAACCAGAGACCGACTTGCTGGCTTGCTTAATTAAGTTTTGGCCCTTATCCCCAATCCAGGCAATCTTCAAATACACCGGACATTTAGAAGGCCCCTGGACTTTAGGGGAATGAAATTCCTTAGTCTTCTTACTAATAATATAATCAATAAAGGCCTCCGGATAGACATTACTGAGGAAAATCTCCCTAATGTTCTCAAATTCACGGTCCAATCTAGCAGGAGAACAAATTTTGAGCGCCCTGTACACCAAGGTTTTAACAAGATTGATTTTCCTTGATGTAGGTGCAAACGAACGCCAATTCAAATAGAGGGCCGTAAAGGTAGGTTTGTCATAAAAACTTGTAAGAAAACCCCCTCTACTACGCTCAACAAAAACGTCCAAAAAAGGCAGACAATTGTCCTTCTCCCCTTCCATAGTGAAGGATAAATATTTGTGTAAGGAGTTAAGCTCATTAAAGAAGTTAACAGCCTCACTTTCATTAGAAAAACTTGCAAAAGTGTCATCGACGTACCTGACATAAACAAACTAACGTACCATTAAAGGAAACTATTAATATTTGTGCAGACTTGTTATATGAAGGTGACATTACTCCACCTCGTTTTCCTAAGGGTGTATTTATGGAACTTATGACACTTTGTACCAGTTCAGTGGAGTTTAGTTTTGATAATGTCATGTACAGTCAAGTGGATGGGGTCCAGATGGGTAGTCCACTTGGCCCTGCGTTGGCTGATATTTTTGTGGGCTTCCACGACATGTTGCTCTTTGGTAAAGTGTCTAAACCGTTTGTTTATGTCAGGTACGTCAATGACACTTTTGCAACATTTTCTAATGAAAGTGAGGCTGTTAAAAATATTCTTAAAGCTGACTATGTCATTATCATCAAACCTAAGAGCTGAAAAAACAGACAACCTCTTCTAGGATGATCTGTTGGCGGTGGCTCTCGAGAGTTCTGGCATTGCCATGTCCGTCCACTTTGATGTTGTCTGATCAGCTCTTGCGTTGGCGTCCCTTCTTGTGTTCTCCTCCAACTGCTGGGTGACTTGTATCAGCCCTTCTTCTATGCTGAATCATTTGAAGACGTGCCAGAGGCCATCATATTGAACGCAATAAAATTGTGGAACAGGTATCTCTAGTTTTGCAGATGTTTCTCAATGAGGACCCTAAAGTTGAAGATTTATTCCATTGTGCTCTGTCCAGCTCTAAAATCTCCATGCTTTTCTGACAGTAGCTCTTCAGCTTTCGATTTCAGACAGCTAAGGATAATGCGAAGCATGACTCCGATGATGTGGTTGATCAGGCTTATTGTTCCATAATTCTGGCATTGCTTGAGATTATTCTTCTTGGTAGGGGTATTACCAGTGACTGGGTTCACTCTTTTCGTCACTTCTGTTCTCAAATCAGCTGGCATAGAGTTGTTATGGCCTTGGCAATTTCATCGCCATTTTTCACCAGTTCTGAGTGTACATTGTCCACCCCAGGTGACATGACAAGTTTCAGGCTCCTCACTGCTGCTTCTACCTCTTCCTTCGGGCTGTCTTCGCTTTCTGTGCCGTACTGTGCTGTTTTCAGTAAAGAGGTATCTGGATGGAGCTCATAATTGTACAGACCGTCACAGTATTGGGTTCACTTATTAAAAAATTCCACTCTGTCAATAGCTTGAAATCTTTGTCATCTATGACAGCTGCTCTTAGCTGGATGGTCTTGGTGAGGGATTTGAGAGTATTGTACATCTTTCAGTCATCTAATTTGATACCCTTTTCAATGGCGATACACTGCCCTCATATTTACTCCTCTTTGGTTGCTCGTAACTTCTTCATGACCTCTCTGTGCATGTTTTCGTACTGCGTCCTTGCTTCATCACGAGCGCTTCTTTCGTCTTATCTCTCACCTCTTCTCGCAGAAACCCAAGACATCTTTCGTGATCCACGGCTGAATTATCTTTTGTGGCTTTCCCAGAACTTTTTCAACTGTTGTGAGTAGGACTTAGTTGATGTCGAATGTGAGAGTGACAAGCATGTTGAGGGATGCAAACTTGCCGCCAACTTGAGCCTGGAAAATTTCTCCGTCTTTAGGATCCTTTAGCTTCCCAAGGTCAAAGAGGGTGCAGGGGCTCTTACGGCAATGCTTAGTTTTCAGCTTCAGCTTAAAGGTTGTCATCACAATATTATGATCGCTGCCTATATCTGCACCAGGGAATGTCCTTGTTTTCGCCTGGTTGACTCTGGACTTGAAGCGTTGCAGCGGAACAAGAATGAAGTCAATCTGTTTGCAGACTTGCCCGTTAGGTAATTGCCAGGTTGTGGTTGGAGACAGCTTATTGGGGTGTAGATTGTTGGCCAATATGAGGCGATGGCTTCTGGCAAACTCAAGCAGTTTCAGGCCCCTGTCGTTGGCCTCCCCGATGCCAAATCTCCTGACTCTTCCTGCCCAGTTTCCGCATACACCTGGTCCTACTTTGGCATTCCAATCCCCATGATGATGTTTTCACGAGGGACTTCCGCTATGGTGGATTCTGTAAATTCATAAAACTTTCCGACTTTTATGATCTGAAGTTGGAGCATAAACCTGGATGATGGTCATAAACCTGGATGATTCTGCTGGAGATGGGAGTGCAGCTGATGACACTTCCTGCAATCTCTTTCCTGACAATAAATGCCACCCCATACTGATGTTTCTTCTCAGATCTTGTGTCCATCCTCTGTTGATGTTTCACCGATGCCAATTTCTTTAATTCTGTCGTCGGATGATGTAATTTACTGATGTAATTTAATGCCCAATAATTGAAAGTGAGTAATGGTTCTTATTGATGCTGATTTTTTATTTTCTTATATATATATATATATATATATATATATATATATATATATATATATATATCTTCATTAGAGATTTTTTTGAAGATCTCGAAGATGAGCTAAGATGGAAAGTGAGACAAGCATTAGAAAAGGCCAACTCGCCTAAATAAAATCAACTCAAGGAAAAAAATGTTGGAAATGAAATCCTTGCAGGGTGACACTAGTATGATCATACTGCCAACTAACAAAGGCAATAATTCAGTGGAAAAGTTGAAATATTCCAAAGTATTGAGGATGACAGCTACAGTAAAGTGAAAAAGGATCAAACCCTAAAAACTAAGAGGAAGCTGCCACAGATTCTAAATAAGTACAAGGACTACTTCGTACTAAATAAGTATAGACAGCTAACTCAACGTTACACTAAGCTGTTGCACATGTATGGTCTCCCCAAATTCAAAAATTTGGCATTTCATTGAGACCCAAAGTCAGTTTCATGGGTGCAGCATGCCACCCGCTGAGCAGATTGCTATCAAAGGTTGTAGAAAATTCGATCTTCCAGGTTTTTTGTATTAAAATTCGAACATCCGAATTCTAAACAATAATCAAATAAAAATAAAGAAAAATGGGTATGCCTGTTAAATAAATAATTTGTATTTAGAAACAATGAATTCAAAATCAGTAAAAAATACTTTAGTAAAAAATAGACCTTGGGTAGTTTCTACACAGAAAAATCTGTGGGTGAGAAAATACTTTGATCGTCAGCAAAGATTTATTGACCATCCGAGCTGTTGCTGTTGGAGATGATTCGTTTAAAGTCACCGGAACTTGCTTCTTTCAATAGGCGCTGGGTTGAGGAAAAAAGAGCTGAGGCCACGTCTTCTTTTGTGATTGAACTGATTGGAGAGGTCAAATCTCTGCTCTTAAATGTCGAAATCACTATGTTTATAAAAACATAAAAGAAATCTTTCTCGAAAATAGACTAGAGAAAATAGTGTTTTAGTATTCTCTGAATGGTCAAATATTTCACATGTTGATGTTAACTTCTAACCAATAGACACTGATTTAAACGGAATGTGTTGTATTGTGGAATCTTTCTGGCCTGTTTGTAAATATTGTCTGTTATTGGGTAGAAAATAAAATTTGGGCGCGTTTTAATATGATATATATGTGGGTATGTACTTGTGTTGGAAATAGGGTTTACTTCGTATAAGGTGAAAAAATCATTGATTAGTAATTAATTGACAGATTTTTATGATTTTGCCGTACCTCCAAAAGTCTAAAAGATATTTTCCCGGGCACGGACTGATATAGCAAGAATTAAAGCATTAGTTAACTTAGTCATCTAGAAGGCGTAATGTAAACAAGGCACAGATGTAGTTTCAGTAAATCAAATATTAACAAATCAGAATTAAGGATTCAACGTTGGCCAGTCAAACGGAAGATTGAGAATATAAAATTGTGTTCATGTTAAGCCTATTTCTACCGATATAAGCAGAGGAGAATCAGCATTTAAACAATTGGTGGTATAGCGACAGGAGAGAAGTAACAATTTAAATAGGTCAGGAAGGACACATCTGCTCGACAACGGTGCCGTAAAATTCCACACACTGATCCAGGATGAGGAATTTGATACAAGAACTAACGCTCCTCCGATTAATAATTTGATTTATTTGTAAGTACGAGCATACTAAAACCAAATACACCCACGAAAAGATTACACGTGGATTTTTGGCCGGTGTTTTCCGTTCCCACAACAAAATAATTGCTGTGAATGAGATCAACCCTTTTTATTTTCCACATCACCAATGTTCCGCCTAATAAATTGTAGTTATTGTTTGTTACATAAATCCATTTTTGTGTTTATTTATGCTCCTATAGTTAGAGGCGTGGCTACCTTAGGGTCAACGAAACAAATCGTAGCTATCACATCAACTACAATCTTATGTGTGGAAAGAGATGTTTTGCGTTTTGTTTTTGTTAGACGTGCTTTAATAAATTTACAGGAACATTTGTAAAAATTTTATATCTAAACTGGCCATATATTTGATTTTTATGTCTGTTTTTTAATCTATTTATAAGATCTTAGTTTTTTTTATGTGTGAGGAGTTAATTGGGCCAAGTAATGGGGTTACAGTTTTGGCTAGTGTACTGGCTAGTTTATGTGGGGCGCTACCTATTCTTGATATAATGGGTTTCATCGAGATACTTCTTGCATTTACTTTTGATAATCCGTAGAATATGGATGTTTTCGGGTGATTTTCCGTTAGTTTTAACCAATAAATGTCTTCGTCTTTTTAAATAACTTCTTGTTTAAATCTCCGTGACTCTTTTGTAATCTTGTGTTGATGTATTTTTCCGTATATGTTGTCATCTTCAAGAAGGAGTTTCATTTTGTATTGATATGCGTGTGTATTATTACAATGATTACTCCACCGTCTTTGTCGGAAGGGGTTATATAGATTTTTTAAATTGGTATCACCACAAGCAAGGCAGTAAAGCCACTAAAACGCAAGGGGTTACAGAGTGTGGAAGAATTAGGAACATAAATATTAATGAGCATGGAGATAAAAGAGTAATCAGGAGGACAGTATATAGCGATTGACATTGCTTTTAATTTTTTGAAAATTAAAGTTAACTGGAATGTACGAAGCCGAAAGGGAGTTCCACAAGCGAGAAGTGCAAGAAAAGAAACTGTTAGAATAGAACTTACGGCTACATCTAGCTAGCTCAACCGTAAATAGATATCTTGTCACCAGTTGAGTACTCAGCTTAAATTCATGGAGTCTAGGTACCATAGTGAAGATCTCATTACCATGAAAGTATTTATAAAAAGGCACAGAGAGGCAACCTTACGGTGATAGGTAAGTGACTGAAGCCGAGCTGTCAGATCAAGACCAATAATATCTTCTTCGGATTTTATCAAAAAGCTCAAGGTAAACAGCAGGGTCATTGGACTATCTGTGGCAGCAATATTCTAAGCATGGACGAATGGTAGACTTATAGCTAGATCCCGGTGGGGTGGGGGGATTTTCTCGCACGACACAGTCAACCGACTTTCTTAGCAGCTAACCTAGCAATGGATTCAATATAATCTTTCTACTTCATGTCAGCTGAGAACGAGAAGTCCGAAAAGCCGTAACGAGTCACTTTCCTGGAGGTTAGCATCAGCCATTCTGATGGAAGGCAGAGAGAGGTCTCGCAGATGATTAATGGAGAGAAGTTTAGTTTTGGAGGCGTTAAAATTGATAAGCCATCTTTTGCCCTAGTTAACGACGGACTTGAGGTCATTTTGGACATAGGCTGCCAATTTGACCATGATCAGCCTTTCTATTGAGGCAGGCGTAAATGGTTGTGCCGTCAGAGTATATGCCAAGTTGGGAGCTGATATCCTCAGGAAGGTCGTTAATGAAAATTAAAAACAGGTAGGACCAAGGATGGAGCACTGGGAGACACCTGTGTTAGTTCGAAAAGATCTAGACAAGTGGCCGTTCAAGATAACTTTCATTTCACGATTTGATAGGAAAGACTAGTCAGCTAAAAAATGTGTCCAGAAACACCGTAACTTTTCAGCTTGTAAAGAAGACCTGTATGCCAGACCCTGTCAAACCCTTTCAAAATGCCCAATACTACAGCCTAGGTTTCACCGTTTTTATATAGAGTGTGATAAACTCTTTCTGAAATTATCGTCAGTACATCAGCAGTTGACCTGGAAAAACGAAAGCAATATTGCTTGTCTGCGAAAAGGTCCTGCGGTGAGAAATGATGAATCAATTCAACATTGAATAGGCCGATAGTTGGTAGGGTCAGGCGGTTCACCATAAGTCTTAAAAACTGGAACAACAAACGATGACTTCCAGAAAACAGGAAACCAGGAGACAGTGAGGCATTTATAATATAATTTAGAGAGAATAGGAGCCAGTTCAGGGCACACTTCTTAATGACTATTACAGAGATACCATCGGGTCCACATGCTTTGCGGGGATCAAGGTTAGAAATGATAGCAGAAACCATATATGCATATCACTCAACAGAAATTCAGTTCTAAGAGGGAATTTAGTCAGGGGTACAGCAAATGAGTCGAGAATAGAATTAACGGGCGAAGCATTCAGCAGAGGATAACACCTCAAATTGATTGAAGAGGGGGAATAGATACTTATTTAATACATTTTATAACAGAGCCACCAGTAATCATGTGAGCCAAATTTGTTAGAGGCTATGCAGTTGTGACGAGAGCTGCCACGCTGGTATAGCCGAAAATAGTGGTTCATGTGTGCTATAGCGGCCGAGCATGCTGGTGTGAACCATGGAGAGGATTGAGGTTTCACCTGATATTTCCGAGAAATGATGAAAGCGTCCATGCTGGCTTTGACCCAAGAAGAAACCTCAGTGGTGCAATTTTCAATTGGGAGGTTGAAAATGTCAGTCCATGGGGTGTCACGAAGAATATCACGGATTGTGTCCTAATCAGCATGCTGGTAAGGGAAAAAAGTGTTATGGATAGGGGGTTTCTGTTTAACGTATGATTGGAACGAAATATCAATATCTACCCAGAGTGGTCCGATTTACCAAGAGGGCAGTATTGTGAAGCTCGGCAAGAGCGAGAGGAGTTAATGAATAAATCAAGTAGAGAAGCCTGTTGCTCGGTTTTACTAGGGAAACGAGTAGGAAAATACACTGTTTGAGTAAGGGATTGGGCAATGGAAAAATTTAATATCTTAATGCCGGCAACATCAGTACCTTTAAAATATTTCAGCCACGTGTCATAGTGGACATTAAAGTCGCTGAAGACAAAGATGTTTGCAGATGGATGGAGAGGAAGTACCTTTTCTATACTGTCAGCTATTTATGTCTAATATACTGAAGTCCTGAGATGAGGGAGCAATAAGGGAAATTAGTGATAGCTAAGAGAGTTTAGTAAGGACAGATGGAAGCACATGAAAGAGTGGTCAACCGCTTCGATAGACAGTTCCCTGGCCATCGGAAGATTATCCCGGATGTAAACAGCAAGTTCATACATGGGAATGCTGGAATCTTTTCGGCAAAGGGGGAGATAGCTTGGAATCAAGAATTCATTGATATCAATGGAAGAATTCAGGTTAGTTTCAAAAAGGCCAAAGATATCTGGTGACCGTTTCAGAAGAAAAAATTCTACGCTATAGAAGTTGGAACGGATATCACGAATATTGGAGAAAGAAAGGTTGAGGGGTGTAAGTAGATTTTGTTTGCTGGTTTACCTGTATTTCTTTTTGTTGTGATTCCCACGAGATTTGTTTAGAAGAGAGAGAAAAAGACCACCATAATCTTCCCTATCTATCATCAATGGCAATACAAACCAGTCAGTGCGTAGCTGGGAACAGAGCATAATGTGGCCTCAGTGTTATCTACCAGGAATATATGCAGGGACACCTTCCCATGCGCAACATGGCACTACAGATACCCCGATATTATGCAGCCTCTCTAAGCGCTACCAAAGAGTTTAGGCTCCCAACGAAAAATAAAACCTTTACATTTACCTTGATAAAGTCCCTCAGAGGACGAAATGTGTTGTTAACGAAAAGTTTTCGTTTTTGTCTTTATACATATTGTCTTTTCACAGATTAATCTTATTTATATCTGAATCCCCCCCACACACAAATATATAAATAATGGATTTTATTTTATTTATTACTTCAAACGTTCTATTTAATGCATACCAATATTTGAGTAGACGCTTCGTTTATTTTAAACAGTATTTATGTATTTTATTTTATATACAGGCTTGCATACTTGAGAAAACTTATTAAAGAAAATATATTTCCTCCTGGAAAAGGGATCGTAGGTTCGAATCCTGCCAGAGATCACGTTTTCTTTATTAAGTTTTCTCCAGAGACGTTAAGCAACGTCGAACCTGGTCAGTACCTAGATGGGTGACCACTTGGGAATACCAAGTGTTGTAAACACAGATTTGTGAGTGGTGAAATGGATAATGATTCAGAATTGTTAATCGGAGAGCCGGGTTCGAATTCCAGTTGAGTTCGTTATATTCACTTACGCGCAAATACCCGTGGGTAATGTATGAATGCCCTTCTTCTTTCCCTGGCTATGGGTTAATTAGGAAGACTTGTATCACTAAACCACTATTATCTCCAAAAATAAAATAAAAAAACTGCGTACAAAATATGTAGATTTCGGCATTAATCATAGAGGTTGACATGCCGCTAAACAAAAACAGTTAGTCAACACTCGCTCTCCCTATGCGAACGTTGATATTTGAAGATTCACAGAAAGCAGCCAATGAAGATTTTCGCTAGATGGTTTGGGTTTTATTGCATGAAAATGCCTAACGACAACTTAAAGAAAATAATAAGATTAAACATTGGAAAGTCTTGGATAGACTAAGTGTCGAAGAGAATCAAGAAGGAAAGAATGGGTTAAGATTAATAATTTGAAGCTATGAATTTGAAGCAGGCTCCAGGAAAATTCGAACCTGAAACACAAGTAGAACTCATTAAGATTTAGTCAGACTAAATCTCCAACCCACCTAGTTGTCTCCGGGGTAATATGACAAAGATTTATAGTCTTCTGAAATGTCCCAAATTCCATCGAAGAATTCTTGATTCATTCATATAAAATACCACCACTCCCACTCCGAAATACTGGCATCGGCAACGACAGATTGACGATTATATATATATATATATATATATATATATATATATATATATATATATATATATATATATATATATATATACCGTCAAGGTGTCGTTTTTGTTACCAGTATATATATATATATATATATATATATATATATATACCGTCAATGTGTCGTTTTTGTTACCAGTATATATATATATATATATATATATATATATATATATATATATTAGTGATGCATTTTGCATAGTCTATTGTATTGTTCTAGCGGTTATTTTGGTGGACGATAACGGTTATGTTTCAAATTCTTCTACGGGCTATTGAGTGGAAATAATTGTGAATCCAGTTACAGTTTTGGAGCTATTACAATGTTGTTTGTTAACTTATTTTATTTATTAGCTATTTTATCCTACAGACAGAGTTTACAATTTTGTGATTTATTGTTGTAGGATGATGTTGGTTTCTTTATTTTCCGTGATATGTTTGGTGTGATTTCATTTTTGTTTTTAATCTCCCAGATATGTCTCGAAAGCATTGTGCTGTTCACGTATTTACTATTTGTAAAGGATGTTTTCTGTATGTAGTTTCTTTGTTTCCAGAGTCCTTCAGTTACTCCTATGTATATTTACATATTATATTTATTATATATTTAATGGACATTCATTCTTTGTTCTGCAGTTACACGTGGGTTTGATTTGTGCGGGTGGTTTGTTGATTGTTTTCCTGATATGCTTTTTTATTATTTGCGTCATTTTCTCGGTGCAACTGTAGATAATTTTTACTGTGTTTTTGTTGAATATATTGTGGAGAGTGATTGAATGGTGGGGGAAATGTTTCTGTATGAGTTTAATACTTTTCGTACGTTTGCTTTTACGTTTTTGTTGTCCGATGGGTTGAATTATATGATGTTTCTTTTCCTTTTGGACTTTTTGTCCTGCGTGGTGTGTATGTGAGCGCTACTGAGAACCCACTACCTTTAAGGTTGTTTCATAGTCTTTCTAGGCTTCATAAAAATAAATAAATTGTATGAAATTAATATACAATTTACCATACTTTCCTGTTATTTCTGTACGTTTTATTTCCTGTCAGGTATGTTTTATCTCTGTGAACACAAGACTAATTTTTGTTCCTTTGATGTGAGTCACCCACCCAAAACATAACCTCTCATTTTTTCTAAACCAGCACCCGCAGTTACCGAAAATCTTCTATGAATAGTAAAATACAAAAATGGAATAAAACAAAGACATTACTTAATTAGAAAAGCTTTTAATTTATTTTATTTTATTAATAAGATATATTATGAACAGTATTGTCTTAAGAAAAAAAATTGTTCAATGAATAAATTTTAAAATTCTGTATTAATTTGTACCGGTTAGGTGATATTGTTATTAAGTAAAAACTATATTTAATAATTATAAATGGAAAAGCTTACTACAATTCTTGTAAATTTTTGTAATATACGGTCGTCTATACACGACATTGCCATGAAATAAAAGCGTTAACTATAGTAAATTTAAAACCAAAGTACCTAGAATTCAATAAAACATTAGATTACGAAGAATATTATACATTTTTTTAAAGATTACTGGATAGTTAAAGAAAATTATATATAAAAAAGGCGCTTACGTAATTTTTATGGATATGTTCCTCGTTAAAAAACAATCCCTAAACATCAGGCTTTCGGTAAAGCTATCAAAACTTCATAAAACAAGTGCTTTTCTGCGATATCTTAAACTAAAAGTAAGTAAAATTAAATCGGCTAATATTCCTCAAATAAAGTTTCAGAAAAGTATATTTTATTTTTGAAAGATTTTTTTTTAATAAAGGTAATTACATTGTGCTGAGAGAATTGTAAATATGGCTAAAATCAGAGATTTTTAACGACTAAAAAACTTATACGAATCAATTTAAATTCACTTTGGAATACAGCAAAGTATTTTGCTTATTGGGAATATTATATTTAATCTATTTGCTTGAAATTAAAATAAAAGTGTCAAGAAAGATTTTTCATTTTTTTAAATTATTTTTAAACCTCGCTTTTCTATACAGGTATCTCTCTCTCTTTCACTCTCTCTTATTGTTATGGGACCTTACCGATGAGAGCATAATGGACTATTCCATACGTAAGAAATACTGCGCCTCAAGAGGAAGTAGGCAGTTCAGTCCGAAGTCGGGCGACCGGCTGACCGGCTGATCGGTTGAACTCTCTGCCTACGGGCGGGGAGGAACCCGAAGGAGGCTACGCCGAAGGGCGGAGTCTCTTTCGGGGTGGTAGACCGACCCTGAACCCATTTATACGGGTTTAAAGGGCATATTTTTGGCCGAGCCCACGGGCTCGGAAACCCCACGGGCTCGGAAACCCCACGTTAAACTGGCCTTGTGCCACATGATGCCCTCGTGGTGGGGTGACTAAATACCGTTCAGACCGAAGTCGGGCGACCGGCTGATCGGCTGATCGGTTGAACTCTCTGCCTACGGGCCGCGAGGAACCCGAAGGAGTCTACGCCGAAGGGCGGAGTCTCTTTCGGGGTGGTAGACCGACCCTGAACCCGTTTATAAGGGTTCAAAGGGCATATTTTTGCCCGAGCCCACGGGCTCGGAAACCCCACGTTAAACCGGCCTTGTGCCACATGATGCCCTCGTGGGAGAGGTGACTAAATACTGTTCAGTCTGAAGTCTGGAGTGAGTTCCGTCAGGAGTCAGTCAGTCGAGTCAGAGGCAGTCCGAAACAGAGTCGTGTTCAAACAATTACTACTAAACCTGATTGTTCGTACTAACACTTTATTCTCTGTATATATTCCCGTTTGTAATATATCTGTGTTATTCCATATCCGCCTTCGAGTTCTTCTTTATTGGTTCTACCTTAGACTATCACCTTGGTACAACGAACAGAATCATAACACTTATATATATATATATATATATATATATATATATATATATATATATATATAGGTACATAATCCAAGTAACTCCTAATAATATAAAATATTAAACTGATCCGCTAACAGAGCTCAATGTATTTATTAAAATTACATCATAATTATGATCATTTCACTTTACAGATTGAGATTACCTGTAAGGATTTTCAAACTTAAATGAAATTAAACCAGGCCTAAAGCAAATTTTAAAACAAGGCATCGGAAAAGAAGTGAAACAAAAAAACGGAAGAAAGGAAAGAGTAAAAGAAATAGTGAAAAAACAAAAAAGAAAGAGGATGAAATGGAGAAAGAAGGAGGTAAAAAGGGTATTAACGTGTAGACGTGGGAATGGTAGCAGGAGGCAGATACATGTAGATGTAACTTTGATTTATATTAGGATATTCACCTCGGTTTCTATCAGGAAAATAGACATAGGAAATTTTTTATCTTATTTTAACAAAATCACGATTATTTCAGTATTAAAGTGCTCAATACAAAGTAGAGCTTAATAATGATAATGTTTATTAACAATTATAACAAAACCATGTTATAAACCCCTACATAAATGCAATCATGTTTTAGCACTGTATGTGCTACTTCAAGCGGTGGTGGTCAGCTAGAGATGAAACAGTCATTTTAATGTTTATTGTACAACGTTAATGTTTATTGTACACCCAACATGGAAGTTAACTTCGAACTTATCATAGGTCTGACATCTGATTGGTTACTCCAGGTCGTCTCATAGCATGTTAGAAATTTATTTTTCCCTCGAAGCCACGTCGACTACACCCAGAAAAATACAAACTGGCGAAAGCTGAATTTCAGCATATGCTGAATTTAGGGATTATTCGCCCTTCATCTAGCCCATATGCGTCCCCATTACATATGATACCTAAAAATCAAGCAGGATCTTGGAGACCGTGTGGAGATTTTAGGAGACTTAATTCTCAAACGATTCCGGATAAATATCCTGTGTCCCACCTGCAAGACTTCGCTGTTACTTTGGAAGGTGCAAAAATCTTCACCAAGTTAGACTTGAGAAAGGCCTTTTGCCAGATTCCAGTGGCTAAAGAGGACATCCACAAAACGGCTATTACTACACCGTTCGGATCATTCGAATTTGCCAGAATGCCTTTCGGTTTAAGAAATGCTGCACAGTCCTTTCAACGCCTCATTGATGAAGTTTTACGTGGACTATATTTTACTTTCGCCTACATAGACGATGTTTTGATCGCTAGCAAAAACGCAGCGGAACACGAGGATCACGGAGAACAGGTTTTCCAGCGTTTAAAGTACTTTGGACTGAAAATCAATCCTGAAAAGTGTATATTTGCAGTTTCTAAACTTACATTTCTCGTTCATGAAGTCGACGAGAACGGAATAACACCAATCCCTGAAAAAATTAAAGCAATACAAAGTTTTCCACAACCAACAACTCGTCGTCAGTTACGCCGATTTCTCGGTTTGATTAACTATTTCAGACAATTTATTCCAAAATGTTCTCAAATTCTAATTCCCTTGACGAACTTATTGCGGAGCCAACAAAAAAAGAATGCAAAAATTACCTTAACTGGTGATACTTTGACAGCATTTACAAACGCAAAGGAAGCCCTTGCGAATTTTACCAAGTTATCATACATCTCTAGTGACGAAAAAGCTGTATTAACCCTGACTACAGACGCTTCAGCAGACGCTATAGGAGCTGTTTTACATCACGAATATGGTGATTTTAAAAGACCACTTTCCTTTTTCTCTATTAAATTAAATTCTGCACAACGGAAATACAGTACCTTCTCCCGCGAATTACTCGCGATCTATTTATCAATTCGTCATTTTCAACACCTGTTGGAAGGTCGGAATTTCGTAGTCTACACAGACCACAAGCCACTAATCTACGCTTTGCATTCTAGAACGGACAAATACAACCCACGAGATATAAGGCAGCTAGATTACATATCTCAATATACGTCTGATATCCGTCACATTCACGGAGAAGATAATACTGTTGCAGACACCTTGTCTAGATCAACTTTAAACTCTATTCGTTCACAATCCTTGGACTTGGAGTGTTTAGCCAGGGAACAAAAGAACGATGTAACACTTGAGAAAGTAAAGCAAGACACGTCACTACGAATTGAGCAGTGACCTCTTCCTTTCAGCGCAACACACTTGTATTGTGATGTCAGTACCGGTCATGCACGACCCTACGTCCCACCTTCAATGCGCAAACAAATATTTGAACATTTTCACTCCTTTTCTCACCCTGGACGCAAAGCTACGGCAAAGCTGATTGCTAAGCGATTCGTTTGGCCAAATATGTCCGCCAAAGTTTAAACACTGGACACCATGTTGTACTAAGTGCCAAAAAACTAAAGTCCAGCGGCACACGAAATCACCTCCGGGACATTTCGCAGCACCAGATGGTCGTTTCAAACACATACACGTCGACTTAGTCGGTCCTCTAACTGAAGTCGATGGTTGTCAGTATCTATTAACCATTATTGATCGTTTTACACGTTGGCCAGTGGTTGTCCCACTCAAATCGATCACCGTAGATGTAATATCTCAAGCGATTCTACGCGAGTGGATTTCTATATTTGGATGCCCTTCTGTCATCACCACTGACCGAGGCACTCAGTTTCAATCTGTTCTTTTTATAGAATTCACAAACTTGCTAGGTGCCAAACATGTGTCGACTACCGCCTATCATCCATGTGCCAACGGATTAGTCGAACGATTTCATAGGCAGCTTAAGGTTGCATTTACAGCTACTGAAGACTCTTAAACATGGATTGAAAGATTACCACTGGTAATGCTTTCACTCCGTAACGTAGTAAAAGAAGATCTACATTGTACCACAGCCGAACTAGTTTTCGGGAGTTCGCTTACACTCCCTGGCCAATTCATTGAAAAAGATATCCCGACTCGGCCAACAACGTATTTTATTCAGGACTTGAAGCAACGCATTTCCGATCTTTCGTTTACTCCTACTCGCACACAAGACAAGGAGATTTTTATTTCAAAAACTTTGGAAAATTGTGAATACATATTTGTTCGCAGAGATGCAGTAAAAAAAAACACTTACGCCAACATATTCTGGCCCATACAGGGTAGTCTCCCGTTGCCCAAAATATTTCACAGTTCTTGTCAATAACAGAGAAACTAAAGTTAGTATTGACAGATTGAAGCCAGCATTTCTGGATGTACCGACACAACCTTTCTCCAGTTCAACTCAAAATCTTACCCCTCAACAGACACAAGCACAGCCCGGGGAAGTTACTACAAGAGCTGGGAGGCATGTTCATTGGCCTACCAAGTTAAAAAAATATTATACATATTGAAAAAAATCTTTAAAATTTTTTACAATCGAGAGGGTATTATAGAGCTTAACCACTATATGCCAGTGGATCAGAGCCAATTACTGAGTGCACTACATCCTCATTGGACAAGAAATGCTAAAAACATTTCTAATTTACATTTTCATGTTAGTTATAGATTTTTGTGCAAGCTAAACACAATCCAGGCTCCAGACGCAAGTTTTACAATAATTGCTTCTGATTGGCCAATATATCTCAAAGTAATAACAACGCCTACGCACACGTGTTTAAACACAAAATACCGCCAAAAATCTTGAAATGTGTTCGCAAGCCACACACGTGACCAGGGATGTAAATAAATAAATACAATGCACGAACACAAGTTTACCAGTGAGCTTCGTAACAGACAACCAATTGCCAAACTACTCCACGTCACTCATACTTTTGAAGTTGCAAAGTTAAATTTATTTAACACGAAACAACTCAAATACACTCACTCACCAACCTCTGAAATCACTCCTGAACTTTTACCAATTTTAGAACTCACAATTCCAAACTTTATTCTTCTAAATTACAAGTTCAGTATTACTTCTTCTTAATATGAACTCCGGTACAACTATTACCAAATCAAAGGGACACGACTCTGTCCTACCTTTTCAGTTCGCATGCTTGTACATCAAACATTAATAAATCTAATTGTTATGTTTTGAAATCATTCCGTTGAGTTTTGTATCTTATTCTATGTATGGATATAGAGATTTTAATGTTAGTGGAAATCGTTAATTTTCACGCAGCCTATTCTCAACAAGTATTTACCCATTATAATTAACACATCCAGTACACATTCCTTCATTTCTTAGGATATTGTAAATTTCAAATAAGCGATGTCATTTAAGAAGTGTAAGTAGAGAAACTTCATGTTTGCTTAGCGAGAAAAGACATAAAAAATTTGAATAAATTGTTTTCCTCTTCTATTCCCTTTGAGAAAGAAGCATGAAAGGAAAAAAAAGAGTTGGAGTTTAAAGAGAGAAATGTAGAGAAGTCAGAATTTTTGTTGCTTGCTTTCCAACTATATTAAGCCGTATATTTTCAGCATATTTTCTCCTGAAGCGCTGATATTTTTATTGATCCGTGCGGCTAAGATCAAAGTCTTGTCGATTCAAAAGGTTTAAAGCTTTCCTCATAGAGTCGGACAGATTTGGGTGGGGATTTAGTCAATTTGTAGCTTTGTTTTATTGCTATTTCTGTTTTACTACGTACGTTCCGGTGACACTAACATCAAAACTTTTGTATAAAGTAACTTTTGATTCAAAAGTTACTTTATACTGCTTTGTAAAAGGAACCCATAGAAATATTCTTGATACCTTCTGAATAACCCGGATTCAATCATGTTGTAGTGGGGCTGTAAATATTATTGGCTAGGATCACCGTGAATATAATCAAGAAGGAAAGCTGTGTTCTTGTAAAACAACACCCCACATGAATAATGCACAATAAACACGAGAGAAAAAGCTCAGTGAACATTAATAAAATATTGTATTAACAATGTTATACAGAAATCAACAATAGTATAAAGAAAGTTGCTTCCCTTTTTCCGTAATAAAAAGGGTAAGTTTAGCAGCTAAACTTACCCTTTTTATTACGGAAACTTTAGCTAATTAATGTTGAGTACAATTTTGAATGTTATTTAACTACAAAGTTCAATTGAGACCTTAGCTAAATAAAGAATAGTTCTATAGTGTTTTATCAGTGTAGAAATATGTAATGTTCGTGAGTGATATCAATAAGAATTAGTATGATTACTCGAATGAGTAATAATTAAGAATTAAAATGTCAATATAGCGCCGTGCCTTATTTTCCAAGAATTGAACTGCTACTGGCTGTTGGCTAACAGCGAGAGAGTTTATATAACGATGCATAGGTTCCAGCGAGCTTGGCGCCAAAAATATAGAATGATACTAAAATACGCGATTGGTCAGAAAATGGACCAATCCGTGACTTTAGAGAAATTTTCAAATTATGTGCGATGGCAAAATTGTCATATAATAAGTATATTTATAAACAAATGACATTAAAGAAAGCGGAGGTGTGGCACATGTAAGTGATCACCACAATGTGATCACAACACAGAATTTTCTTTTTGACCGGTTCACTTAAGCGCAGAAATGAGCAACAGGCAAAGTTTATTTTTTGTCATTAAAAAGGTAAAGTTTTCATTCATTTATCCAATCAAATGTTTTAAAATTTAATTTTAAATATTTAAAATTATTTTTAAATAATTACCCAAATATTTTGTAGAATAAAGTGTTGATTCATTTAAAAATTTATAATCTAGTAACATTTTTCACGTTTTCATTCGTCATGAGTATGACGAAAAACTACATTCGGCAGCAAGGCCTCCGATTGGGAGACTGAAGTTTTTGAGGAGCCTAGAACCACTTCTTAACAGATTTTGTTCCCAGGCCTACTCTGACCCGGGATGTGCTATGAGCAAATAGTGAACCTCCAAACAAAAATCAATAGTACATTTTTATAATAAAATGAGCAAACTGACATTCAATGCAACACTAAAAAAATATAAAAATACATTTTTATAGTAAAACTATCAACAATATACATTTTATGATCTACAAACTATATATCTGCTTTACACTGTAGAACCCAAATCCTACATTATTCCAATACCCCAAAATAGTTTGGTCAACTGTGCAAAAGTGGATCACAGAACTAACACTTTCAACTTCATACACTTTCAAAAAAAACCTTGAGCCCTTATTGGTTAATAAATATACAAGTAGGCGTGACTATCCACTCACGCGTAACTAATTTTTACAGCTCGTGACTGAAAACCAAGTTCGCGCCAAGTCTCTGTGAGCCATCCGAAGCAAATAAAAACAGAAACTCATTCACACTCGCCAGTGAGCATCGTGACATCAAACGAATTGCAACTAAACTTCACGTCACACCAAAAGATTTTGTCCATACGAACATTATACAAACTTAACGATATTCACACTCACTCACTCAAACTCACCAGTGAACTCAATTCCCATTCACTCACCAAATTCCTTACGCAAAAGTTAATCAAATTCCTGCTAATAAATCAACTCTATTTCTCAACATTCGATAACATTGTATTACACAAAACAATCAAAGGTAGATAACTTCTTTGGTCACAAAATTACATTCAACTTTACAAACATTTACTACTTACATGAACAGTAAATTCTTAAACATAAATTTTTCTCTTGCAATTAATTTACAGAATCTTCAATAACAGATTCTAACAAACATCCTTTCAAAACAGAACTCATTAACAAAATTTAATCTTTCACTAAACTTGAATTCAACATAAATTAAACAAGATTTCACCTAAAAAAAATCCACTATATTTTTGTAAAATATTTTCATTACAAAAATATATTGAAAATTACTTGTTATTCAAATATTTGCCTTTTGTCTTTTATCACAAATGTTTCTTGTTGTTTTTGCATTTTTCTTAACATAAAAAATTGTATGGATTGATTTGGGCCATCAACCCCATTAAATAAATGGTAACCACCAAACTTTCAACTACAACATTGAGATTATAAAATTATGTACAAAATATCTGTAGTTGAAGCCATAAAATTGCGTACAAAATATTTACATTTCGGCATTAAATGGCCCATGCAGGTTGATAAGCCGCTAAACAGAATCAACCAAAAAAATCATGTTTTCATTCACTCACAGAATGGTAAAAAAAAAAATCACTTAGCTTAGTTTCCTCTCTAATTTCCTGAGCTTTTGCAACAAGAAGCTTGCAGTCGGTTAGCCAATCTGTATCGGTGACAAAATACAAATTAAACAAGAGAAATAATCAAATAGATAGATATTTGTTTTAGCAAAATATTTTTCTATAACAAGTACACACGATATAATAAAGTTGTTTAAAACACTTTAGAGTTCTTGGTTGTGTGATCAAGGGTAATATAAAAGGCGTTATGCTATAGCTCTTGTAAGAAATTAAACAGTTTATGTTGATGGTGAAATTGAATGAAATAGATTGCTTGACTTACTGTAGAGTTGTCTCGCTTCGACTGATATAGTTACGATTTCCTTTATGTTGTTATGATATTGAATGGGTTGGTTTCTGAATCTTGTCTTAGTTGAATTCGTCACTAGATGAGTTGATTTTGAAAAGAAATTGAATTCCACCAGCCGTGTTGATGTAAATAAAAATTAACTTTTAGCGAGAAAGCTGGATTTCATAGATTCGTGTGACGAGTTGATTATTTTAAGGACTTACTAAGTCGTGTCGAAGTTTCATATTTATGAATTTGCTTGAGGAGGAGGCTCGAGAGAATGTTTACCAATTTTTTTGGTGCGTTGAACTCTGGACAAGTCAACTCGAAGTCAAACGTGCGGATGTAGGCAAAAATATGACATTATTTATGGACCAATCAGAAAGCACTCTGGAGCCAATTTTAATGGGTTCAGCACAAACTGAGAATACTTAGCTGTGGTCCTCTTTTAACAGGTTTTAAACAGAGAATGTAGAAATCTAATTCTAAAAGCTTAAAAAATAAGAGAGAAACAAAAGCTTGAACTGAAAATCAAAACCAAAGTTGGCAGCAAAAAATGTCATCATTATTTTGATTCCAAGTATTATGAACAGCATTAGTGGATGACAGAGTGCAGTATCTGTTATTTTGTTAACGTAAGAACACATAGGCAACTAGACTACTGCGATTTGAACAATTTGATTACAACTTTGTCAAGATACAAAAAGTCTCAAAACTATCTGAATTCCGTAATTGCTCTGAAAACCTTTGGCCGGCAACGAATTGATACAGTGATTGATCATTGGAAAGTACTTCCGATTTGGTTGCATAAATGATTGTAATTGATCAATCGAGAAAAAAATGAAAAGGTTAATTCAATGTATTGAAATTTTGACCTGTCAAGAATTACCATTTCGAGGACACGATGAAACAGAAGAAGCAAATAATAAGAGTAATTTATATATATATATGTAGGTACCTCAACAGATTCGCGGTACCTAAGGTTTAAAATGATTATAACAAAATGAAAAATCATTCTGGAAGCTTTTATTTTAGTTTTAATTTTAAGCTAATAGATTAAATTTAATATTTCCTATAAGCGAAATACTTTGCTTTACTTCAAAACTAATTTAATGGACTGGATATTTTAGATTTTTTTTTTTTTTTTTTTTTGCTAAAAAAACATTTCAGCGCCATATTTAGCTCCCCTTTATTGTATAGTGGGTCAGTCAATTTGTATTGGTTATAAATAGAAATAAAAAACTGACCCTCTACAATTTTTACAATATCAAATGTAACAAAGACAACAAGAGAAATAATCAAGTAGAAGAAATTGTGAATTTGTTCAACAATAAATATTTTTTATAAACACAAAAAATCTCACTTATTATAAAACGCAGATTGTGTATGTGTGTGTCGTTTATATATTGGATTGGATTTCCTACATTTTTCAACTGATTTCAACAAAACTTCATAGGACTGCGTAAAATTACCTTGCGGTGGTTCTGACAGCGCCAAAAATTGGATAAACACAATTGTTTTTGCACGAAATGAATTTGAAAAGACGATTAAGTCGCCAGAATTAAAGGGGGACAACTCATATCGAGTTATACTTATTATAAAACCCAGGTTGTTTGTGTGTGCGTGTTCCTTTATATAAGGGATCGGATTTCCTACATTTTTCAACCGATTTCAACAAAACTTCACTTTTTGGGGTAGGTAGTGTTTCTTATTGTCTTGCACACTTTTTTCTTTATTTTTACATTCAGAATGCTTTAAAAATTCCATTTACAAGACAATTGTTTATAATAAAATTCTATTCAATTGATAGACTCATAACGATTGAAAACAATGTTTTTCTTTGAGTTTGACCAATTCGTTAAAAAAACAAACAAAAAAAACTAATTAAGACATGCGTGTCCGTCAACTTTAAACAATAATCTTTGTCAATTTTATTTTTCAGTCTTTATGATGGTCAACACTTGATCTATCTCTTACTGTTACATTCCCGGGCAACGCCGAGCTCTACTGCTAGTACAATAGTGCAAAAGTTGATAAACACAATAGAGTTCTTTGGTGTGTGTTACTGAAAGAATTTGAGTTACTGTACTGTACGTGTGAAAATGAGGTGTAGTTAGTTATATTTGCTTTATAGGAAAATTAAACAGTTGTTTTTTGTTTGTTTGTTTTTTGTATTAAATAGAAAAAAGTATTGTTCTTGACTCACTGATTGTTATAGAGTTATCGCTCTTAAACCAGAGATTCTTCTTGTGGAATAGAATATTTTGTGGGAGTGAGCGTTAAGCCTGGAAATGGTTGACAAGGTTTGTTGTTGTGTTGAAGATTTAGTTCGTCTCCTTTGCTGTGTTGATTTCCAATGAAGTCAAGTGAATTGGTTCAATATTTTAAGTGCCCACTGACCAAGTCGCGTCGAAGTTTCGTTTTTATTAGTTCTCTTGGTCACGTGGAGAGGCTCGTGAACATGTTTACATTTTATGGCGTCAACTAGAGGTCAAAATTTGGGTCGGTACCTTCGGACGTAGTTGACGACACCTAATTAATATTTTACAACCAATCAAAATGCATCAGTTGTTATATTTGGTTGGGAGTCTTTATGTGTTTAACTTGCATAAAATTTAAGATTTAAAAAAAAAATGTAGGAATTTGATTCTATAATCGCAACTTAATTCTCTTTATTAAAAAAAATCTTCCAAAAATAAAATATACTTTTCTGAAACTTTATTTGAAGAATATTAGCTGATTTAAATAATTTATCTGATTTGAAACAAATATTATTTACTTTAAGTTTAAAATATCGCAGAAATTCATTTTCTTAATACGGTGATTGCTGTTTATTTAAGATGTTGACATGTTTGACGGTTGTATGTCAGATGAATATTTATCTAATATTTTTCTACAGTGGCTATATCCGTAAAAAGTAATTGAAGAGTATAACATGAGCGCTTTTTTATAATTTTAAGAACTCAGTAATTTTAAAAATTTAGGAAAATATTTGCCGTAATCTAATGTTTTATTTTTTTATCTATTGTTTTATTGAATTGTAGATACTCTGGCTTTAAATTTACTATAGTTATCGGTCTTATTTTCTGATAATGTTGTGTATGAACAACCATTTGTTTGATGATTTGTACTAAGCTTTTCCATTTATAATAGTTTTTTTATTTAATAACAATATCACCCAACGAATTCAACTAATGCAGAAATTTTAAAGATTTTAAACTTAAAATTTTAAAAGAAAATGAAAATAATTTTTGTAAAAAATTCATTATTCATCGAAAAAATGTTTTCTTAAGACAATGGTGTTATGGAATCCTTCATATTTACTTGTCACCCCTGAGGGAAAATGCACTTTTCTCCCAAACCAACTTTAACCAATCATTACTTCACTTTTCTAAACTTGACTTCTCATTGGTTAAAAGGAACCCAAAAATGTAGCAAGTCGACGATTTGAATAGCACTAATGGATGAACTGTTTGGAAGGTGATTTCCAAAGGTATCTTAGACACGTTGGAATTATTAATCTCGACAAGAATCCATTTTTCCGACAAAATTACTGTTTTCTGAGTTATTTTCAATCACATTAGAATCCAAATGACTGAACTGTTTCAGAATTAGTACTGGGAAGGGGATTCGTTGCAATCCGAGAACATTTTCACCTTAAATTATTAGTAGTTTTGAAAACAATTTGAGTGGCTCAGAGATTCTGTTTTCGATTGTTCAAAAGAGTTCGGTTGATATTTTGAGGTGCATTTGTGAGGTTGAGAACTTTTTTCATTAATACGAGTAAATAATTAGATATAAGGCGTTCTCAAAATGAAGAAAGAATTGAACTGATTTACAAATACAATTTAAACATTATTTGTAGGCTTTATTATTCTCTCAGCTTTCTTTCGCAATCCATAACTGTCATCATAGCAGGTCCGTCGCCAGTGTATTAATAATTGGGGAGCATCAAGTCCATTGGAGGGGTGGAGGAGTTTAAGCGTGTAAAAACGAAGAAAATAAACAATCTTCAAACACGGCTCTACAAATTTAATAAATTTTATTTATTTGCTTTCTTTCAAATTGAAAGAAATGAATTACAAAGATTTCTTGCGAAACAACTTCACACAAAAATATTTTTGCTTGATTTTCAAATTGTCAATACAACCGAATCAATTGCGTTAGTATGAAAGAAGAAACAGAATGTGTCTGCATAAGGACAGTGTTGTGTACTTCCGTTGTTTTATGAATGCGTGTAATATTTTAGTACAGTGTAACCTGGATATAAGAGACCCGGATATGAGAGACCCGGATATAAGATAGATTTTATCTGGCCCCAAATTAGAGCCATACTTACCTAAACAAAATAGACCAAACCCAGATATAAGAGAAACCCGGATATAAGAGACGTCTTCTCTGGTCCCGACGACTCTCTTATATCCGGGTTACACTGTAGCAGCGTGCCAGCAGGTATAGAAACCAGTGTTAATACTACTGCTAAAATCCGTGTTGACAATAACTCGGTTCGTATACTTTAAATGTGTTTAATTTAACAACGCAAAGCTTTTGTAATAAAGTATACTCGAATAAATATGCATAATTCAGTTTGTGCACAACAACGAACGACCAGCCCTAGTCAAAGGTTTACGGAAAAACAATATTTGTAAGAAAAATTAGAATCTCGAAATCTAAAAGTTAGATTTTACTAAAATCTAAGTTTATGTTCATAATTATAAAATTAAAAAGAATACATGTTTGGATCCGTCTACTCAGATTCTTGTTTTATCTGAGTGTCGGAATTCCAAAAATTTAACAACAACAACAACACATCTTTTAAATGAAACATATAAAAGGTTACTTTCTGGAGGAAAAGTAGAAGCAGAGCGTCGGTTGAAATAACATTTATATATTCTTTTCAGAGATATACCATAACAATAAAATGTTCAATTTTTTTATTTTTTATTTTTGCAGTGAAGTTTGTTTTATCAAGTAATTAAGTGTTCTTAGTATGATGTGAAATGTATGTACAGACTTACTTTATGGCGGTCAGCCTAATGTATTTGTGAATTCGTAGACAAGGCCTTAGTCGGCGGATTCTGGCTCTTTCTTCCATTGTGTTTGTGTGTGTGGGTGCATATGTATGTACGCACGTGTCGATCAAACTGGCCTCTGAAATTGTTTTGAACCTCTAGAAGCAGTAAGCTACTATTTTCATATCCGTAAGGAGAATTCAAAATAATTTCACACTGTCTCGCGAAAATCTTTTTCTCGAATTTGCGAGAGTGGTGAAAGAAGTTACTATTGTTATTTTCTAAATGGTTAAAAAAATCACACGTGATAGGTCTACAACTACGTCCACAAGTATTTTGGCGGTATTTGCCCTTCTAACGATCCAACAAAACTTCTGATGTAATTTTATTGGTTGAAATATATATATAGGATTTAATTCCGATATATACACTACTATCAACTAATAAAAATTCAGTGAATATTTTTTGTTATGCTTAATACTTCTTCAGCGCTAATTTTACTTTCATACATGCAAAACATATTGTTGAAATCACTCACTCGATGTTAAAAACGGCGCACAACTTTTATGTGCCGTTTTAACATTGAGAGAGAGATAGTGTGTGTGAAAAATTAATGAATGAGAAAACAGAAGCTACTTCGAGAGGTGACCCCGTTTCTTAAACAAGTTAATTCATGAAAATAACTTCCCTAAAACTAAACTATATCATTTATAATTAAATTTAGTAAAATATAGTTTTAAATTTAAAGCATTCAAAGTCCACACAAGGAAATGTTTTTATGCACGAAAGTCGAAAAAAAAATTTTTTCAAGTCTTCTGTGCATAAAAACATTACCATGAGTAGGTGTGAGTATATAACAGCGTGGAGTTTCGGGGTTAAAATGAACAGTTAGTTTACCCGCGTCAAGAAGGTTAATGAAGAAAAATAATGACGAGGAAACACATAGCTAATTTTGACAAAACAAGATTAGGAATTTATTTATGAATTTACACGCTTGAATTTGTGTCATTAGCTAGTTTCAGGAAAATAAATCAAAAATTTTTAAAGTATGTAGTTTTCAGCAAATTGTCATAAAGAGGATATGTTTATACAAAAGATTAAATGATCTGACACAAAATAACATTCAAAAATGTTTAAAACAAAAGTAATAGAGTTCGTTGTCCACAGAAAGGATATACGGTTGCATACGCTCAAAAGTAGGCGAAGAAAGATAGTTTGAAATACTTAGCTTTCTTGAATTGTTGAAATAAAGTTCTTTGAAGTGCATACTTAAGGCCGATAATATAATTGGCGAAATTTGAACGCTGGACACGTGAACAAAAACGAAACCTTTCACATGACTTCAGACACTCTCCTCCTGTTGATTTAATTTTTTTTCTCATTTTATATAAAAAAAAAAAGATTACACGTAGACACGCTATTTTTTCTTCCTTTTTCGTGGCTCAACAGCTAATTCCTGTGAAAACAAGGTTTTCATGGGTCCAAAGAAATTTATACATAGGCTCGCGAATTTCTTTCCGTTTTTTTCCTCAATTCACCTTAATTTGAAGGAATTGGGTAAAGGGAGTTATTATTATTTTGTGCTCACCACAAATAGATTTTGAATGATTTAAATGGGTATGGAAAAAAAAAACAAATACAGCCGTGGAAGGAGATTTATCGTTTATTCAGGCCGGTGAAGTAAAATAAAAAAAGTTATTAAAAAATTAAGCAAAACGTATTCATGACATTTCACTTCATTGGAAAATTTAAATAGGAGATGAACAGGTAAATAATTCCGACTGTAACCCGAGCTCTACAGCACTTCGCTCGGAATAAGAAAATGCATGAAAGAAAACAAAGGGAATAAATACATTATAATTTCATTGCTTTGAATAAATTGTTTGTTAAATTATTTTGCCTCGCTTATTTCTTTTCACACTCACTAAGAATTCCAATCGACACTGCCTTAGCTAAGTTTACCAAAGTGTTTAATACAACCTTTATAAAAAATTTATTAGTTAATGGTATGAAAATTAAAAATAATAGTTAATTAAAAAGTGTAAATAAACAAATAAATGAATATTATAATCGTCAAGTTTTGTTTATACACATACTTTTTGGAGAAGTGTATCTTAAAGAAAGCCAAGCAGTTTACAAAAAATTTTTACATTTGTCTTTGAAATTTTTTATTTTTAGAATTGGCTGTTAAAGAACCGTCAAAATTACTTTGGTCAAGGTGAATTGTTTCAATTTCATTTTTTGAATTAAAAAATATGTACAATTTGTATTTGTTATCCAATCAAAAGCGTAGGCTTATGCCCACATAAATTTGAAGTTAATGTTTGTTTGAAGCCCCCTTGATTGTTATAAAAAGAGAAGGACCAGCTGATAAACTTGTGAGGGTATTCAAAATTCAACGATGAAGGTAATCAGATTTCCAAGGAAGAAGATCAAATTTTTAAAGAAGAACTGAATGTTTTGACCAAAGTAGAAGACGAAGTGACATAAAAATTTCCCCCTTGAGGGGAAGAATAAGGACCCAGAAGAGAAAGCAATTTTTGGCTGCCACCTGAGAAGCTTGTAAAAAAGGAACTGGAACCTGTTAATAGAACTGTTCTAAAAAAAGATAAATTATGAAATGACCCAGTGACATCAGTGGTTTGAAACTGCCAAGCTTTCTTCGTCCTGTGTTTTTTCATCTTATGATTAGGTGGGTGCACCTTTCTTTTTAAAAGATCTGCCTTTTTCAAATTTTGTATTCCCTTTTCAAAGTTTTTTCATTTTGCGAAGATTGTTTGAAATCTTTTAAAATCAGTTCTATATTTTTTTATGTTGTGACACTGAGGCTGTGAGGAAGTTAAACGTTAATTCTAAGCAGATTAAAAGGGTTAATCCCAGAATGAAATATAAACTGGAAGATAGAGAGATAGGAAGAAAGGATGAAAATGCCTTTCATCCTGGTAATGTGGAAGTGAAGAAAGGGCCATCTGGATGGCCTCACCCCTACGAATTAGAACGATGCAACGAGAGTTTACTGTTTTTATCTATCGAAAATCTTGCATGTGGGTAAATCAAATTGGGAAATGGCTTTGTCTCTTTCTTGGAAAATTAGAAAAACACATTTCATTTGTGAAAAGAGAAGCAGACGGGAATTATATTTTCATTACCGAAAACGAATTGAGAAATGAAAACAGAGAATGAACCCGCTGCGAGGGTTAGGATTATGAAAATCGATCCATCATAATAGGCAGGTGATCTAGCTCATGTTTTCGTTAAGACGGCGACCAGCCCAATGATGGAAAACAGCGTGTCACTTTGTTGAGAATTTAGGTAAACAAATATATCTTCATTGACGAAAACAAATTGGGAAATCATTTTTAACTATCGCCCGGGAGGTTAAAATGAGAAGGTGATTTGGTTTGTGTGTTTTTGCTGAATAAGTGGGTCCAGAAAAGGAGTCAGAGAATTGAAATTAATGAAGATAATAAACCACACGCTTTCTCCTGCGCACTTCAAAAATTAGATTCGTCACAAAGACAGTTATGACAGCCCTGAGAAGTGGACAGAGTTAGAATACCGAGAAGGAAGGAAGAAGGGGCAGAAGTTAGCCCCGCCTGTGTGGTGTAGCAGAGCGCGGTGAAGTGAAGCAGGTTGGATTTAAGGGAAGAGCAATCCCCTTAACTTCTCCTATGGAAAGTAGATAATGCTCCAAATTTGGAAAGTTGATTTGGAAAGCATAAATAGGGAACAAAGAAAACCTAATTGGAATTAATGAAAATTGGGGAATCACCGAATCCCCAGAACCCTTCGGCCTCACGCCAATTTTGGTCCGAAGTGCACATAAGCGAGTGAATTTGGGGAGCTTGGAGACTTTGAACTGAGATCCTGAATTGAGTGCCTCTTGAAATCCACGTCAGACGCCAACCAGATTTCCTGATTCCAAGACTTTGAACCGAGCTCCTCCAGAAGTTTAGACAAGGCCCGGTGCCACTATAGAGATTGATAACGGGAAGGGTTAATTAATTTTTGTTGTACTAAGAGCTATATAAACCAACTGAAGTTTATCCCGCAAATCTCTCGTTTTATTTTCGCCGTGAAGCACCCACCACGGCTTGAACCAGCGTTGTGAGACTACGACCTTCGATTTTCCACTGCTCTTAGATCAAGAACCCAGCGTGGTGTGAGTTTGTGTGGGTCGAAGCGGCTAGCGACCAACAACTAGCTTGGACCAGCGTCAGCATTGACCAGAGCAGAGTTAGCCTGTGAAAATGTCGTCCTAAGACCCCAAGAACCGGATCACTAAACGTGGTTACACCACCGGGTGTAGACAGCGGTAAAAGGTGTTAGAATAATTCCTTATGATTTTTAAGTCGCAGAAAACAAAAATTTTGTGCAAGACTTCTTGTAAAATATTGTATTTTGTTATATTGTTTTAATATGTTTTGTAATAAATATTCTTTTAAATTTCAAGTAGTCTTGTTTTTGTTTTCGCGCCTTTGTTAATGTTCGGGATAAGAGAGGGGATGCTCTCGTGATGTGTAAATTATGTTTTGACGGGCACTTTTCCTGCCTTGATAAATTCGAGATGGCCAATGTGATAAAAAGGTAAAACAATTTGATATTAAATAAAAAAGAAAAGAAATAAGATAATGAAAGAAAAACAAAAGTAAGATGTTCCAAATGTTGTTTTTTTTTTAATAATGATGGACAGCGTGGAAAAAAGAAAAGCGGTTTTTTTTGTTTTGTTTTTTTTACTTAAAGATGAAAAGAAATGAGAAATGAAAGAAAAACAAAAGTAAGTTGTGTCAAGTGGGTTTATAACATTTTCCTGGAAGCTATAATGGTGGGAAAATTATGTTTTGATGGGCACTTTTCCTACCTTGATAAATTCGAGATGAACTGATTGCCTGATAGGTAACAGTCATGTATAGCTGGCCATTCGTATTCGAAGATACCTATCTACAGGGGCGGCCAGCCAGTCCCTATTGCAGACGCTTGCTCAGGCGCATTTGTGTTTATTCAACACCCTCAGAGCCAACCTGTGGTTTATACTGCAGCTATGCTGAGCAGACCCTAGTTACAGTTTCTGGAAGAGAGCGTGTTATCTAGCGTGATCAACAATTTGAACAAGGCCAGCACACTCAAGCCCTCGGCCACGATGACTTGTGACTTCGTGCTAGCACAGCTATCGACGGCACCCAAGGGTGGCGTCTACCCAATTTGACTCACCCGTGGTATGGTTTTCCGGTACTTTCCAAAAACCCCTCCAGTCCAATAACAAGAAGTTTCCTTTCTGACAAATCGACCATGATGAGATTCGTACCCGGGTCTCATTGTCAGAATGCGAACGTTCTAACCACTCGGCTATAATAACTGTCAAAAAAGTTTATTTTTATTTTATTTTTATTTTTTTTTGTAAGAGAAAATTGTTCATGTTTCCTTACTGCATTGTAAAATAACCGTCACAAAAAGTCAGTTTCCGATGCAGTAAGGAAACGTGAACAATTTTCTCTTACAAAAAAAAAAAAATAAATAAATAAAAATGAGCGATTCTATTGAAAGTAATGTAAAAAGTAGTAACATCAAATATTTTTGAACACACATGTCATTTTTATATATCATCAATGCAACACCTGTGTCTGGTGCGACGCGACTAGTGCAGAAACATTGGGTTTAACAAATTAGTCATCTTTAACCGCAAGTCACCTCACTTGATTATATCCAGCCTACTTCTACTTTCAGTTAACAAAGCATTAACGTGGCTGAAACCAGCTTCTACCAAGTAAGATGTTGGGAAGACAAGCAAAATCAATTTTAAGTGCTTCCATAGATTGGGATAAAAACTCACTATACTTTTATGATACCAGAAGCGATGTTTACCGTGAAGCTGATACCCCATTGAAGCAATATAGTCATTTTGTAAAGCTATTGATTCTTCATGTAGACCGCCTTTGCATTCGATTACTTGGACATCAAACGAGCTGTTATACCAAACTGGAACAGGCAATACGATAATATGCTGAAATCGCTCTACCATGTCATCATGCAATGATTGCAAATAATTGCAACATATAATGGCATCCTCATCAACCAATTCATCTTTCAAGCTATTCAATCGTTGAAATTGGTGGAGTTTATGTCTTGAAATGTTCATCTTATACAGTGTTAATTTTTAAATGAAGGCAGTAATGGTCGACAAGCGTTTTTTGCTTTCCTTTCACTAACATATTTAGATCATTTAGTTTGATGAATATGTTGCTAAAGAAAAAGATGTATTTTGAAGCAATCAAAGAAGTGGAATTGTTTTGATAATTGTGCCGATCTAATGTTTCTCCTATAGCGTGTGACTAGTAGTGAGTGCGAAATAATAACAACTCACTCCGCCACTTCCTGAAGAAGAAGAAGAAGAAGAAGAAGAAGAAGAAGAAGATGAAAACCCTGCCTTCACAGAAATTAGCCGTTGAACCAAGAATAAGAAGGGAAGAAAGTAATGAGCCTACGCGAAATTCTTTTTGATATAAAATGAAGAGAAAACTGAATTAATGAGAAGAGTGTCTGAAATCACGCGAAAGATTTCTTTTCAGTTCCTCACGACCAGCGTTGAAGTACTCGCCAGTGTAAAATTACTCGCCAATTATATTATCGGCCTCTAACCAGCCGTGGCAATTCAAAGAATTCTCTTTCAACAATCCAAGAAAACTAAATATTTCAGACTGTCTCTCTTCGTCTACGTTTGAACGTACGCGAACCGTATGTACCTTCTGTGAACAACGAACTCTCTTACCTTTGTATTAAATATTTTTGAATATTGTGTTAGATCGTTTAATCTGTTGTATGAACATTTTCTCTTCATGACAATTCGTTAAAACTGCGGACTTAAAATTACTCGTGTTTACTCATCATTATCATTCCTCATTAATCTTCTTGACGTGAGTAAATCAACTGTTCATTTTAAACCTTAAGCCCCACGCCATTATAGACTTACCCAACTTTGCGACCAATAATGCAATGTTGTACGATGCAATCATTCCATTATCTTGCTGCGTAGTTGCTTTTTGAATTTCTGAGATCAATGGTTTCCATTTTTCGAATGAGGTCTTAAGCTGTAAGAAATATGACCACGGTTTTTCCTTCTGGACAGCATGCTTAAAATATAAATGATACTTTAAGCGTGAAGGCTTCATGGTTTCATTGCTTAAAAATTTGGTTGCACATAACACATGTAGGTAATTGAATGCTCTGAGGTGAAGCTGTAAACCCACAAGATAAATAGTCAATACAGTATTGACAACAAACTTTCTTAACTAGACATTGGGATGTTTAAAAATCGTAAAACACATACAGAAAATAGTAAGAACAAAATAGATAATTAAATTTTCCTTCACGAATTTATATTGTTACTCGAAGTCCGTTTATAATAATCAACAAATACAAGAGCGTTGCAATCTTGCGTTGTAATAGTAGTAGATAGGTTCGCCTATCGTCCAGTTCACACACCTCCCCGGTCTTTTGAACAATAGTGATTTATCTCTTGTTTCCTGTTTAGGGTTGGCTTTCCGGTTCCTTCTAAAGTCTGTTTATTCTCTTATGTTTTCCCCAATCACAACAATCTTGACTCCTTCAGATTTCGATTAGCCGTTGTCTTTCCTGCATAGCCCCATGGACTTCACTTCTTGTTCTTTCTTACACTCATACAATTCCAAACAGTAACCCTCAACCTTGAATTGTTCTTGGGCCTTGTATTAGGCGAGCATTAATAAAAAAAATCACTTGGCTATCAATACGACTGTCTGCTTATATGAGCATGCGCGTTGAGTTATGAAGAGGTCCCATCTTGCAATTCTCATATTTTCTCTGGCATTGTAGTTAACACCTCATTGTCTACGGCCAGTCGTCAGAGTTCTGAGAGGTCATCGCCTATTTCAATTTTATGTGTGATCTCTCGGAGCTGGTGTGTTTATCCTGAAGTCACTTCTTAATTTTACTGACAAAGTTGTTCTTTATCTTCCCTCATCTGATTTATATCCGAAAAAAAATGTTATTTAGTGTTAAGGTTTGACGTTGCTTAACTTTGATTTTTTTTACTATGTAATGGTATGTGTATCATTTAAGTTAAAAATGCACTTATAAAATAAATTTCAGAGTCTTGCATGAGAGTCTTTTCTATTAAGTTTACCGTCTTGAAAGAAAAGTTTATGAAGTGAAAGAATGATATTCACCTGAATAAAGAACTGAAGCGTCTATTAATCATATTTCATGTTGAGAATTAAATGGTGTAAATTTCAATAGCAGTGCTACTGGTTGTTCTTCTAAATAAAGTAATTTATATCTGCTGAATTGATCACTTGACGGATTCAATTTAAGTATCTGCACATGCGCCAATTAATTTAAAAGTACTGTGAGGAGGCACAGTAGCGTAATGGATAGCGGCTCGGATTGCGGAATCGGAGATTCCAGTCGAATCCGTTACATTCACTTACGTGCTAATACCCTTGGGAAAGATATGAATCCTCTTTTTCTCTCCTCCACCAGCTATGGTCAAATAGCAGGACAGACCGGGTTATATAGACTTGGATGGCAAGTGGTATACCGCAGAAAGAAATGGCAACCTACTGCGGGAAAAAATCTGCCTCATCAGTCATGTATCGAAAGATACATGATCGCCTAAGCGTGTATCACACATGGCACATAACTGACTGATTTGATCAAGTGATGTTCTCTGTTACGCTCGAAATCCAATTGTATGCAAATATTTCGTTAATTTGGCAGATGACTAACATCTACATTTTGCGCAGAATTTATTTATGTCAACATTGTAAGTGATATAGGTGGTTATTTCCTTTTATTGATGTCTTAAGGGCCCTTGAAGATTACATGACAACTCGTTAGTGAGGATACCCAGATGCAATTTATTTCACAACAGAGGTTGATGTGGTAGCCAGTTGCGAATACTATACACCCTAAATAAGAATGTAAATATATCACCGTGACTGTACCGTGTTCCTGTTACAAGACCTTATTCGTCCCTTCAAATACTACTTTTTCATGTTTTCTAATTTCTCAATGGAACAAATTAGGATATATATATATTATATATTGTATGCAGTGGCGTAGCTAAGGGGGGGGCGGACCGCCCCGGGTGTCAGCACAGGAGGGGTGACACAATGTCACCCGCAACAAAATTTTTCAACCAGGCTAAGGTGCCAAAAATAGTCTGAAAACAGTGGTGGAGACACAGGGTTTCGCAGGCGGGCATATGACCCCCCACCCCCACCCCCGAAATAATTTATGACCCCTCAGTTTTGTCCCCACGTCAGAAATTTTCTAATAAATTTTCGCGAAATTTGTGAGTAAGAAAGATAGCAATGTTTTCAGCTTTCATGTGTTTCAGTTGCTACAATCTTGGTTACTAACAAGAGACATTGTTGTAACATTTTATCGGATGATATGGTGTTTTAACTCTGCATCATTAATAACAACAAAGCGAAATACGAAGCCAAAAGTGCAACAATTTCAGTCTTGCCTGTGTATCAATTCGCTGAGATACAATTTTCCATTGAGTGAGCGATATACTTTTGAATATACCTACTAGATTAATCGGAAAAATTTGTGCCTATTTTTCGATTCCAAAAACGATTCTTTTAAATTTTTAACTTAATTTTCCATTATTGTTACTGTTGCGGGGCCGATAAGGATGTCGCCCCCGCAAGCTTTAAGTAGAAACGTGTGAACAGCCAAGACAATGAAGGGACAAAGGCGAAGGTTTATGAAGCAATAATGTCGATTTTATTAATGCCAATTGTACAAGAGTGTACTCTGAAGAATGTGTTCAAGTCGGTGTCGGGTCCGGTATGACTGGTTTCGATTAGGGGTAGCTGCCTTCGGTCGTATTGGTAATAACGAATGTAGAGTTGATCGGCAAAACGGATGTAGCTGGTCGACTGCCGGATGGGAGAATAGATGGGAACAGCAGCAGGTTGATCGGTGTCCCTAAACAGGGCCAAGGCAGGATGTGATAGACTTCACAGGGCGGATCGACCGCGGAAACGGGATCGCGCCAAAGCGTATCACTTGGCGAAGGCGGAGTCCCTAAACAGGGCCAAGGCAGGATGTGATAGACTTCACAGGGCGGATCGACCGCGGAAACGGGATCGCGCCAAAGCGTATCACTTGGCGAAGGCGGAGTCCCTAAACAGGGCCAAGGCAGAATGTGATAGACTTCACAGAGCGGATCGACCGCGGAAACGGGATCGCGCCAAAGTGTATCACTTGGCGAAGCCAGTCAGAGAGGTGATACGTCTTCCAGGTCGATCCGACCGCGGAAACGGGATCGCGCAGAAGAGTAACACTCTCGACAAAGCACCGGAAGCTCACAAAGGCAGCGTACTACACTTTGATCCAGGCCCCCGGGCCGAGTAGCTTGGATTTGGACGAAAAAGGAGCTTATGATATTTGGAGCGATTCATTCAAGAACTCCCCGGCTAGAGGGAGTAGAAAACCGTAGATATTAAATTAATACAATTGTTGTTCGGTGTTTGAGGAAGCGCTGCATAATCCGATGCTCACGAGGTACGGTTTGGCATCAATGATATTGAACTAGTCGTCTGGTTTCTCGCATGTTGCTTGACTTAAGTCTGCAAGATCAGGAGTGGTGAAGGTCAAGGCCGTCTTTCTAAGGAGCGGCTAATGGCGACCGCGACAAGGCCCTTCCCCTAGAAAATTGATCATATCAATTAATAATAATAATATTTACGAAGGTCTTTAGGGAAAGTGACCCTCCTACCGGATCTGGTTTGCTGCACAGGAGTTGCTGGGGTGTCGTCTGATGTCTGCGGTGCGGCGTGTGCCTGGTGCGCTGGAATAACATCAGGGGGCCGCAGAGCCGGGTTTGCGTCGTACTGTCGCTTCTCCAGAAAAGCAGGCTTGGTTCGATCGATAGCGACGGTGTCGGTCGAGTTGGCGCGCTTGATTGTAAGGTGCTTGTCGGAGCGCCGAAGAACTTGAAAAGGACCTTGGTATGCCGGCGTGAGTGGTCGTCTCACGGCGTCGTTCCGTACGAAAACGAATTCGCAATCCCGCAAGTGTTGAGGGATGTACGAATTCATCGGTTGCTGTCGCGGAGTTGTATATTTAAGTCGAGCCATTTTGTGGCGGAGTTCCTCGACGAAAGGAGTTGTTGGTTTTGAAAACGTCTGAAGGGAGTCGTTGAAATATTCGCCGGGCAGCGCAAGAGGTGTACCGAAAACCAGTTCGGCGGGTGAACAACCTAAGTCCTCCTTTACGGTATTCCTCAATGCTAGGAGAATCAAAGGCAGGTCGTCCACCCAATTGATAGTGTCAGGTCTAGTGGCCAGGGAGGTTTTAAGGGACCGATGAAACCTCTCGACTAAGCCGTTGGCGCACGGATGATAAGCGGTAGTTTTTATGTGCTTGGCACCAAGTAGGTTGGTAAACTCCCGAAAAAGGGACGACTGGAACTGTGATCCTCTGTCGGTCGTGATGACTTGGGGTGTGCCAAAAGTTCCAATCCACTCTTTTAGGATGGTCCTGGAGACGGTACTTGCAGAAGTGTCTTTTATAGGTATGGCGGTCGGCCACCGCGAAAAACGATCCACAACCGTCAAAAGGTACTGGTAATCCCGACACATCGGAAGCGGTCCCACTAAGTCGTGCATCGGGACTGCTGAAGGTGCCAACGGGGGATTTAGTGTGTCGGTGGACCTTACACTTCTGGCACTCCATGCACGTGGAAACCCATTCTCGGATGTCCGCATTCATATTAGGCCAAACGAATCGGTCGGTAATAAGTTTGACCGTAGCTCTCTTACTCGGATGAGACAACCCGTGGAAATGTTGGAATACCTGTCTTCGAAGTGTCGGTGGGATGTAGGGCCTAGGGCTTGCTAGGCTGGTGTCACAGTACAGGGTGTCGTCGCTGAAGGATGCAGGGAACTCCCGAAGCTTTAAAGAAGTATTTGAAAGGACGTCTTGCAGCGTGGGGTCGGATTTTTGTTCAGCGGCTATGGTATCCTGACCCAAGACGCCGGTCTGAAGAGATTGAATATCCGCTCGCGATAATGTGTCCGCGACGGCGTTGTCCTTCCCCTTTATGTGACGAATATCGGTCGAGAATTGTGACAGGTAGTCGAGATGCCGGATCTCGCGAGCTGTGTATTTATCAGAGTTGTTACTCATCGCAGTCGTCAATGGTTTATGGTCGGTATAAATAGTAAAATCTCGACCTTCCAGTAAGTGCCTGAAATGCCTGATGGCCAGGTAAATGGCCAGCAGCTCTCGGGAGAAGGTGCTGTATTTTCTCTGGGCTGGCGAAAGCTTGGCTGAAAAGAATGCGATGGGTTCGCGTTGTGAATCGAATTCTTGCTCAACCACCGCGCCCACTCCAGCGTCCGATGCGTCGGTTGTCAGGAAGAGCCGCGTCTTCGGATCGTCATTAATATGCGAGAGCCTGGTAAAATTCGCCAAAGCAGCCTTCGCTGTATGGAATGCGTGCAGAGCATCCCCCTCCAACACGATGTCCTTATTCCTTCTCTGCAGCAGGTTCGTCAGTGGGTGGAGGATGGTAGCGCAATTTGGGATGAACCGACGATAAAAATTGAGCATACCGAGGAAACGTCGCAATTGTTTGATGGACGTCGGTGTAGGAAAATCCCGGATCGAGCTGATCTTGTCTGGCAGAGGTGCTATGCCGTTTGCGTCGGTGCGGTGCCCGAGAAAATCAACGCTGGGCGCCCCGAAAACGCACTTGTCCAGGTTCAACTTCAGGCCGTAGTGCGAGAGTCGCTGGAAGACTACTCGCAGGTGTTGTCTATGAGAATCGGCGTCTTTACTGGCCACCAAGATGTCGTCTATGTAAGCGTATATGTGTGGTAGTCCGCGCAGGACTTCGTCTATGAGCCGTTGGAATGTCTGGGCAGCATTACGTAGACCGAAAGGCATCTTTAAAAACTCATATAGGCCGAATGGCGTTGTGACTGCCGTCTTAGGGACGTCTTCCGCAGCGACGGGGATCTGATGGTATGCCTTTGTCAGATCGATTTTTGAAAATATGCGAGCGCCTTCTAGTCCGGACGCAAAATCATGGATATGAGGGACAGGGTACCGGTCTGGTACGGTTGACGCGTTCAATTTCCGGTAGTCGACGCATATCCGAAACTCTTTTCCGCCAGGTTTAGGCACTAAGTGTAGTGGCGAGGCGTAAGGGCTATCGGAAGGACGAATGATGCCATCACTCAGCATTTTGTCGAACTGCTCCTTGGCGTACGCCAGTTTGTGCGGAGCGAGTCGTCGCGGATGAGAGTGTGCGGGAGGACCTCTAGTCTTGATGTGGTGCTGAGTCTGATGGTCACCTGAAGCCGTTACTTGGAGTGGCAGCGTTATATCCGTGAACTGTGTCAGGAGATCTAAGTATTCGCGACCATGGCACGTTGCGACGCTGATTCCTGTGGAGCCTTGACGTGTAGGGGTACCTAAGACACGGAGATTCGTAGTCGTATCTGACAGGGTCCTAGGGTTCATATGGACCGCCAGTGCGTAATGCGCCAGGAAATCCGCGCCGAGGATGGGTACCTTCACGTTGGCCACGGTGAATGTCCAAGTGAAATCACGTCGCATGCCGATATTCAGAGTAAGTGTCCTTTCTCCGAAAGTGTCTATCGCGGAACCATTCGCAGCTCGTAGTTTGACCAGGGTGGGCTTAGCGGTGTGGTCGTTCTGATAGGGTACCACGCTGATGGCCGCACCTGTGTCTACGAGAAATTTCAGCTTGTTCCGGCGATCCCAAACGTAAAATAGACGACATTGCGTGTTGGCACCGGATGAGTTAGTCGTCGCCACTCCCCGGTTTATTCGTTTCCCCGGCCATCGGGTGTGTACAGGGAGGTTTACAATTTCTGGCTCCGTCGCCAAAAGTGCGATGAAACCAACAAACACTCTGGTCGCTTTGCCGTTCTCGGCTGGGAGTTCGTCTCCGTCGAGATGGGGTCCTTGTCCGTGGGCGCAGGGAGAGCTGGATCTCCCGAATTTGTCGTTGAAGGTCGGCCAGCGCCCGTTCTGTTTTACTTGGCTCGTAGCGTTCGTGCTTTGCTATGTTGGGGGCGTGAACTGCGTTAACGCTGTGGTCAAACTGCGCAAAAACCAGGTCAGCAGATTCTGCCAAATCATCCAGAGGCGTGGCTCTCGTCATTGGTGCGATAATCTGAGCTACTGATTTGGGCAAATGCTCCAGCCATAAGCCTCGAAGAACCTTCTCCGACACATTGCTTTCCCAGCTGGTTCCTCATATACCTAAGAAGCTGGGATGGCGTCTTGTCGCCTCTGGTGACGTTCCGTAGGATTTCCTGAATCATGTCTTCCTCGGAACGCCCAGTGCGCTTGAGGATCGCTTCCTTTAAGTGATCGTATGGCTCATGTTCGCGCAAATCGGAGAGGACGTCAGAAATTTCGTCCATCATATCGGATGGGAGTTTCTGCATTACATTCGCGAATCTGGCTCGCTGTGAAGTGATGCGTAGCATGGAGAAGATAGATTCTACCTGCAAGAACCAGTTCTTAGCATTATGGTGGTATGCAGGCAGAGGTATGATCGCGGCCGTCATGTCCAAAGAATCACTTTTGACCGACTCCATCATCGCTTAGCTGTCTCACGTCGGGAAGTCACCACTTGTTGCGGGGCCGATAAGGATGTCGCCCCCGCAAGCTTTAAGTAGAAACGTGTGAACAGCCAAGACAATGAAGGGACAAAGGCGAAGGTTTATGAAGCAATAATGTCGATTTTATTAATGCCAATTGTACTCTGAAGAATGTGTTCAAGTCGGTGTCGGGTCCGGTATGACTGGTTTCGATTAGGGGTAGCTGCAGGTTGATCGGTGTCCCTAAACAGGGCCAAGTCAGAATAATGAATGACTTCACAGGGCGGACCGACAACAGTGATAGACTTCACAGGGCGGATCGACCGCGGAAACGGGGTCGCATCAAAGTGTATCACTTGGCGAAGGCGGAGTCCCTAAACAGGGCCAAGGCAGAATGTGATAGACTTCACAGGGCGGATCGACCGCGGAAACGGGATCGCGCCAAAGCGTATCACTTGGCGAAGGCGGAGTCCCTAAACAGGGCCAAGGCAGGATGTGATAGACTTCACAGGGCGGATCGACCGCGGAAACGGGATCGCGCCAAAGCGTATCACTTGGCGAAGGCGGAGTCCCTAAACAGGGCCAAGGCAGGATGTGATAGACTTCACAGGGCGGATCGACCGCGGAAACGGGATCGCGCCAAAGTGTATCACTTGGCGAAGCCAGTCAGAGAGGTGATACGTCTTCCAGGGCGGATCGACCGCGGAAACGGGATCGCGCAGAAGAGTAACACTCTCGACAAAGCACCGGAAGCTCACAAAGGCAGCGTACTACACTTTGATCCAGGCCCCCGGGCCGAGTAGCTTGGATGTGGACGAAAAAGGAGCTTATGATATTTGGAGCGATTCATTCAAGAACTCCCCGGCTAGAGGGAGTAGAAAACCGTAGATATTAAATTAATACAATTGTTGTTCGGTGTTTGAGGAAGCGCTGCATAATCCGATGCTCACGAGGTACGGTTTGGCATCAATGATATTGAACTAGTCGTCTGGTTTCTCGCATGTTGCTTGACTTAAGTCTGCAAGATCAGGAGTTGTGAAGGTCAAGGCCGTCTTTCTAAGGAGCGGCTAATGGCGACCGCGACATTACTAATGATAAATATTTATTGTTTTTAAATTATGACTAAAACTAAAATCATAATAACATCAAAATACGATGTAAATTTATTTTACTTGTATAAAGAAAAACAAAAAATAAACTTTGCATAAATTCTCTAGGTAACCTTTAAAAGAATGCAGTTGATTTACAATGTTCCGAAAAATGCTTGAAAATTAAATAGAACATTTTTGTCAAGAAAAATACTTTCAAGCATCATTGATAATTAAATGGTACCCAGAAAATGATGCAACGGAAAATTGGACACTGGAAAATTAGCAACAGAAAATTACGTCAACCATGAGCCAGTCGAGACTGTCGGATCTGGCTGTGCTGTTCATTGAAAACGAGCTTACAAGACAAACAGATTTTGACGATGTCATTGACCAGTTTGCCACAATGAAAACAAGAAAACATTCATTCTAAGACCATAGTATCGAATGTCATTCTTTTGTGTGTTGCTGTGTTTTGTATTTAGTTGTTCTGAAAGTGAACAGTTGCATTTTAAAAATCTTTTGATTTGAACTGATTATTTTGTGGTATTGGATTTTGTCTTGGATCATACATGTAAACAGTAACGTACCGTTCAGTAGAGTAAAGTAGAGGTAGAGCATGTATGAAAATTTAGCTACAGCTCACCATTCAGCATAGGGTGAATCGGGGTCATTGGGGTGACATTTGAGTGGACCGCCCCGGGTGACGTTTACTCTAGCTACGCCACTGATTGTATGACAAGATAACTCGCTTGCTGCTGCCATCATTTTGCAAATCTGTACCAATTCCGACAAGTTCATCACAATTTTCATTCAGCACTCCTCGTTCAACAACAGATGCTTTCGCTACTCCGTTGACCTACCCACCCAGGACAAGTTAGAACATTAACATTTTGCGAACTTTGCTATCTCCCTCTAACAAGAACTATTTTTAACTTTAGAAAATAATTTAAGTTTCCCCTTCCTTATGAACTTTTTTTCTCTAACTTGTATAATTCAATACCTCCAAAACAAAACTAAGTTTCATCACCACTGAGCAGACCTTGAGTTTTTCTCAAGTCCCGATGAGCGTTTGTACTCTCAATGAGGCTTAAAGCTCACTCCAGACATCAAGTGGAACTTGTATAGTTGTACTACTGCTAGAGATGTCAGAAGAATCAGTTCCTTGTACTGCTCCAAAAATTCACACTTTCATGTTCTTTACAAGAATTAAATTAGATCAAGAATGGCATATTGCTACCATATCTGGACGTGTGCTGTCCAGTCCTCATTGTCCACCCTTGAAAGTGTTCAAAAGCAATTATGCGGTCTTGTGTGTGATTTTTCCATGCAACCACTTTCCCACAGGCAAAACGTTGCTAGCCTCTCACTACTCTATCAGAATTACTATGGTAAATTCTTTAGTTCCTCCAGTTCAGACCTTCACAGCAAAGATAGATCATACCACATACACGGCATCAAATCATCCACAGTCCTTTCATATTCCTTTGGTAAGGAGGAATTTCAACTCAAACAGCTTCTTCAGAACAGTCTGTATATAGCTATCAGTTGTGATAGCTAAAGGCGTGTCCTTGGCTAACCATCTGTTGGTTTTATGGATGAAGTAGTGTCTCTGAATACAATCTATAAGATCGTAGCCAAGTTATTGATGGCCAGCAACCATGCAACTGGAGAGGTGATATGACAAGCCATGCTCTAGGACTGATTTGGCATTTTGCAGCAAATGTCTACTTTAATATGCTACAGAATGAGAAAACAGTTTATGGAAAATGGAGATTCTTCTTCAGATTACCTGAAGTAATTCTAAAAGAGAGAGTTGGAAAAGGCACAGCTGTAAACAGCTTGGGTATATCATGAAGTATATCATACATGAATACACTTTATGGAGTTTAAGCATATGAGATGTACTATCTTCCTTTCAGCTGAAAGATAAAACTTCAATGCCATCCCAAATTTCTTTTTATTTATTACTTCATGTAAATGATACTCAATCACTGATCACCACATTGACAACTTTATCAATAAGCTGACCATTTAACAGCAGCCTGACCAATAAATGCTACTCTAAAAACAGCAGTGACAACTAAAGTAGTAAGAAAAACTCAAACTACAGCTTCTGCTAGTCCAACTCTTCATCAGTTTGGAAAAAGATGATGAAAAAATAAGAAGACAATAGTAATTACAGTACACAGGTCCCAGTTAATGATCAAGTGTCTCCAGCAGTGACAGCCTTCATCTTCCTGCTCAGGATGAAGATGCTACTAAGTTCATAGTGACAACAATGACTATAGCTAAGCCCTTGTTGAAGATTTCATTGTAAGATTATTAACATCAGTGGTAAATGGTACTCTATTCCCTCCTTCCAAGTTAAACAAATATTTCAAAATATGCAGGCAGAATGCAAGAGAAATTCAAGCATTGAGCCCAATGCAGCCATATGTTCTTGTATCTCAGATAGAAAAGAAACTTTAGCAGACTATTTCTTTTAGAAAATGGAGCATTTTTGCTAATACTAACTTACTTAAATTTCTAGTGAACTCATTGATTTTAAACAGGATGCAAATTTGTGGAAAGTACTTAACAGTTTTGCACCAGAAATAATATAGCTTTGTGTTGCAAGACAATTATTTTCTTGAATTTTGAGTAAGTGATCTGAATCATTGATTTTCCAATTTTGTGGAATAACTGTCCTCCTAGGTTATTAATTTTAGACACTATGAAGTCATTCAGGACAAAAATTACATAATAAATGTCAAAACTGTCATATTTGATTTAGTCAAACATTAAAACATTTCTAAATAGTAAAATTGATACACTTCATCTGGTTTTGCTGCTTTTCAAGCCCAAGTCAAAATGATAATTAAACTTAGATACAACACTGTTGAAAGAATTCTTAGTGACCAATCTCAAAAATTTGCTTTGAAGTCACTTAACAAGAAACTCAAATCAATATATTTCATAACTTTTATGACTACTTGAGAAAAAAAAAACTATACAGTAGCAAATGTTTCTTTTTAATTATTTGATGCAGGACCTGAGAAATGCAATAATTTTGGGTAGAATGCCTATTTTATAATATGAATGCTTCTTTTGCTACATTCTTCTACTAAACCTTTCACTTAATGGACAATATTTCTTGTAGATTAGGCAAACCACTACTATACAAAATAGAATTTGCAAGCCATTTTTAACTCAAAACAAACAAAATGGCTGTTACTGAAAAGAGCCTACATATGGAAATTTAATACCAAGTATGAATGAGCAAAGAGTAATTTGTGTGAGGTTTTATGTCATTTGTTTGAATGTCTTGAAAAAAAATGAGTCTCTACTGTACTAGAAAAACTTACGTGATTAAGAAGAAAAAAATTAAGTTATTATGATTACACAAAGGGAGTCTTATATGAAGCATTTGATGATTCTTGATAGGCTTCTTTACCCATCAATGAAAAATCAGGTTCATGTGTTATCTGAGAATTTATTCACAAAGAATATTGCATTTTTTATTATGAAGTTAATTACAAATGAAAAATTGACAAGTTTCATTTACTTTTATCCAAGCTTGTAAAGCATTTAAAATAAATAAACAAAAAAGAAGCAATGACTATAAAATTCAAATTTAAAAAATCGTCTTGAAAAAATAAAGTATGGGGGAGTGATTCAACAAAACTATAGTTCCAATATAAAAATACAATAGTAATAAAGCAAAAATTCAGAAAAAAGTTAATTTTTTCTTTTCTTTTTATTTTCTAACTGGTTTCTCTTCATGTTTTATGAAGAGAAACCAGTTAGAAAATAAAATGAAACTATTTAATAAACAGACAAAATAATGCTTTGCTTCCTCATCCATGGTTGATTGCATTTCCGAATTTTTCTACATTTAATCAATTAGCATTTATTAAACAATATGATTTTACAATATTTTCCTTCAAATTTAACATTTGTAGTCTACCAGTATGACAAATATTTACTTCAGAAATCGATTCATTTATGAATTTTAAATACAAGTAAAATTTTAAAATAAACAAGAAGCATCATGGAATAAATTTAAATTAGCAATTTTTAAAGTTAATTTTTTATAATTCATTCACATTCATTAACCAATATGTAAATTATCCTCGCTTTTTATTGTTTTTCATAATAAAGCGACATTTATTTTTCTAACATGTTCGTAATTGAATAATTTAAAGTGATTTGCTATAAAAGAAATGCTAGAAATTACTTATGGAAAAAAATGGGGTTTCAATTTTTTTTAAATTACTTTTTTGCTAAAAATAGACCTAGACGCATGCTCTAAAAATTAAATTTTCAAAAAATTTATTTTTTATAATACTCCAAAATTCGAATTAAATTAAAATTAGCAAAAATCTTTAAAAATAAATAAAAAAAAAAAAAAACTAAAAATAGATCATCAAAGTACAATAGAGATGAAAAGAGCAAAAATGAACGTCCATATTTGTTTTGTTAAAACAAAAAATAACAGACTAAGAAGAAGCGCACAGTCTAACAAAAAATGTAAATGTACCCGAAATCGAGCAAGTAAAATTTCAAATAAACATAGCATTGATGTCTACATGGTGGGAAGCGGTAAAAATCCAACATAAAAAATGCAGGTTCCAATTAGTTTTTATCAAATGCCTGAATTAATTTTTAGTGATAACGTGATAGAACAGACCAGAAATATGGCGACCAATTCAGCGTACATTAACTTATTCTCCCATGATGCATTGCGGCTGCGTGTCACTTCCGGATCATTGTTCTGTTAGGGGGGATTCCTCATCATGGCGGCGCCAGATGCTGAGCCACTGTATTGTTTATGTCGTCTACCATACGATGATACACGGTTTATGATTGAATGTGATGTCTGTAAAGACTGGTTTCACGGAAAGTAAGTTCATCTTTTCATTATTCTTCATTATAATGTTTGACATAATTTGCAAAGGTGTTATTTTCTTAGTGGTGCCCGTGTACTAATCTCTTTTCTTTTCCACTTTCCCTTACTCTTTGATGCTTCTCTATGGGTCTTGTCTTTCGTAAAGAGTTACAACTGCTCGGCTTTTAAAAATTCTCATTTTCTTTGTAACTTTGAAGTTGAGAAATCCTGTAACTATTTTGCATTTGTGTCTATGTTTCACTTTCGGCGTGTGAATGTCGTCATTTAATAATACAAACAAACAACCTGTCCGATCATGTTTGTTTGTAAATGTCTTCTTGCTTGATTCTATTGTCGAGTTCGTTGCCTACAATTTTTTTCTCATATTGATGTCTGCTGCTTAAATACACATCCGATCTATTTTATAAAATGTTTTAACTGTCTTCATTGTTACTTTTTTATACTTCCCGCGTTTATTTAAGTGTCCGAAAAATATTTTTACTCTTAAATCTCACTGTTAGTGTTAATTGTTAATTGTTATATACTGTGTATGTGTGTGTGTGGGTGCCAATGTTTGCCGTTTCCCTTTTGAATTAATGGGATATTCACACCCATGTTTCATGTTATAATTAATCTGATAAACATTTTAGAAGATTGGAATATACTTCCAAATTTTGTAATTTTAATATTGTTAAGCTTTCTTTACTTCCTAAGTTGTGTAGTGAATACGGGATTGTAAAAATAAAAAATAACTTGATAATGTGGGACAGGCTCGTTTGCATGCCATACACTATGAAGCTGTGTGTATTGCTCTAACTTTTTCCCTTTAGAAACAATATTTTCGTTTGTTTGTAAACTAGCGCATTATTATTTTTTTTTTTTGTATGTACTGTTCGATTTTGGTGCGTAAATTCAATAACATATTTTTATTCACTTATATGCGGCCCAATCCAGGGGAAGCTAATATCACTTCCTAATTTTTGTTAATTCAACCTTCATCTCGTTCTCGCTTTATGGACGTCATTTTCACTGACTAATCCTAAAATGTTCCTCATTCTCCTGGCTGGGGACCTGATGTCTTCAATGAATCTAAATATTGCGATTAAAAGATCAGTTATAGGTAATCATATATGTAAAATGGGTTTGTTTGAATTTAAAAACATTTTTATTTTTTAGCCTTTTAAAATTATTTTTAAATAAATCTTTGTTTGTGTTCATATTTATAAACTTTCCGATTATTACTCGAGTTATTCCCCCTCAATCCTTCGTATGCTTTGAGCCACTTTTTACCTTTATTTTTATTTTCTCTTTTATTTATTTTTCAGTTATGATTTGGTATCATAGTGCATGTTTTTGTATAAAGTTATTGAAAAAGATGTTCACGTTTTAAAAATGTTTTTCATATTTGTAAAGAATTAAATCTTTGAAAAAATTTTAAAAATGTACTTTACTTTTTTTTTTTATTCCGATTCATAAAAAAAACAAATAATAATCATTTTATTCTTTTTTGTTTTGTGTGTCATGAAATAAGTACTCAAATAAAATGATTATTTAAGAATGCTTTTATTTGAAAATATTGAATTTTGTACAATCAAATTGCAAACAAAGGAAATGATTGCCAGTTTTCTTCATCGAACATTATTTATTTGTCATACATTTGAATTTGATCAGAAACAGTCTTCAAAATTTTGAGCAAGCATACTTTAACTGAACACTTGCTTCATTTCAAATACATTTATTAGTTATTTTGTTTTGTATACTTTTACTTACTTAGATAATTGATCATTGAAAACATAACCTGTATGTTTTTTAATTATGAAATTATATACTTTGCACTTTTTATGGATTATTTGTTTTTCTTAGTAATATTTGAAAAAAAACAATTGAATTTTAAATGAAGTGATATTACAAATTGCAAGATAATGGAAAATAATTATAATTGAAGCAATTAAATAATTCCGAAATTTTGTGTTAAATAAACTAAATTTACTATTAATAAAAAAAAATGTGTGAAACCCTAAAACTTAATTTTGTATCCAGAGTTGCTTTCCTTAGATTATCTTAGGGTTAAACTACAACTTTATCCATAAAAATAATTATTAAGAGTATATTTATCGAATTCAAAATTGACTCGAAAAATATTAGTCATTAGACATTTTAATTTCTCAGATCTATTTATGTTATACAATTTATCATTTTTTTCTATTACTTTCCTCATTTATGTTGGATTTATTAAAACATGTTTTCATTATGTTTTATCTTTTATCATGACACAAATATTTTAAGTTATATTACTGATTTTAGTTTCTTTCCTTAAAAATATTGAAGTTTGAAACTTGGCCAATTTCTGTTTTTAACTTTTCAATGTTTTATTAAAATTATTATCAATAAGATTACAATATTTGAAAATTATGTGTGTTGCTTTTTTGAAAATTATCAGTGTCATGATGACCTCATTGTTTTAATGTTCACTTTATTTACACCAAAAATATCAAATGTGAAAGACCTTTGTTAAAAATGAATATAATGAATTTTACAACTAGTGGATATTACCATGTTTGAGATTAAGTTTTTCTTTCTAATTTTAAGTGAAGTTGTGATATCTTTAATTGATCTACCAGTACATGTTATTGATAGGGAAATTGTTGCTCAAGACTAGTTTCAGTATTGTGACAAATTATCTTGATTTTTTTTCTAATGTCATTTAATGAGAAACTTCTTTTATTCTAATTTAATACATTATATGCACACAAATGTCAAATTGAATTTAATCTAGAAATGTTCAGGTTTATACTGAAGAGGAAGTAAGCTATCTTAATAAATAACTAATTTACATTCAGAAACTTAGCTTTCGTCTTGAGTATTTTTTTAATCTGAAAATCACAACTTTTGTTTATAAAAATATTATAGAAAGAATTTAGTTAAGATTAACTGAAAATATTTTACACATTTTTTTATCTTTACATTTAATTTATTGATCAAATTATAAATAAATTGGCAATAAAATATAATCAGTAGATAAAGAAATATACATATTTTATAAAATTTAGGGCATAATATTTTCATATGAATTCATTTATATCAGCTGTTCCATTTGGTTTAGAATGGTTTTCAGTTCCTAATGGCAGATAAAATTTCTTAATGAAAGTTTCAGAAGTTCCTTATGAAATGTTCCAATTATATGCAAAGTAATCTGTTGAAAAGTTTTTGTTTTCTTTTATGTGTGTTACACATAGACTCATTAAAAACACCATTTATAGTTTAGATTTTCAAATGTTTTGGTGTTATTTGTTAAGAACATAAGCATGATTTTTTTTAATGATGACAAAAGCTCAGTGTAAAATTCCTTGGAAAACATTTCAACCAAACAATTAGAGCTTCTGTTGGTTTTATTTTCAATACTGGTATTCTTTTTATCAGTCAAGAATGTTTATATAAATCTTGGTTTACTTATTAAAGTTATTGACTATAAAAATCTCTTTTGATTGTTCTAACATATTTAAAAAGCTTGTAATGAACATTGCATTAAATACATGCCAAGACTTTATATACAGAGCGTTGGATTTTGTGCCTGTTTTAATTGGGCTTTGGTCATTTATTTTTGCATTAATTATTCATTTTTCACTTCCATTCACAATTTTTGATCAGCTAACTTTTTAGATTGTTAAATAGTGTGCTTAATTCTCAGTTCACGAGACCTCCAGTCTCTTAGATAGCTTTTGTAACTGTTCCATGTGCTTATGGATAGTAGAAATTGAAATATTCATTTTTTTTAATGCAATTTTTTGTAGATAAAAGATTCTGATTTAAACTGCTTGAACTTCTTAAGTAACACTTATTACAGAGATTAGTCCTTTTTAAAAAAAATGCTGCCAAACCATCATTGGCATTTTTTTAATATCCTCGCTTAATCCAGATACTCAGCATAGATGTTCTTTATAGCCTCTGTTCTATTACTGCTGTTCACATGATCTCTATACAATAGCAAATATATCATTACAATAAAATCTTTTTCATAATGAAACTTATGTACATCTAATCTACAACTTGGAATTGTTGTTTACATTGTTACCAAAATGTCTCAACTTTCAAACAGAAATAGAAAACATTAAAACAGAATTCATGCAACCATGTTTTACTTTTAAATTGGTTGTCCAAAAATTTATATTAATTTAATTATACTAGTTTTTTTATAAAGAGCATGTGAGTATGTAAAATACTCAGTTTTTATAATTCTCAATAACCTTTGAATAGCTGCCTGTCACCTAGTATTTTTGAATAGAACTGAAAATTTACATAAAACTTGTTTGACATTGACATAACATAGTATTGAAGTCTCATCAGTGTATTGTAAGGCCTATTCAAATTTAGATCCTTACTTGAAAAAAGAAATATAGAATGTAATACAAAAGTTGATCTTATTTAATAAAAGCTTTCAAGTTTGTTGTACATCCAATCTTAAGACATATCTCTATTATAGTGTTCATACAATGTACGCAATTTGTTAATAAGAACTTGTTTACTGAAAATTTAAAATTCATCCAGACAAATTTTATTTTAGTTCTACTGCTCTCCAATTTCAGCAATACAAATTTAAGTCTAATCATTTCAGTTTGTTTTTTTTAACCAACTTGTATTTTACTTCTTAACACAAGAAAAAGAAATAATATTAGGCATTAATGAAGTAAGCTTCCATTTTTGTTTACATTTTATTTTGTATTTTTCTTGAGAACATAGATTGTTTTGTGTTTGGTCATTTTTACATTTGAAGAAATAAATTTGAACACAGGTAAACATTATTACCAGCATGAATGAAGATTATTTTCAATTTACAGTCATGTATTTTTAATTCCATAATATTTAATTATGTTGATAGATTCATAGATATTTTGATCAATTTATTAAAAAAAAAAAAAAATTTTTTTTTTTTTTTCTCTTAATTTTTATTTGTGATGATTATGGGTTGTGTATAATCCTGAACTAAAAATACTTTGATTTGTTTTAAAATAAAAAAAAAAAAAATGTCTAAACCTGGGGAAAAGCTACTTTAAGTTGATCAAGTTGCATTTGTGTGCATTTGTTTTTTGTGTATTTTCATTAACATTGTTTAGAATAAGTTATAAATGGGACCAAAATTTGAACATCTTTAATTTTTTTTCTCTTAATTGAATATATATAATTTAATTTTGTTACATTTAAAGGGGAAGAGTGTTCAATATTGGAGATGGAGCATTTATAGATATAAACAGTGTGGAAATAAAAATCAACACTGCATAGCTTCACATCTCAAGTGATCTTCAAACCAAGTTTAACAACTCTTTTAGAGTGTTCTACATATAGGCCACTGGAGGATTCTTATGTCTACACTATCTAATACACACACACACACAAACAAATTTAACCTGGAAAATGCTGTTTTTAATAACCTTTAGCACTCTCTATGTAGGTGACTTCATTTATCAAACAAAATGTTTACACAACCACTGCATGCAATTCTGATCATCAGACAATAGTTGGGTTGAATTTTGCACTAGTGTTGTCACATCCTACTATGGCAACAAGAAAATGACTAACTGAAAATTGAATTGCAGTTGTTTGGCCACTTATACCCAATGGATGAAATAATTATGAATATTGCAGAGTGATGAAGGATAAAAAGTGAATATAATTTATTTAGGAAAAGATGAAGTACCTGTGAATCATATACAACCAAACTATTTCAATTTATTCTTTGTTCTCCCTAAATTAGATCTGAAATAATGCTGGATGTATAAACCTTGAAAATATTTTTTTTTTTTTTTTTAATTAAAAAATCCGAGTTGAACCATTTTTTTGTCTTGCTAACATAGATTATATTCTTGTGAAACACAATTCCTTTTCCAGATGACTTCAGTTCATTAGTAAGACGTGTCAAAATAGGAGTTTTCAAAATTGCCTTATCATTATATATTTTAATAATAAATATATGTTTTATTTTTGTTTTGTTTTTTTTTCTCACCAGTAGCACAACTAAGAGTTTTCTACTCATGTAACAGTCAGTTTTTCTATCAGCACCTGAAACATTGTGCCTGAAACTCAGAGTTGTGTGACTGGCATGGAAAAAAAATGTATATTATTACTATATAATTTATAGCTCTCTTACTCTACATTGAGCGCTATCTTATTAACAATAGCACTCAATGTGCAATATTATATATTCATATATATATATATATATATATATATATATATATATATATATATGTGTGTGTGTGAATGAATGAGGAAAAGAGTGACATCTATAAATATTTTTCTAATTTCATTTCTGTTTTTCTTTTTTACTTTCATTATTTATATATGTACATAAATGTACATATAATTTGCTCAACTGTAAAGATGTGTTAAAAATATATTCAAATTTTACACTGTATACAACATATTAGAATTATGAAAGCTTGAGCCATGTGGATTAATTATTATAATCAGTAGATCAACTAATATATGTGATAAAAGTAAAACACAATGTTCTAAAAATATGCTTTCTTTTAATGGAATCAACATCAATGTCTGGAATATTGTGTATTATCAACTGATTATTGTAATTCATTCCAAGAGTTTATGTATATCTAAAGTATAAAATTGTTATTTTAGAGACCTTTACTGATTTATCAATTTAAATGAAGCATTATAATGTTTTTCTGAATTTCTGCAGCTGAATTTTTTGTCTTATATAGTTCTGTAATTTTGCTCTTATATGTATGCTTCGATATTTTCCTTTCTGTTTATGTGTGTGCATTTTTATCATTTCACCCTAAGCAAGGTAATAAAGCTACTAAGATACAGTAGGGTTACTGAGTGTGAAAGAATATAAGAAAAAGAAAAACATTAACGAGTGAGAACACTAAAAGAACAGGAATTAAGAAGAGAGAAAATTAACAATTGACATTGCATTTAAATTTTTGAAGATCAAACTTGACTGGAAAACAAGAAGCCAGAAGAGAGTTTCACAAGCAAGAAGTGCAAGAAAAAACTGTTAGCATACAACTTACAGCTACGTCTAGTCATTTCAACTGTAAAATGATAAACTTTGCCACCAATCTAGTATTGCACTTAAATTCATAGAGTCTAGGTACCATAAATTCAGGTGAGAAAAATTGTCTAGCACGATGCAGTGAACCAACTTTTCTAGCAGCAGACCTTGCAATTTTCCAATATTTGATGGTGGTGGTAGGATCAATTGCTAACTTGTAAATCTTCAGGTACAATTTCCTTTGGTTGGCCCTCTAAAATATATATCCACTACTCTCTCTCATATATATATATATATATATATATATATATATATATATATATACACACACACACATAGTTCTACCTATTATGAATCCTACCTCTAATTTTCTGTAAGGAGACATTTGGTAAGGACATTATTCTGACTATATTCCTATTGTTCATATTGACCTTGTCCTGCAAATTGATCATTTGAATTAATTCTAGACTTTGGAATACACTCATAAAGACTAATTTTGGTTTAAGAAAGTATACAAATTTAACCATTTATTCAGTTCTTGATGGGACAAATATTCAGTTTAATAGAATAATTGTGTTTATATATTAAAATTTTGCTCTCAGAATTCTCTGTAACTACTTAATGACATTCTCCATGTCACTTTAAACTAAAACTTGTTTGTTTCCACATATATCGACCATTTTACTTAAAATTCATAATTTCTTGAGTTTAGATGAAAACTTGAAAATTTTCCAGCATATTTCAGTGAAGTATTAATTCCAAAATTATAGTTTATAATTACAACTTATGTAGTGTAAAAAAAGCTGGGTGTTGGCTTAAATTGATACAAGTGGGGATATGGATTAAAACCTGGTTTTATTTTTTTTACATTTCCATTGAAGCATCAATCTTAAATTAATTTGATCTTAATCTATACAAAAATAAGCAAATGAATTTTTTATTACAATAAATGAAAACTGAAGGTGATGAATATTCTTTTTATGTTTTATGAAAAGGGAATTTTACTTTGTTAATGCTAAATTAGTTTTCATCTTGTTAGAAAGTCATAGCAATTAGAAAATTTATATTCTTAGATTGAGTGTATCTGTAGAAGAGACAAAACGAATAAAAAGAGATGAGAGGAAAAACTATACTTAGCCAGCTAAGTATAGTTTATATATATATATATATCATATATATATATATATATATCACTGATACTACCTAGCCAAGGAAGGCATAGATCTTTTTACTATAGCAGGTTTTGACTTTTTGTCTCTTCGATAGCAAGATTAAAGTGTACCAATTTCTTGCATAACTTAATATGCATCCAGCCATGAAGTTTACACAGGAAAAGGAGGTTGATTCATCTCTTCCTTTTCTTGATGTACTAGTCAGCAGATCTGCGTCGGGTTTTATTACTTCTGTTTACCGTACACCGACATTTACTGGTTTGTATACCCATTGGGATTCTTTTTGTCCCAGGAAGCGCAAAATTAATTTAATTAAGACCCTTACCCATAGGGCTCTTATGATCGGTTCTGAAATCAAGTTGGATGTTGAACTTAGGTTTATTACTTCTACTCTCTGCAACAATACCTACCCATTAGGCATTGTTCAAGCAATTATTAAGAATAAAAATGCTGAATTCAACAAAGTTACACCTGCTATAGTAAAAATTAGCTATATATATATATATAGCTAATGTACTGTTTTTCATTTTTAAGTGATATAATTTGATTTTTTTCTGTTTATATAAGAAATGTCAGCAAGTGCCATGTCAGTGGGCAAACCAACAAATAGACCATCATCTCACATCAGACTATGATCCTTCTACATAATGTTCTGCATTAAATATTTTAAATACTTAACTACATTTGGTGGCCATCAAATTCTGATTACATTAAATTATTTGTAGATTTATTCATATTATACTGGTAAGCATTTTACATGTAAAGATAGGCATTTTTTTATGTAATACATACTTTGGTGGTTTTAAAAAAAATGTAATAAAGTTATTTTATTCATATATATTTCATAGTTGAAAAAAAATGAAAGCTTACTAAACTAATTGAAGATGAATACAATAGAAATTTGGATAGTTCTAGAATGTTTTATTTTGTATTATTTCACTCACTTTTTATTTCTCTCTCAAATTTTAGTATAAACATTAAGAAAGTAACAATTTTAAATTTTCAAAAGTTTGTTTTAAAGCTTATTTGAGAAAAATGAAAATATAACAGTATACTTCAGTTTTATTTGTTTCTAATATGAACAATACTTAAAATAGAGTTACAATATCCAAATTGTGATTAATATGATGATGACAGAATAAAGTTCCTAAACAACCAAGACAATGAACTTGTTCAGCCCTAGTCACTAGTTTCAGTCCATTTACTTGTTAAAATATTGTTTTTATTTTAACTTTAACTAATCAAGGGTAAAGCACCATCTTGTTATAATAGTTTAATTGTAGGTAATCAAATGACAAAATGGAAAAGTTATGTCATTAGATTAGGTGCCTCCACTTTTTTGCTAAAGAAACAGCATAGCATGATGGAAAAAGGCTCCAAACTTAATAAAAAAACAAAATTTTATCTTCAAAATTATGTTATTATTAAAAGGAAAGACCAAAGTATTTTTTTTTATTATTTTACTAAATTTTTTAATCATTATTAGCACGTTCAAAACTTTGGTTAAAAATCGTTTTTTTTTTTTTTTTTTTTGTTTTTTTTTACATCAGCAATCAATATAATATTTATGATTAGTGTTTAGTGAAAAACGCATTGATTTGGAAATTCTTGCAAAAATCAAATAGTTGACATGTTTTAATAAAACTTCCAGGACTTATTCACAAATGAATTAAATTCTGTCTATATTTCTGAGATGAGGTATTATGTACATTATTTACATTATTCAGACTATTGTCGCCATATTTATCACAATGTTCCGGCCGTTGTACACTCTGGCCTTCTTCAGGTGGTTGGAATTTTGAACTGAACCCTTTATTTCGCTCACTGGAGCAGACTGTTCTAGTTCCATGTGCCATGTTTGATGGATGCCAGTTATCAGTTATCTTTTAACCTAATATCTTCAGCGACCATTTTTACCAGTGCTCGAGTGAGACACCCCCGCCTTTAGAGGAGAACATGACTGAAGACTGTGTGTACGCTATCCTGTGCAGCTACAGTAAGGAATATAAAGGAGAGACAGGCTGCCCCCTCAAGGTAAGGCTTCAAGAACACCAGAAAGCTGTAACGCGAGGGGGAGGTAGAAAAATCAGGTGTAGCTGGCCACATATGGAGAGATAAGGGAGATCATGTTGAGATCATAGACAAGGAACACCATTAGAAAATTCATAAACTTAAGGAATCAGCACATATGCTAGGCCACAAAATTCTCCTGAGATGACCAAGCATAGAAATGAATATACAATATGGGAACCAGTAATAAGGAGTGCCAGAGAAAAGCAATGATAACAAAGTTGCAATATGAGCTCTGGTAAAAACATGCAATGATAACAGCAAAATTGCAATATGAGCACTGGTAAAAATGGTTGCTGAAGACATTAAGTTTATAATACCCAGAAATTCATACCCAGATGCCCTCAAGGTGTTGGTTAGATCCAGTGACAGGACCCAAAGAGTGTGAGTTCAATACCTGGTTAAGGCAGTGGAGAACTTTCAGAGGGAAATTAGCAGGAGATAACTGATAACTGACATCCGTCAAACATGGCACGTGGAACTAGAACAGTCTACCCCAGTGAGCGAAATAAAGGGCTCAGTTCAACATTCCAACCACCTGAAGAAGGCCGGAGCATACAACGGCCGAAACATTGTGATAAATATGGCGACAAAGATGAGGTCAATAGTCCGAATAATGTAAATAATGAATTAAATTATTTTTTATTTATTTTTTTTTTAGAAAATTTTGGTAAAATATTTTTTATATACATCTCCACCCTTACTTAATTTCATAAAATTTTGAGAAATTAAATTTTAATCACAAAATTTTTTCTTATTAGTTAAAAGCAGGACTCCTTGGAAAATACAAATGATTAATTTCTTTTTTTTTTTTTCTTTTTTTTTTTTTCAAACTACTACTAATTTCCCCAAAATTTGCTCTGGATTGTAAAATAAAAAATGTAATAAAATTATGACATTATTTAATTAGAAAAGCTTTTAATTGCTTTTATAAATAAGATTTATTAAGGGTGCTATTGTTTTAAGAAAAAAAATTTTTTCCATGAATAATGAAATTCTTTTAAAAAAATTTTTTTTAATTATAATAATTCATAATATATAAATCATTTAGGTGATATTATTATTAAGTGAAAACTATATTTACTAATCAAAAATTGAAAATATTAATACAAAGTATTTTACTCCAATATTTTTAAAATAATTTTTTTTTTTTTTTTGTTATGTATATAAAATATTACGTAATGTGCCCATTTGAAAGTATGGCCAACCATATACAACATTATCAGAAAATAAGAGTGATGATGACTATAGCAAATTTAAAGTCAACATTCCTAAAATTAGATTATAGAGAATATTTTCCAAAATGTTTAAGATTACTGAGTATTTAAAAATTATATAAAAAATGTGCTCACCAATCTTTTTCTTAAAATATGTTTAACAGATAAAATCTCCATAGAACAACAATAAAGGTGTTGACACATTTTATCAGCACTTGTTACATGAGTGACATTTAGTGGGGGCTACCTACTATTAGTTTGATATATAAAATTTTATATCTTCCACACAATTTACTGCTTTGACATTATTAGTTAAAGTTAATTTTTAAATGATTGAAAAATTAAATAATCTGACATATAAGCTAAAGGATATTCTTCTCCAAATTGTCCCAGAAATTTTGTAAATTATTTAGTATTATTTCTTTCAAGCTTTCTCTACCTGCTACATTACAATTATCTTCTTTCAATTGCTTTTTTGCTAATGTTATCTTTCCAGTCTTTATGCTATAGTCTTGCTTTATTTATCATAAATTTTTTGGAGATTAATCAAGTACTGAAACTATACTATCTGATAGAAAACACTTTTTTTAGTTTTATGTTTTTGTATATAAAAAGGTATAGGATCATAAAGAAATTATTCTCTAATAGAGCTTACCTAAAACATTTGGAATCTTTTCAGAGTTCAATTATATTTTCTGAAAAAATTTCCATCTATGGCTAGAAAAATACATTCAAAACAAGGGAGTGTGTGTGGAGGGGGCACTGTACTGTCTTCATCTGAAATATTCAAATGTAAGAGTTGTTCATCTTAATAAGCTTATTTGAAATTCTTTGGGAGTTATACCCCTTACATATGCACCTAAGTATAATGGTGGTGGGATTGCATGCATATGCTTGTCAGTTGAAGTTTCCAAATCAAAAATCGTATCATAATGAAAATAGTAAAATCATTTTTTTTCATCATAAATAAAATAATTTTGAGATAAGGTTTATGTAGAATAGGCACTGAATATTTTTCGATTATAAAGCATATAGGTTTCATATAGTATTAAAAAAAATTCTGTAAACATGTTTTAATGAAGGAATAATGATCTGTGTAGTTACTGATTACATATTATATTTTATTACATTTTAATCATGCTTTCACTTATGAAAAGAAATGCTTTTCTCAATCAAATGTATTTGAATGTTAAAAAAAGGTTTATTGTGTTTCAAGACAAAATTTATACATAGCAAATATATATTTTATGACTATTTCTTTTCAATCTTTTTGCACAGATCAACAACTCTGCCTACCTACCTACGATATATTTTATTAATTATATTTATTATGCATATTTTTTATTTATTTAATGAGTCATGGGATAATTTTTTATTCTTATTATTAATAAATTTATTTACAGCTGTGAGCTCACAGCATGAAACAATATCTAAATTTTGAAAACAAACCATATTTATCTCAATATACAAGAACAATACAAATCAAAGAGTAACAGAATTTTTTTTAATTTTTTTTTTTTTTAACCAAACATATCCTCATTGTCTGTCTATATTTCTGAGATGAGGTATTATGTACAGTATTTACATTATTCGGACTATTGTCCTCATCTTTGTCGCCATATTTATCACAAGGTTTCGGCCGTTGTACGCTCCGGCCTTCTTCAGGTGGTTGGAATTTCGAACTGAACCCTTTATTTCACTGGGGTAGACTGTTCTAGTTCCATGTGCCATATTTGATGGATGTCAGTTATCAGTTATCTCCTGCTAATTTTCCCTCTGAAAGTTCTCCACTGCTTTAACCGGGTTTAGAAATCACACTCTTTGGGTCTGTCACTGGATCTAATCAACGCCTTTATCCACTGTGCCATGTGTCCTTGTGGACATCTGGGTATGAATTTCTGGGTATTATAAACCTAATGTTTTTAGCAACCATTGCAATTTTGCTGTTATCATTGCATGTTTTTACCAGAGCTCATATTGCAAACTTGTTATCATTGCTTTTCTCTGGCACTCCTTATTACAAACTTGTTATCATTGCTTTTCTCTGGCACTCCTTATTACTGGTTCCCATATTGTATTTATTTCTATGCGTGGTCGGCTCAGGAGATTTTTGTGGCCTAGCATATGTGCTGATTCCTTAAGTTTACGAATTTTCCAATGATGTTCCCTGTCTATGATCTCAACATGATCCCACAGGGGACGGTGATCTCCCTTCTCTCTCCATATGTGGTCAGCCACGCCTGATTTTTCTACTTCCCCCCGCATTACAGCTTTCTGGTGTTCTTGAAGCCTTACCTTGAGGGGGCGGCCTGTCTCTCCTTTATATTCCTTTCCGCAGCTGCACGGGATAGCGTACACACAGTCTTTAGTCCTGTTCTCCTCTATGGGGGGTCTGACTTGAGAGAGATATCTGCAAAGTGTTGTCAAGCTTTTGAATGTTGTCCTGATGTTATATGGACCGCAGATCTGTGAGTTCAATACCCAGTTAAGGCAGTGGAGAACTTTCAGAGGGAAAATTAGCAGGAGATAACTGATAACTGACATCCATCAAACATGGCCCATGGAACTAGAACAGTCTACCCCAGTGATCGAAATAAAGGGTTCAGTTCGAAATTCCAACCACCTGAAGAAGGCCAGAACGTACAACAGCTGAAACGTTGTGATAAATATGGCGACAAAGATGAGGACAAGAGTCTGAATAATGTAAATACTGTATATCCTCATTGTATTTTGATTTTTCTATGATTCTTTGTTTTGGAAATAAACTGATACTACCATTCAGCTTTAAATACTGAATGTAAAATTTAGGGAGTAATGCCATATAATAAACTTTGAGAGAATGTGGTTTTATAAGAACATTAAGATTGTTGTATAACATAGCACTTAATTTTTCAAGATTTGTTTGTATATTTTAACACCAGTATTGTTGATGTTGCTACAGATTTTTGTGTATATTTAAGTATATATTCTGTAAGGAAAGGAAACAAGTTTTGTTCATTCCAACAATCTGAGATGCACAGCGCCATGACAGATTACCATTGACAGTTTTAATTGAATGACTGTCTTGTATATCTTAGAAAGGCTATAAACACTGTAACAACTATTTTAGAACTACAGCTATCTTTGTTTTTCTTCAAGATTTCAGCACCCCCCACCCCCCACCCAAAAAAAAAATTCACTTTACTTTAAATTTGAACAAGGGAATGACTCCTATCCAAAATATAAAAGGAGAAAGCCAGAAAATGGAAATCACATCAGCAAAATCATTGAGCAATATTGAAATGCATAATTTTCTCCACAAATTATAACAATGATTTAAAATCAATCATTTTCTTACAAATATAATGTGTGACATGCAGCAAGGCACAGGTAATTTGGCTAATACATTGATATATATGATTTGTGCAAAAAGAATTGTACTGTTTATAGAGAAAGTATTGTAAATGATAGAATATATTAAATGTTTGCAAAGTTTTATGATGCTCAACAGTCATGTATACCAAATGAGGTTGATAAGCAATTAAAATATTAATCAAGAATAACCTGTGTCATCTATAACACAGAACACAGCCAACATAGTCAAAATATCCAATCAAGCATTGAAAATCACTTTAATCATCATGGTTATATTGATTGCTTTGATGTGTAGCCTCCATATAAATTAGTGGAAAGAAAAAAAAACTTTCATTTTTTTAACAGTCACAGAAAAGTGAAAACAACAACGGAATGCAAAAGATTTTAGGGCAAGTGAAATGAACTGCCATTAAGCATACCAAAGGCCAGCCTTCATCCCAAAAAGGTGATGCTGTCTATATTGTGAGATTGGAAGGGAATCCTCTATGAACTCTTTCTGGAGAGGAAAATAATTGATTCAAATAAGTACTGATGCTAATTAAATTATAAGATAGCAGTCAACAAAAACTTTTATAAATTAGAAGAAAGAATTTAATATTGAATCAGGATAACACTGTTGCATATATCATTAGTGACCAGGAAAAAATTGTTACAACTTGGCTGAGAAGTTTTCATTTATCTGCTCTATTCACTGGGTGTTTATATCTTTGGGTTAACATTTATTTTGGTCTTTTCAAAGTTCTCTTAATTAAGAACAACTTTAAATTCCCTACAAAATTGCAAAAGGCACCTAGAACAGTTGCTCAGAAAGAACCCTAACAACTTTAAATTCCCTACAAAATTGCAAAAGGCACCTAGAACAGTTGCTCAGAAAGATAAACAATTCTGAGGTGATAGAATTATGAAGTTGATTGAAAAATGGCAAAAACTAGTGGAAGAAAATATCAGTAAAATCAGTAAAGTTGAAAATAAAAATATACTGTCTTTCATTTTTACTTAAACCAAACATTTTATGTTGTTGCCCAATATATCATGGCTTTGAAACCTCATAAGCTTTTATTTTTATTACTAAATACAAATTTACAAAAAAGTTGTCATTAAGTTATATTTTAATTAGTTAAAAATGGACAAGTTTTACCACAAGAAATATTTAACTATTTTCAACTTTCCTTCTATGATAAAAAAGGAAAAAAAATGATTATTTTTCATAAAGATTATCTTTTTATGTAATTTGAAACCTGAATTGTTTGATTTTTTTTTAAATTTACAAATAAATTTAATAAAACCTTGAATATTACTATTATTTATATTACCTAAAAAAAACTGCAGAAGATTTGTGGTAAATATTGATATTTTAAAAAATATATACACACTTGAAATCTATCTGTAAGCTAGTCACAGTGTTATTTTTAGTAAATTTTACCATTTGTTTGTTTCTTTACCCAAGATCAAAAGCTGTGAGCTATTAGTGACACACCCATTTTTTATACTGACCTGTAAAAACTAATGAATGACAAATGTTTACCTATTTTCCTCCTCTTTCAGTTGTGTTGGTGTTCAAGAACATCAAGCATCAGATATCGAAATTTACCACTGCCCAAACTGCCAAATTGAACATGGACCTCTTGTTTGTAAGTATCTTTGTTAGTAAATAAAACAAACATACATCTCCTGGTAACACATCTCAAAAATGCATTTTAACATTTGAGATGATACAATTTTAAATAAGAGCTTAAGCTTTTATAGATACGAATTATTGTAGATATTTCAAACTAGAATTTTATTTTCAATATATCTAGATACCTTTTAATACAAACATGTTAAAACATAAAAAATGGTAGCTCAATTAGTAACCCAGTTATAACCATTCAAATTTTGTCAGAAAATTTTCTGCCTTGTGTGCTATTGGACCAGAAGCCAATTTTAACAGTGTATAACTGAAGTTGCAGGCTTCAAACAAGTGAAAAATGATTATAAATGAAGCTAGATTTTTTTTTTTTTTTTTCATTAATATATCAATAAAAAAAGAAGTCATATTTAACCTATGTAAAAATAGGCAAAAACAGGTCAGAAGTAGTGATTTTCCAAGCATAACTTAGATGTGGCACAAGGCCGAAAGTATGGGACACCCAGTGAGGATCGAACTCACTACTCAGTTGTAATTGTTTTAGCAAGACAAGCTTGCTAACCATTACACCACCTCGAAGCGCCCAAAACAGGTCAGAAGTATACCATCTTGCATTTGCCATAAAATAGTACCCATTGGAGGTGCATGCCTAAAACTTTACTAATTTTTGGGTGAGGAATTCAACAAAGTTCTTTTCTCTGTAATGCAAGGTAATATTTTGTCATAAATGTATCTAATTTTGGAAAATTTTGTGAAGTTATGCAATTTTTAACTCGAGCAAAAAAGTACAGTAATAACTACAAAGGTCAGAAATTTGTTTCATGAAATGAATTATTGGTCAATCCTTCAAACAAATACTTATTGTAAAGCTTTAAACTTGTTTATTTTTAAACTAAAAAAACTGAAATGAATAAAAATACAATTATTGAAACTGATGAAAAAAAACTTCCTGAACAGTTGGAATGGTCCTCCTGCATTTCTTCTTCTAATGGTGATTTGCAGTCTGAATTTATTTATTAGCCTCTGTTATAGCCAATATTCCTGAAACACTCCATATCCTATTATCTCTTGAAAGTGGTATTACACCAAAATCTCATCTAAAGATAAATGTTGATGCCACTTGTGCAATATCATCCAACAAAGGCCATCAAAAGTATTAATTTCTGTTTTTGGTTGGAACTAAAATTTTGATTACAGCACTGGGCAGAGATGTAATATCAATGATTTGGTTAATGGAAAAATTGGAATAATAGTATACTACAACCCATTGTCCTTGGTGCTTGTAACTGAATGTCATTTGAAGTGATTCTTCTTCATAAAAATGCTAGAGTTGTTTGAATACTCAGATTCACTTAGTGCCTTTTCTTTCTTCCTTTAGAGATGAAGTTCCATTAAAAGTTCTATCACTGTAGTGTAATGTTTCTTCCTTTCATCACAGTTTTTAACTTTATCAACATACATTGCAAGAAATTTGCTTTTCTTTGGCCTGCTTCTCCCACTTAGAAGAAAATTACTTCCCAGAGTATGGAGTTCATCATCCACTGAACAGAAAATTAAGTGTAAATATTATTAAACACTCAGACTTTAGTGTGGAAAGCACGAATACATAAAAAAGACAAAAAAAATGAACAGATGCCCATTAAAAACAAAAACAAAAAATTTTATACCTATTATCTTCCATAACAGTTTAAGGGGGTTAAAAATGGTCATGAAAAGACAATGCATATTTGTAAAAGTTGAAAAATTATAAAATGTATCAATTTCATTTTAACCTTCAAATTCCCTAGAATTTGTAAACAAATAATCATTAAAAAAAAGAAAAGGAAACTGATTATATTACCCAATTACATTTTAATTTTTTATAAACCCATATACCAAAGTTAAGCTAGGACATATATCCAGTTCATTTTTTTTTTTATAAAACGTATTGTTTCATTTTTAAGAGAAAATGTAAATAAATTTTCAATTTAATCTCCAAATCCCAAGAATAAGAGAAAATATTGTCAGCCACAAATGTAAATGAAACGAATGATCATTAAAAGGAAAACTGGATACTTTTTACACAATTTTATTCTAACTTTTCACAGACTCATGTGAAAGTGTGGAATTTAAAGAACCAAAAATATATCCAGTTTATTTATTTTTTATATTTTATAATAGAAATTTAGTTTAATTTTTTTTTTTCAAGATAATGCGTTAAACAGTTAAGGCGAAAATGATTCAAGTGTGACGATACAAGATGCAAAATACAATAAGTACTTTATACAGTTTTTAAATGCATCATTAAAGAAAATATAAGAAGATTTAAAGTGTGCAATATCCATCAATGAAACAAGTTTGATTTAAAATGGGATTTAGTTAGCAATGTTCAGTCACTTGGTCAGCAATACAAATTTCAATATGTCTGACCCAACAGTTTTGCATGAAATTAACAGAGTATACCTTCATTTTGATTCATGTGCACTTTGAGTTGTATTGGTGTAGAGATATGAAATCAACTGATCATTAAAGACAAAACATTGCTCTACAACAATTTATTTTTTTTAGTTGAATTTCTCTAGTATTTCGTTCACTTAGAAGTTTTTCATGAAAAACAACTTCAAACTTTATCTTAAGCCCACCAAATTGATGAGCATCCTTTTACTTTAATGTGAGACTATTTTGATATGTGTAGGAAGACACATCTCTGAGTGCAAGTTTGAAAAATAGCACTACAAAATTATTAGCTTTGAAAATGTGGGAAACTAAGCAGCTGTCATTGAAATAGGGACATAATGTAAAGAGGTGTGGAATAAAAACTAATCTTCATACACAAGAAAGAATTGTATCTTTATAAAGAGAAAATATTAGTTTATTGACATATTAATTTTATTAAAATAACCTCAAAAATAAATAAGAATTAGCAGTTGAAATGGAAGGAACTTTTACTATTTTATTAGGTTGGTGCAAAAATAATGACGTAATAATGTCGTTTTTGACGTATTTTTTAACGTCAAAAAACGACATTATTACTTCATTTTTGCACCAACCTAATACCTGTTTTCACAGTGTGAACTAGGGAGGTTTAAGATATCTAATTATTACACTATTTTCTTGATTAAAATTATCAAATTTGAGAAAGTAGAAATAACTTATGAACACCCAAATGATGTATACCTGTATGCTAATTTGGGTTAATAATATTTACTTTCTCTGGAATTCATTTGTTTCCACATTTCTGTTGTCAATTTATTGTTCAAGAGTAAGTTTATCATCTATTTTTAGTCAATTTTCATCTGAAAAAGTGATATTATAGCTGATAAACTGGGTATTTGTTTTTAAAGATTATTATTGAAAATATTAAAATCAACAAAGTTCTTTGCTATTAGAAGTGTGTTGCTAATCTAAGAAATAAGCATAAAATGAATATTAAAAATGACCTCATGAGTTGTACATTGAGATTAACTAATATAAAATATAATGTGAGTGTCTCTACTGTTTTTCGAACAAGTATGCATCCTTCAGTATAGTATACAGATTCATTATAATAATAATAATAAAAAAAATAACTGGATATACATTGTGTTGTTTGAGTTTTTTGTCGGCTGTTTTCTTGTTTTAACTAATCTAGATTATTTTAATGATCTTGATATACTGTTTGACATTGAGAGTATACTTAAGCTTTTTAATACCAAACAAAAGTTTGATGTTTGTATGCCATAAAGTGCATTCAATGTAAAAATGTAATAGATACATTAGAACAATGATTAATGGTCATTCAGATTTATTTTTAAAACTTGTTTTCTTTTTACTCTGGAAATAATACCTGAAAAGAAAAATTCTTAAATAACTATATTATTTTTTTTTTATATAATATTAGTAACAAGATAACTTGTGTTGCTTGAAATGTTTAATAATTACTTTCTAAATGAAAAAGATATGTAACTTATTTGCATTATGTTTTTCTTATTTATAGTAAAGGATATTTCAATGTTAGAATAGTACATCTTTTGAAAATGACATCTATATATAATTCCAAATTTCCAATTTAGATTTTTTTGGTTAATTTTTTCTCTATTTTTCCTTAATTTAATTAAATTTTCTTTTTAAGTGAAGAAGAGACGTAACTGGCATCGTCATGATTACTCAGAAACAGACTCTTCAAAAGTAAGTAAATGCAAAAAGTTTTTCCCCCTGAAATAAAGTACCAAGCCTCTGAACTACAATTTTCCTCTGTTCACAAATATATTTCAAACATTAATTCACTTATAGAATGAGTTTTTTTTTTTTATATATAAGAATAATGTTTGGTATCACTTGTTTAAATTAATTCATCCATTCATAAGTTTTGTAGAATTTTTTAAATTGTTCTGATATTTCTAAGCATTTTCTACACAAAGTAATCCTCCAATAATATACAACATCATAGCAAAACTTCTACACTTAATCTGAAAATGTCAATGTGAGAAGAAAACTTATAACTTGAAAAATCCGTTGTATTAATTTAAGATATTAATCAAATATTAAATTTTAAAATTTAATTTATAGCTTTCTACTATATGTTTACAGACAAAAGTAGAATATAAAACCAATATAAATAATGTGGTTGTAAATTAAGATATAAAACTTCGAAATCAAATTCTCTCAATTTTCAATAATTTCCATTTCATTGTGAAAGTTAGAAATAAATGATTTTAATTAAATAAGAAGAATTATGAAATTTTATATGATATTATGGACTTCCCATATATCAGCTTTGCCAAAATGATTCAAAATAAGATTTTGAATGAGATTAAAATAATAAACAAAACAATTTTAGGAAAGCTTGTGAGAAAAAAAGAAAAGAAACTACTTGTATTTTATTAAAAAAAAGAAAATGTATAAGCAGAGTGTGGTGTTAAGCATCAAGTAGAAACCAGCTCAAAAATGCTATTTTAACAATTAAGTGCAAAGCTATTTAAAGATTGTCATTTATAACAGTGAAAGCCCTAGAATCCTTTTATATTGTTATATAATTTGTCAAAAGTTGTCAATTCTAAGGATGGAATAAAACATTTAAGGAAGACCAAAGAATATATCTATCAGCCAATGTCTGTTAATAATAAAGATGAAGAAAATAATGAAAATAATAAATGGAATAATGTTGTAAGACACTGTAAACATGAGTTATGTCTATAAGTGTAGACATAAACTACTTATAATAATGCCTCATATTTTGTTTCTACTACAAAGAACACTATTGTAAGATGCACACAAAAAGTGTCTTTGACAAGTTTTCAGTTTTGTAAAAAGGATGCCATAAAAGATGCTATTGTTTCCTAAAACATTCTCCTGCAAACTGGTTAGTTTTTTGTTTTCTTGGTTAATATGAAAAATCTGTAACAAAATTAATGAATATAGTTTTATACAATTGAAACTTGCAAGTTTTTTCATTGAAAAGGTAGATTTTTTTATTTTACCATATCCAGGATTTTAACCAATTATAAATTAATTATTCCAGCTGATTTTTTAAAACTTTGATTCACTTTAAATAAAAATAATTTTGGAATGCTTCATACTTAATATTCATTTTTGATTTTTGTAGGCAGTCCAGACTGGAACTGTAACATTCATCAAAGAACTGAAAAACAGAAATTTTCCCAGGTACGTAAATTTACTTGTTTTTTATAAAATTATTCAATAAGATATAAGAGTTTATGAAAAATTACTATTTGGTTTTATATTTGATCTGCAAATAGAATCCAACAAAATTCATTTTTCAAATTGGATAATACTTTTTGTCATTGTTGTAATCGTAATTTGCTTTCATTTTGTTGATGGATTTAATTTCATCTTTCAGTGCAGATGAAATTCCTATATTACGGGTAAAGGGTGATGATCTCACCCCAAAGTTTCTGGAAGAGAATGGGTTTGATGTTCCTATATTGGTGGAAAAAAAGGATGGACTTGACATTATTGTGCCACCTCCTAATTTTTCCATTCAAGACATAGAGAACATGGTTGGTAAGTATTTTTTTTTTTTTTTTTTACTATTTCTGATTTAACTCCTTGATATAAAATCTGGTATTATTAAAATACATAAAAACAAAGGTATTACAGGTTTCTTAGAAGAAAAAATCTAATATTATGATTTAATTATTATTTTATAAAAAGTTCAATATCATAAGTTTCTATCTATTAATGCACACTGTCCCCAAAACAGGATAGTGGGCATTAATGGGTTAAAATTAATTTTGGCTAATATGGAATAATCCTTCTTTGTTTAAGTCATCAATGATCTTGAAACTGATTTCTGAAGATATTCAGACAACTTGCTATTTTTTCAACATTCACATTATAATTTTCCCCTCTTTGCTTCACATATTTTTATTATTGGTTTTGCATACTTTTCTTTCTCTTCCTCATTTACTTTTCATGTGTAATCTTCATTTGGGCACTTCTTTTCACAAAAGATTAAATTATTAATTTACCAATAGCACTTATGAAAGTAGCCTTGTTTTCTTTTAGAGTATAACCACAGTAGCCAATAAATAAAGTATATTTAGATTTAGTTTTATTATTGAAATAAATCTCCCTACCAATGAAATTCAGCAAATAATTAACCCACTATTAATCATAAGAACAACCTTCATAAGGCTTTGGTTTTATAACAATGTCTTTGAAAAGTTGCATCTTAACATTACCACACCCACCCCTATTATTTTCTAGCATTGTTATTAGATTCTTATACTTTCAGATATTAGGTTGGTGCAAAAATAATGACGTAATAATGTCGTTTTTTGACGTAACGTCAAAAAACGACATTATTACGTCATTATTTTTGCACCAACCTAATACCTGAAACATCCTCTACATATTTATGAGCAACTTGTATTAAATATTAAAGAAAATCAACAGAAATATTGAGGAATTTCTTTAAAGTATCAAATACTTTCAATATGGAATGATGCATATTATGGCATCAAGAAGCAATCTATTGTGTATACAATGACTAAACTACTTCAATATTGATCCATAGATTTGTAAATAGCTGAATCCAATTTGAATTAGTATACAAAAATTAGTATCAACAAATTGGATGAGTAGTTAAAGAAATCTACTTCTGAATTCATCAACAGTTATATTTATATTCTTCAACAACTGTATTTATGTGGATAAATAGATAAATAATAGGATATGTAGATCAATGAGTCTGTGGCAAGAAAGGAGATTATGTTGAAAAATAAATGTTCATGTGAAATAAATGCTTTTTTATCATTAGGCTAGACTTATCAATAAACAATGAAGTTATTGTAAAAGTTTGTCAAATATCAATCTCAGATTTTGTTTTAATTCAAGCTATATCAAGTTTATTTTCTTGTAAATATTATTTACCATATTTTCTAAATTATTTCTGTAATCTTGCTTTTTTGTGACCACATGGTAAAAATACAATCCCTCTACCTTGTTTTAACAAATTCATAAGAAGCAATATGAAACAGATTTGTTTGTTTGATATTAACTATCCATAACACTTCCATCTTTGCTAATTAACTCCTTTGAAAACTTGTATTTTGAAAATATGTATGACTTATAACCCATTATAGTTTTCAATTTGGCAAAAAGATCCATTTTTATTGTAAATATATTTTGAATTTTCCATACCTTACCTTCTCACTCTAATGTATCATTTTATATTACTTTTTCTTTTTTTTAGTTTTTACATTCATTGCTTGCTGCTTTTATCTTACACACACATTTTACTTTTTTGTTAGGTTCGATGCGGGAGATTGATGTAATTGATGTGGCTAGACAAGAGGACTACAAGATGTTAATGCGCGAGTGGACTGAGTATTATAATAGTCCTAATCGAGACAAAATATTTAATGTCATCAGCCTGGAATTTTCAAACACCAAGTAAGAGAATTTATCTTAATCAGTTGAAACATAGTTTAAAAGTAAATTTGTACACTATTACATACTAAGATTGATTTTATTGGGATGACACTTTTTAAGATCCTTAAAAACATCTTTTGTTTGCAATAGGTTAATATTTTCTGTGGTATATCCAATACTTGTAGAATTGCTATAGTAACTAACAGAAAACAATTTCTTTGCCTATAAAATACTCACTTTAAGATAAAGTGCACATAATTATCTGAAGGGGAAAGTACAAAATTGGTGTTTATTTCTAATATGATTACCAGTCACAAATGGATTTTTTCCAATCCTTGTGCATAAAGATTCCTATGAACCGATAACACATATCTTTGAGATAACCTGTTTCTGATAATTATTTTTTAATAAAAACGAGAAACAATTATGTTTATTGGGTTTCATTTTTCAAATAAGGTTAGTAGGGTTTAGGTTGTATTCAGTTCAACTGTTGAATTTATTTATACATTTTTTTTTTTTTTAATGCTTTTTCAGAAAGTTATTTTGCTAAAATATTTTTATTCTTGAGAGTTTAATGCAATAACTCAAGTGATGGTGAGATTAGCTGTTTTCTTATATGGAAACATTCAGTATTCATTGACCGAACAGCATTACTGTTGTGCCTTCAATTGGTCACAGTACCAAATGTACACCTCTTATAGTCACTATTAAATGAGGTGTAACACGATGAGGGTGTGGGTGTTTTTGGCAGTTTACTATTTTCACCTATTGCTTGTTATTAAATGTGATTGTCTAGTTTGGTTTAATGTTGTGTGCCTGCCAGGATGAGGTTATCAAAAAATTCTTCTGTTCACTCTAGTGGGCTATGGTTTTATTGATCAGGTGACTTTCTCGAAATGCAGAAAAATTATGGATAGAAGGAATAAAAACTGTTGTAAAAACTACCAACATTTTAATCTAACAGCTGCAAAAGGTTACAATAATTCTGGTTGATTTCTACTAGTATTCTTGAGACATTGGGGATAGTTAACAGTAAGGGTAGAAGCTTGTGTTTGTGTGTTGAAAGTTCCTGCAGCTTGTAGAGAGAGGGAGACAACATTCACTCTGTAGCTCTCGCTTATATAACCATTTGTCTAGGGAAATGGATATTATCTTTCTATAAAGACCCTCTTTGTTAGGAAAGCACATGGCCCTTCTGAAAGTATCTCAATCAGATTCTGGATTTAGACTTTTGGTAAGAATCAATGTAGTTTGAGAGGATAGCCCATTAAATAAACAGTTCCCAGACTTGACAGAATTTTGCAGAATTTTAGCAAACACATTAATCTTGCCACCTCAACTTCCTTGGGGTTGTGAAGTGGGATAGGGAAAATTCGGTCATACTAAATTTACTAGATTTATTTTGGGTTCAAATCCTCTTGATGCCTTCTTCATAAGCATTTTGTAGGTCCTGGTTAATATTTCTAAAATAAATCTTTTCCATCAGGTTCCAGTCTGGTAAACTAGACTTCCATACTTTTTTCACTTAGTGTTCTTACTCCTTCACTTAACTTCTTAACTCTCTCTGATTGACATTTCATGCATTATGATGAGTTGGAGTCACTGTGCTCTTACACTGTTGAAATTTTATAAGACAATTCTCTTAAAATAGCTTTTCACAAAATTAGGTTTTGTAGGTACACTGTTATTGCACTTTCCAGTATTGATGGGAGTTTCCTTCCTAATCTTTTGTTTGAAATAGTGTGGAAAATCTACATCTTGATTATGTCATTATTTTCTCTTAGAGTTACATGTGCTATCCATTTTATTTGTTGTTGCTGTTGCTGTTGAAATCTTCAAGTGGTGTGGTTTCTGTTATCTGGTAACGTTCTTTGTCATTTTGTAGTGCCAATGCATAAAATTCAGATGGTCCTCTCTAATATTTACATGATTCATTCATTTGAACCCATTTTTTTAATCATTGATCTGAGAAAACTTTTATACAACTGACAGTTTAGACATTTTTGAATGAATTGAACACCATGCATGAAATGCATATTAGATCTGATGAAGCTATATAAGAACAGGACTTGAGTTCTTAAGTTAATGTTTTAGTTTTGTAGGATCTTGTGGTGTTGATAGTTATTTACTACTCTTAGTCTGGCATAAGTGATCATATTGGAACATCTAATGAGACTCAAACCTGCTATACTAGCAATTTTACTTACAAAACAAACTTGCTATGGTACGCACTCAAATCAAAACCTATATCAAACCAAGACATTATGCAATGACTAACTTTTTATAAACTAAAATAATAATGAGTGATATCCTCCCAGTTAAATAGCCGAACAGATTAGGTTCTCAAACCTTGGATGGCAACCAGTCTAGGCTAATCTTAAATTTGAAACTGGAGATGGCAGCCAGAAATTAATTTCTCTATCTCATGAGAATTGATAAATATTAAAAGAAAAGAAAGTTGTGGCGAGCCATGACGGCCTACCTCTTGAAGAAACATGGCATTTAAATAAAAAAAAATGAGTGATATGTTTTATTCAGTGAAGAGTTTTATTTTTTCTTAAATTAATATTGGTCTGAATATTTTGCTCTAATTTTTCCTTTTCAGTGTTCATCCAAGATTGGGAAAATCTTCTGTAATCAGTTTTTATACTTTTAAAATCTGCAATATTCAGATTGGTAATGAGTAAACAGATATCTATCTGGATAATATCTAAAACAATATTAGATATTAACGATCACTCATTGCATAAATATCAAATTGAGTTTCATTCTGTAATGTCAAGAATATTTATCCCTGTAAACTTTCAAATTGTAAGAATTATTGATGCAGCTATTGATCACAAATACAAATCATTTTGGATAAAATACTCGGATATTTTAATCGAGCATTTTTTATCATATTTTTTTTTGCTTTGCTTTTAGATTATCAGATTTGGTTGTGCCACCCCGGATTGTACGCCAGGTGAGCTGGGTGAACACACTGTGGCCAGACCAGTTACCTGAGGACTGCACCTACTCACGGCCAGAGGTACAGAAGTACTGTCTAATGGGTGTACAAGACAGCTTCACTGACTTCCATATTGATTTTGGTGGAACCTCCGTGTGGTACCATGTGCTCCGCGTAAGTATAAGACTTATTTTTGCCTTTGTTATTTCTTTGAATGTACCCGATTCTTGAATTGCTTTTACATTTTTTTTTTAAATACTGTTCAAAAATTGTTTGATTTTCTTTGATGAAATATTTTCATTATTAACTAAATATCTTGACTTTTAACTAAACAGTATGGATAAATAAGTAGCTACCAACAAGATTTATTGTATATCCATGAGAATCCATCAGACACAGATAATTATTGATTAGCCACATAAACCAATGAGCTAAGTTAAAACCTAGCCATAAAACTACTTTGTTTTCAATCCAGGTTGATTATTTAATGGTTATAAAATATAAAATAACCTGTGCATTGTGATAAAAAGTAACAGTGAGATGAAAGATTACTGTAAAATTAAGTTACCTTTGTAATCTTATTTTATCCCTATCAGGCCTAAAATTATTTCACTAAATAACTTTTCATATCTATAAAAATGTACCTGAAAAATGTCTTAATTTCTTTATTATTTCTTTTTTTTATCTTTTTGCATCCAAAAATGCTCATATAATAAAAAAAAAAACTCAAAAATCTCCTGGATTTACATTCATTAGTCCTCATCTGACCAAACCTATTTGATCTGATTTTTGGAAGTGGGTTTTTGAAAATTTTGAGCATCCACTTAGTATCTGCTGATATCATTATGCTTTCTTCAATCAAATAAACCTCTTCTACATGTTTCACTGTATGTTATTTCTTGGCTCATACACAGAAACATCTTTTCTCTACACATGTTAAATTCACTAAAATGCAGCTTCCAAAATTATTTGATTTCTCTAAATGCTGATGTCCAAACCTCACTCAAATAATTATGTGCATGTCAAGTAAAGGAATTTTATGTGGTGCTATGGGATTTTAAACTATTCTGATACAGTTCATCACTAATGCTACAGCCATTTTAAAATCTAGCAGTTTCCGTTTTATTGGATTTTGTTCAGATATTTTGCAGAACATTACATCAAAAGTTTTATTTTAGATGTCTTAAACTTCTATATTAACAGATATTTAGGTTCTTAACAAGGCTGCTGTAATTCAAACTATCAGAATGAATGTTTCTTATTTCGTTCTTTTGTTGATTTATGAACACTTTAGCAATAATGACCACTGTGTCAAAACAATACAACTGAAAATCAAGCAATATTTATATTTTTTTTACCATTCTTCTTCAGCTCAAAAAGATAGTTATTGTCATGTCTATTCTTTAAAGAAAATGCACCACAATGTTTTGTTTTATTATTTGTTGTTGGTGTTAGAAAATAGTTTAAATTTTGTTTTACAAAACTTTTAATTTCTGTGATTCCAAACCCAAATTAAATTGTTTTAAATGGCAGTGTTTCCTTTTTATGGAGGCATTAACTTAACTACATGCTAAATTAATATTAAAAAAAAATAACAAAAAAAACTTCTGAAAATTATGTTTAGTAATTATTTGATTTTCATTTTTTTCCCCAATTAGTGAATATATTATTTAATTAATAAATATAATTCAATAAAAAATTAATTTTCTTGATATTTGTATAATTTGATTTTTTGCCAAAATATTTTTCATTTATGCAGAACTCTAAAATATTATTTTCTATTTTTTTATTTTTTTTCCTAAATAAGATAATGATATTGTAGTTTTGTAAGACACCTCTACCATTTGTCTAGTGATTTACAAAGTAAATACAATTTCTCTGTAAATATTTAAAATTGGTTTGGGTACTATAAAATTAATTATTATTTAAGAAAATGAAGTTATTATAAATCAAATTCTATATACAATGTGAATTTCTCCACTGCTAATTAAGTCATCATGTGTATTTTTCTCCTGAAAAATACATGGCATAAAAATATACCAGACAAGTAGAAAAAGCAGATATTAAGACATGTATTTTGTATAATTATGTGATAATGTGAACATTGTTTTTAATACCTTGGAAGTATCCTATTTTTAATATTTGTATCATTTATTGTTTTTTTTTCCCAGGGTGAGAAGGTGTTTTATCTTATTAGGCCTACCCCAGCCAATATGACTTTGTATGAAAACTGGATCTCTTCATCGAACCAGAGTGAAACCTTTTTTGGTGATCAGGTGGACAACTGTTATAAGTCTGTGGTCAAGGATGGACAGACATTGTTTATTCCAACTGGTTGGATTCATGCTGTCTTCACACCTGTTGATACTCTTGTGTTTGGTGGAAACTTCTTGCACAGCTACAATATACCACTCCAGCTCAAGTAAGCCTCTCCTTCAAACATTTTGCTGCTGTTATTGTGATATATTACATATATTAAGAACGACATACATACCAACATCAAATGTCATATGAAAGTCAATTTTCTGTTAACTTTTTCTATAAGCAATTGTGGATTGAAGAAATTTTTCCATGTGTTTGTTTTGTATATGTATCTTATTTCTGTAAAATTTGGTAAATTACATACTGATAAAATGGTATGTTCCCCACATACTGTGTTATATTTTTAGGGAATTTTTTTTTTTTTTTTCTGAATTTTAACTCTTGCAATGAAGTTGACGTTTTCCTTTCCTCAACAATGAAATTGAATATCTATTGCAGAGTCTATGAAATTGAAAGGCATGTAAAGACACCAGAAAAATATCTCTTTCCCAGTTTTGAGACAATTTGCTGGTATGCAGCTAAGTATGTACTTGACATTTTAAAAGGTAAGTTAGGACATATATTTTTTTACTATATGCCTTTTTATTCAGACCATTATGCTCAACTTGGTTGTTATACAATGTTTCAGCTGTTGTAGCCTCTGGGCTTCTTCATATATGTCAGACTTAAGTTACCAAGTCTGACAGATACCTGAATAAAAGAATATGAAATAATCTTGAGGCTACTTGTTGTTTCATCACCATTTGATTTTTGCTTTTCTCATTGGTTTGATTTACATTATCTAAGTTGTAGATACAAACATCAAATTGACAGAAAACACTTAAAACCTTTTGTAGAAAAAAAAAGAATGATTAAAAACTAATGAATTCCTTTGACAAAGTTGTTGAAAATATATTGCAATATTTTAACTTTAATCAAGAAAATGGCTATACAATTTTTCCCTTCTTAAGCTTTTCAATATATGCATCCTCTCCCATATATACATATTAAAATGGTTCAATTTTAGATTTAATCTTTTTTATGTGTTGTAAATCATTAAGTTTAACAAAAAATATTTTGTTAGAAATTCCCAATATTTTAACATAAATCACCTCATTCATTTTACTGTCCATTCTCAAAATATAAATTTTTACAAGATGAAGGCATGTTTAAGTTTTTAGTATAAGTCTATGACTGCTGGAGTTATTTTACTTTCCTAAATATGTAGTTTCCTATGTAATTTTAATATGAAAATATAAAATGTTCACTTTGTTGAAGTTACTTAAAATACAATCACTTTCACCCTTTTCTCCATTTTATGTGCTCAGTTACAATATGTATCTGTTACTCTTATATACACAAAAAATAACTTGTAACTGTTTTAGTTACAACCTCAGGGGAAATAGTGGGAAAAGCATTTCAGATTATTTATAACTATTTTTAAAAAAAAGGAAAAAATATTTTCTGGTGATTGGCTTGACAATCATACTGGAATTTTCCTTTTTGTTTGTATCATAGGTTATCAAAATAATGTCACTTAGTTACAAGTGAATGCTAAAAGGTATAGTGCTAAAATGTTATTGACCTAACCAAAGAGGGATTTTTAAAAAAAAAAATTTAATGTTTGATTGTTTGGTCAAATTTTGAGAAAAAATTTAATATATTAAATTATTTATAATATATTATCAATTATTTTTCTCTGAAAGATTTATATTGATACATTAATTGTTTTTACTGTTTCACTTTAGATTTAAAGCTAAAAATCAATAAGGAAAATTAAACTGCTTTAAAATGCTAAGTTCTTTAAATCTTCATGAAATCGGTGTAATTTATTACCATTGAACTGTTTCCCCACTTTCATTTTTAAAGAAAATTAAAGTTTATTATAGTTAATATATTCTTAAATTTATGGTTATCTATTTTATTAGGTGGAGATTAATTTACAGGCAATGATGTAAAGCCATGCAAATGACCTTTATTACATTGAATACACTTAGTTTTTACTTCAGAACACTGTGATGATGATAATGATGATTATCATCAGATTTATTTTATTGAGAGTAAGACAGGTTCATTGTATTCTATTATATACTAATCTCATTCAAATAGCCTCTGTATCTTGTTTCTATCTCTCTAGAACAGCTTGGTACTTTTTTGCTTTGGGGATCTTTTTCAGTTTGATTCAAATTTGAGACAAAATATCCACTATAATAATCAAATTTGAAATTGATATAATTTATATGAATGGCCTTGATTATAACCCAATTTGCTATGATACTCTCATGACCTTATATACACACTTTTTTTCTTTAGAGTGTGAAGAAGATGGGAAGAAACCATCTGACTACATTATTGCTGGTGGCAAGGCCCTCTCCCAGCACCTTAAATCATGGACCCAGAGGAAAGATGTGAGTTTGTTTTTACTTTTATGAGTTTGTTTTTATTCTTTCACAATTTATACAAGTGTTGTTTTTCCCCCTTTTTCTTTGTTGTTTGTAGTATCTTTGTATTTCAGATATTGCTCCCACCTTTTTTTTAATTCTTGATTGATTTAAGCACCAGTAAGTGATCATCACTCACTCAATTTTCTAACAAGTTTTCAAAGAACTCACATGTTCAAACCAATAAATATCACCATTTCCCTCTCCAAATCTTTATATCACTCCTTTACTCCATTGCTTAAATAGGCTCATCTTGTGCATATATACTTCACCTACATTGAATGATGTTAAATCTCTTAAATTGTCATTTCTTATTCCTCTTTGTTAATTTACATATAAATTGTTTAAAATTCTGAGTGATTGAATGAACTTAAAAAAAATGCATTTACTAGTTGTAGTCATTGACTATAACTGATAAATGCATCTCCTCTTCCATCATTAAATTAATCTTTCATAAGATATTTCTTGGACTTAATACCACAATTAACACATAATAAATTACCTACCATATTTACTTCAAATCCTGTATACAATACACTTCAAGTAATATATTCCTGCCATTAACTTTTAATTTTAGATTTATTTTGGACTTCATAGCAAACACATTTTAATATTTTTCTTTAAGTCATAACAACAATCATTTCAATCACTAAAATTATCTTAAATTTGTTTTTTATATACAATAATTTTCCTTTATCTCTTGCTTAACTCAGGTATACTGTCAAGTCATATTACAGTTTATTCCTAATGAGTAAAAACATGAGACATTAACTCTTATGCTCAACTGAGAACTTTATATTAGAGATATGTTAATCAAATTATAACTTTTTTACCACTCTAAAAGAGGATGATTAAGTCATCTCTAATGTCTGCTATAAGCATTTATTTTTATTGTAGAAGTTCAATTAAAATTCTGGTGTTATTTGGGAAGTAAATAAATATCTCAGTGCAAAAGGAAAATTGCAAATAAATTTAACTTTTCTTTTTTTTTAATTAAAAAAATACATTTTAAAAATTCACACAAGGATTAATAATCTATCATTAATTGTTTTTTTAATTTAAAATGTTCGACTTAAAATGTAGACAATTTCAAATGAACGTTAAATGAAAGTTACTTTTTCTATCCATAGTAAAAATTTGAACTGGTCCCTCCAGTGTTTTAATTATTTATTCAGTTATGACTTCCTGTGGAATATAGGGCTACAGCCTCACCACATTAGTTGTTGCTGCTGCTAGTAATAATATTAATCTAGGTACCTCCACGAAAATGTAAACAAACAGAGATAGCATGATGAAAAAGACGCCGAACTTGATGAAAACAAGTTTTTATCGTCTAATGTTCATATTATTATTAAAGAGGAAAGATCAAAGTATTTTGGGGGTATTTTTTTACATTTTTTTAATCGTTCCTAGCACGTCCGAAATTTTCGTTACAAATTTTGTTTTTTTTTTGTCACCAAAAAAGGACAGATAATCAATCATTTTCAATCATTTGATAAAAAAGATGAAAATCTGACTTTGATATTCTTTTAAAAATCAATTATCATTTTTTCAAAACTGATTTTAATAAAATCAGAAATTATAATGCTTATTTAAAATATTTTGAACCAAGCTTAACTTAGCTTCTGCGCCAAAAAAATGTAAATTGAAAATAAAACAAAGCAGGTCATAACCTTTCGCATAGCTTGACAGGTGACAAAAGACACATTCATGACGTTTAGATAACTTACGGGAGGATAATTCTTTCTATGGATGGAAGTGAAATTATTTAGATTTAAGTGAACAAATTATTTACCTCGTTACTCTTTAAGGAAAACTTTCAGCGCTCTAATTTTTCATTTTTTTTTTTTTTTTTTTTTGTACTTAGCTTTCATCTTTACATTTACGATGCTTTATGGAAAATATAAAGAAATTAAAAAATAAGACTGTTAAGAGTGAGATTAAATTTCATAAGAAAAAGGTATCTAATTAATTTATAGGTACCTTTCTTATGAAATTTTATCAGAAGTGTACATAAAATACTATAATTTTATGTACATTTATTACATTTTAATGTGTTATTTGTATTTCCATTCATTTTATTATTAATTTTGATATTTCATTTATGGAAAAATGTCATAACTGAGATTAATATAAAAATAAGATCATATAAATTAAAGTTTAGCAGTAGTTAAATTTCATAAGATGATACTGATACTTATAGGTACCCTTCTCGGTTGAAATTGAAAAATCAAATTAACTTCTCCATACGTGTTTCGCAAAAGTAAAGGCCTTAACAGCGGAGAACAATGCTGAACTCAAATAATGCAACTAAATTGTATTCTGGTTGGTCTTCCGTACTTTATAATTACCGCCCGATTATAAGCACAAAATTACATTTTTTAATTACCATGGCTCTTCTGATTGGTCCAAACGATACAATTTTCAAAGCGCTAGACAATAACAATCTCATATGGACACTTTGAAAGGTTGATGGTGCTTTTAACTAATGTTATAATATTTTTAAAAACTTAATGTAAAAATCTATTATAATTAAAGAAATAACAAATAATTGTATTAAAAATTCAATTTTCATTGGAAAAATTTTTTTGCTTTCAGAAAATATTGTCCATATTCATAAAAACAACTAAAAACAAATAAAAGCATTTGAAATTAAATAATATATTTGTTTTATTGAGTTTTGTATGTTACAATTCAGAGCTGATTTTCAGGTACGTTGGCTCCAATTAAAAAAAAAAAAAACATGATTTGCATTCTTCAAAGCCTTGTAATCACTAAGGTTGATGGGCTCGAATTTCTAGAGTTTTTCATAAAATTAGTTATGGGGGTGTTAATAAATATAAAAAAAAAATATTTCTGCCATGACTTTAATAAAAAAAAAACATATTTATAATAATTTCAATAATCTGTGAATAGTTTCTGAAAGTTTCGTTAACATCTGACAATTATTTTTATTTTTGCAAGATTTTCCAAATTAATGTGTGTAATACAAAAAAAAACATGCTAAAAATTATCTATGTTATTTACTACCCCTTGTTGCAACAAAGAGAAACAAGGTTTTTAAATCAGAATTTAGAATATTCTAAAAAGATGGAAAAAAATTTTTTAAAATAATTTTAAAAAAAATTTGGTCTATCCTCTTCATAAAAACATAAGCATTTAGACGATAAAATTTTGTTTTCATAAAGTTTGGCGTCTTTTTTCATCAGACTATGCTCTATTTTTTAGCGATTTCGTGGAGGTACCTATATTAATCAATACAATTCATTTTGTTAGATATATTCTGAGTTATAGTACATTTTCAATACTTCTTTAATAATATTAGTAGAAATGTAAAATATTTTTTAAATCTTTCATTTATCAGTAATTTTAACCAATTTTTTGTGCCACTAATTTTTTTACCTTAAATTATTAGGTTGGTGCAAAAATAATATATCACAAACTTTTGCAGAAATACATACTGACTTTAACTTGGTCATTTCTTTTACTGTTTACCTTTCTGCATTTGTTTCATTTCTCATATGAATGACAAATTGACTAAATTTTGAGAAAATTATTTTTATATTTCTGTAAGCCTTACTCCTTAACTTTTATCATTTGAATAAGTTATGGTAGAAATTGTTTTTAGTATTTATCAAACTGGACTTCTTTTTTTTTACTTTAAGTATTCATTTATCAAACTGGAGATGTAAAATTTCTATACACAACAGATGGTAATTTCTAACCTAAACTTTTTTTTAACTAGAGAATCTGCCTGTTGGAATTGGTGTAATTCTCATTTATAATAGTGCTTTTCCAAGTTTGAAACAATATTGAACTTTACCATACTTACTTGCATATGAGATAGTTCCATGGTTCTTAAAAAATATATTGCAATAATTTTTACTTTAGCACAGATTATTCAGTTTCATAAAGGGAGTTTGATTTACTTTCACAAGCACTTCTTACAAAATAATCTTTTCATAAATAATTTATAAATGAATAAATTCTGAAAATTTTACTAAAATCTGATCTGTTAAAATCTGGGAGCTTTTATCTAAACTTTTTCTCATAAATTATTACATCACACCATATAGTCAATACAAATAATTTTTATATCAGAATTTTCTCCAGTCTTTTTGTTATGATGATACAATTAATTTTTATCCAAGTTTGGGTTTGTTTTTTTCATCATGTGTTTGTGGCAATATCTAATATATATATTTAAAGAACTAATCAAGTCTTGACTCTCTTTTATTTTGTTTTTTTCATAGGATGTTGCTTAATCTACAGTATTCATTTCAATTATCCTTTTCTCTCAGGCTTATATTGATGACTCAATCATGTTAATTGTTACTTTGCATGAATTATAAATTTGAATTTTTTGTTGTTTATATTAAAACATTGTTATTTCAAGATTTAAATAATTGTAATAAGTTTAATATATTTAATCTCTGTGTTTTGTATTATGTTTTATGCCTATATACAGAGAGGTACTGAAAAATTCTTGATTTGGCTTCTTTCCAAAATCTGACCATATATATATATATATATATATATATATATATATATATATATATATATATATTTAATGCTTTCTTGGTCAGGCCAAGAATTTGGCACTCCTTTCTAAATCATTGAAATCATCAATTACATTCTCTAATTGAAAAATGCTTTTGCTTAACAAAATTTATGCCCCTCATGTACCAAATATTAATATTGTTTGAACAAACAGGACTATTAAAAATTTATTCTTCATAAGATGAAAAGGATAAATTAAAAGATAGAAATTTGTTTTCAGTGTAGGATATCATCTCAAGTTCAAATTGCTGTAAAAGAAGTGTTTTATATCTAAACATACATTAGATAAAACCAAATGATATAAAAAAAAAAATTAAAAACTATTGCCTGTTACTAAAAATAAAAATATTTTATCATAAATACAAGGTATCCTAAGAAGTGTGTGCACTTTTATATTATAATTCTAATGTACAAGAAGGTGCTGAAAACATCTTAGCCTGACCAAGAAAGGATTGCAAAATAAGTTGGGGAAGTAGGTCTTGTTGAGACCATTTCAGCACCCCTCATATAATGCATTAATTAAACATACAATATGTCATACTTTTATATTTAATTTTTACTGTAAGATTTAGTTTTCTTTTTATAAATTAATTTTTTAAAATAAAGGAAATACTTTAGCAGTAGTATTAAAGAGAAAATGTTACAATATAGATATAAAAAAGCATTGGTTGAATGATCCTAAAAGTGACTTTACCCAAAAAGTTGTGAGTTCAATACCTGGCCACAGCAGAAGGAACAAAAGCTTGGAGAGTTGAGTTACTAAGGGAAATTAAATGAAACTGAGATATCCAAAGGCAAGGCACCTGGAATTAGAACAATTAACCCCCACACACACACACCAGATTAAATAAAGATTTCAATTCGAAATTCCAACTGAAGAAGGCAGGAGTGTACAATGGCCGAAATGTGAATATGGCAATAAAGATGAGGACAACAATGTAAATAGTGTAAATAGATATAAAAAGGTGTTTTATGCCTATTTTAAATTTATAAGGAAAAAATGTTAGAATAATGTATTCATCTTTTAGTGACACCATGTATATTAGTAAATATTTTCTTATTTGGCTAATCTGTTCTTTCAAGAACATTTTATAAATAAAATGCAATTTGAAATCCTAGAATAAAATGCTCTTTCTGTATATTTTAATTGTTTACTATTTAACCTTTTAGTATTTGATGATTGTAACTTAAATATTTCTGGTTTTATTCTTGCTTGTTCATTTCACAAGTTTTACAATAAATTGGCCACATTATACAAAAGTAAAATTGATTTTCATTTAAGTATATTTAATGCTTCTTGTTGATTCTAAACAACCAACATTATTATTGATTGCACTGGAATTGCCTGAAAAGTTTCTAATTTATTTAATGCTTATTCAGTTGACCAGTAAATTCTAATTTGTTTCATGACTGCAAGGTCTATTTGTTGGGTACACAACTTGAAATTGATTTCATTTTTCCTTTGCTCTGTTTTAATTATCTTATCTTTGTGAGTTATTATGGAATTCAGAAGTTTTTACAAATAATAATTCTTTTAAAATAGCTGAAATTCTTCAGGCTTATTTAATTGCAAGGAAAAATTAATTTATTCAAGTCTTGCCTTTTTTTTTTTAATTTTACATTTTTGTGTCTTAGAAAGCATATTTTGTTGCGGGTTTATGATTTCCATCCATTGGAAAATGATTAAGAAAAATTAATGTCTTAATTCGATATTGAAATATTAATTTTTCTTGTCACTTAATGGGAAAATGAAAACTAAGTTTTGTATGTGAAATTTTTTTTAGCAGAATTGTCTTTATAGTCAAGATAATTTATTTTCATTTGTTAATGATACTTTCTGTCAGAATGATTAACTTTTATTGGTAGCATGAAAATTTTGATTAATATTAAAAACAATCTGATTTATGAGCAATGTTTATAAATTACCAACATGTTGAATGGCTATTTTAGACACATTCATATCAGATGCAAACACCAGAAGCAACAAATTTCAATGATAATGTGTGAAGTTTATCTTATGGCATGATGTCAGTACCCACTTCCATTCAAATTGAGGAATTGTTCACTAATTTAAAACAAACCTTTAAACTCATCAAAGTCAAAAGTCTTGCATATGTATCACTGTTCTGAATTTCCTTACAAAGGAAAACCTTTTGATGCTAGATCAAGGTTTAATTTTTTATGGGAGTCATTTACAATGCCATTGAATAGTCTTCATACATTTATGCGGGCTCGCCTAGTTTCTTTAGCTACTTACTTTCTTCCAATGATTTGAAGCAATTTTCTAGAATAAGTATTTGGGATTCTCAAGTTATAAACAGTTTTAACATTACTTTATTTTAATGATTGTGTGAAAAACAGTCTTTTCAACACTGCTACAAATACCAGAATATTGCATTGTAACTGGTAAAGCCAATTCTAAAGTATTTTCATTTGTAACATATCCATATTATCACATCTTTATGCCTCCAATTATTTTGGTTATTTTAATCTCCTCAGCCACATGAAATAAGCAAAATTTAACATTTTATTGGAGAATTCAGAATCTCTTTCTAACCAGAATTTTCACTTACCAATTAAAACTGACTTTTCATTTCTGTTTACCCATTTCTATGGGTGCTATAATGCTTAATATTTATTTCTTTTTTTCTTTCATGGCTGTAATGTGCTGGAGAATGAAAAATCATCTTATACAATTATATTTAGTAATTCTCTTCATTTCAGTTAAAGAGTGCAAGTTAGCAATTAGCATCTTAAATGAAAGGTTGAAACTTAAATATGGCAGTGTCTAGAATAGGCACTCAAATAGCCATGTTTTAAAAGTAATAGACAAAAGAAAACTGAAAGCACCTAAATATTTGAGAGATGCAGCTGATCACTGAATGTATCAGCAGTCTTTTGAAGGTGTATATTGCAATATCTAAATTATTTGATTATCTGAAAAAATTGTTTATGTGTGATATCTAAAGCTTGTATTAAAAACAATGTGACTCTTCAAAAAGATATATATTTGATGTTGGCTAGGTAAGCATGTGTCTGACAAATATGTATGCCTGAGTGATTGACAGGAAGCAGTTCTAATAAGAATAATTTCTCAATTATAGTATTCCATAACTGATTTGCTCGTAAAATCCGATATGCCTTCTTTGGTGCTTTTATTTTTCTTTGTCTGAATTTTTCTGAATGTTACAATTCTTTTGGGAAATAGTATGTGAAACAGTCATACAGTGAACCCAAAACAATTGTTTACAATGTTTAAATGATTGGAATTGAACCAGATTTTACAAAGCAGTAGCAGAAGATTGTATCTGGGATGACACGATAGGTGTGATTCTGTATAAAATTCTGATATTATTATCATCATCATCATTAATCTAATGATGCTTTTTTCTGCTGTACTTCCACAGTTGAACAGCCAATATATCGTGAGTTTCCTTCTGTTTATTTATTCTTATACTACCTGCATATTTATATTCTATATTTTTGTCTTGATTGTTTCCAAGGATTGGTCATGACATGTGGTAACCACAGCATTTGACTTGCTCCAGATGCCACCTCACATATCTTTCCTGGATTGCACATCAATGAACTCGGCTGGTCCTAACATTATGAATTTCTCATATATAATTTTAGCATTTAATTTCATAAGAGAAGATAAATAAGCAGGTCTTCTCAATGTGGTTCCTAATTATTGAATCAAGTCTGTCTAACTATTTATTACTATTAGATAAATACAGTTGTCAACCCATTGTACCTAAAAACCAGTCTATTCTAAGAGATTCATGTAAATAAGAAGTCATGCATTACAAAAAATATAATTACAAAATGTAACTTTTATTTTTAAGGATATTACATATTACAGAACAATTATACTATTTTTTGAAATATAAAAAAGATACTTTAAATAAATAACAAATTAAGCATAAATATTTTAGACTTTCTTTGAACAAAAGCCTTACAAATATGTAACTGCATGTGTTTTTATTTTATATCATTAAAGTTACTGCTAAAGTCTGCTTATGTTGGACATATTGAAATTAGTATTTTGAATTACTGATCAACTTGTACAATGAATTTTTTTTAAGACATAGTTATTTTGTAGAGATAATTTTTTAATTAAATTCTAGGTAGAAATTTGTATTATATATTTTTTTAAATATTAAAATTATTTTCATTGTCTTTAAATTTAATAATCATAATATAAGAAAAATACCTAAGAATATTTTAGAAGGTATTTAAAAAAAACCTGCAGAGAGCTTTCAACATTTTGCAGCAGCATAAATTTGCAAACGACAACATTACTTGGTGCAATGGGTAACAACTGCTTAATAAAATTATTTTTAAAAGAAATTGAATCAATCTAGTCAGTCTACAATGCATACAACCTATTTGTAGTTGTCCATGTTGTCATCATTATCAGCTGAATAGAATCAGCAAAATTCTATTTGGTATAAGAATTTAATTTGTGTCAAATGCCAGTTTCAATATAAACTACTTTTATTTTACATTTCAAATTTCTTATTTTTTAAAAATAGCTTTCTACAGAAAGATTATCCAAAATATTTATACTTTTGTTCATTGGTGTTCAATACTGGATTTTGACAATCTCTCTTATATTTTTACATAAATTATCTGCATCAAAATTGCAGACACACATAAAAACACATGGACAAATAATAATAAAAAAGAACACTATTCAAATCACTTTTAGACTTTTACCACATGCATATTGATCTACTTACATGTGTATATTTATGTCATGAATGAGTTTGAAAAGGCCTTTTGGCATCCAACCAGGCACAAAATGGTTATCTTTGCCACTCTATTTCCCTTGGAACTCACTAATTTAAGAAAATTCCTATAACGTTACAGAAATTTTCAAAAATTATTTCACTGTTTTTCTTGTTTTCCAAACTTTTTAAAAATTTATCTGTTAAACTTTTTAAAGTTGATTTTTTTCTCCCTCATTTATTTAAAAATATAGTTTTTATTTATTTTCTCTTGAAGAAAATAACTTATTCATGAGATATTGAAGTAAATTTATATGAAAATGGCTAAGTTATAGAAAAAAGAGCTCTTACAGGTGTAATTTCTATTAATCTCTACACAGTAAATAAATACATAATTATCAATTTAAACATATCAATGGGATAATGATATTATTCTAGTTTATGTATATCACATCAGAAATAGTTGGAAGTGATCACTTTTCCAGCTATATGAAATTAATTCACTTGATTTTTCAATTAACAATAAAAGGCATTTTGCTGAAATTTTGTTTGGCAAAAAGTTCTAATTTAAAATTGTTTATAAATACATTAATAAGTCTGTAGCTTGATAAAGAGAAAATATTTTTATACAAAATATGTTTTTCAATACAATTTCCTTTGTTATTGCACCTAATTCATTCATGAATATTAATTACATAGATTAGACATTATATAATGAAAATTTCAACTCTAATTTCATGTAGTAACTACTTATCAGTCTATGGACTTATTGATACACCTTTTATAATTCCATATGGCACATTAAATACTAGCTTAAATATTTGAGTATAATATATCTGTAATTAGTGATTGTAGAGTATATATTAGCATAGAATACTTTTTAGTTAAGAACTGATATCTATATTCAATTATCAATTTTTTATTGTATGTTTGACCAACTACTTAAAGCTTTGTTTCAGCCTTCAAATACCATACCAGTCAAATTTGTGAAACATTTGAAACAAGTTCAAACAAAACTGGTGCTTTAAATCATTATATTTTAATGAATAAAAATATTCAGTATTTGTTAGAAAAATCTCACTCCACAAATGTATACAAATTTACTTTATTGCTCCTAATACTAGTTTTAATTTAACTATTAAGGGATATAAATACATTTTTGAAAATTATAATCCTTGAAATTGGATTGAAAAACCTGTTTTTCGTTTCTCAAATTTATATTTGTCAATATATTCTTATATGTGAATAAGTGAAAATATAGAAAATTTGTTTTTTCGTATTGTATTTGCCAAAACTGGCTTTTCAAATATTAATTATAAATATTATTTCTGCGTGGAAAGATTATTCAAAATCAATATTAAGGTGCCTTGATTTTAATCTAGTTGAATAAATTTCTAGGAGTAATTTATTAAATATTCAAAATATCTAGAATTTGTAAACGATTTTTTCTTTACTGTCTACAGTTGTTAGGATAGACTCTGATATGGTTCATGTAAATACCTGCTTTCTTAATTTTTGTATTATATCATATGATTTGTGTGGCTGTTTGACTTTTCAGTCTTGCTATTAAATTATTATCAAATCAATATTGATTTGTTGAAAGAATTTTATCCAAATTTCTTTGAGCCTATTTTTGGTGAAATGAAAGTGTCTTATACCTGTTGTTTTCTATTTCATTTCCTAGTTATCCAACCTATGAAGATATAAAAGCAGTACCGTTACAATCATTTGTCTAGAGCAGGTGGTTACATTGGCTATGCCAAAGTTTTATAAAATAACTTTAAAAAAAAATTAATATGAGTTAATTTCTAGGCTTTAAAATTTCATCATTTTCTTTTTTATTACTAAAATATTAGCAAATATCCTTTTGATTTGGAGACTATTGCTGTATAATCATCTAGTGATGAAGCCTAAAAATGTGTATGACTGTAACAGGCTAAAATTTAAAAAGAAATTATTCTATGAACAAGGACTTAAAATCTCTTGCTTCAAAATTATTATGCAATAATTTTAAGAATTACTGTTGTACCTTTTGTCCCCACTTTCATATCAAATTATATTTTAACTATTAAAATTAAATTTTAAATAATAATAATGATTTTTTTTACTCTTTTAATTAAGTTTTTGTTGTTGATTTCAACTTGTTCTCTGTCCATGAATGAAAACTACAGGTACAAATATCATATTACAGGTCATTCATTAAGACTATACATTAATTTCTGACATTTGATGAGCACAAAGCTACACCCATTGACATAGTGGATGAAAGTTTATTAAAACCTTACTCATGAGACATAACTCAAATAATGATTTTGAGTTACATTCTTTATTTATTTTCCGTATCATAAGGAAAATTAATGAATTTTTTTTTTATTTTAGTATAATCTCAAACATAAACATTATTTTCAAACATTTCATGAAATTTACTATAAATTACAATTCAACATCATAAGTTATTTAAAAAATTCAGCACTTACTATTTCCATTGTAGGTACTGTTTCTATAAAATATAAGTTGGATTTAATACTATTATTTATGCTAATGAGTAAGATGTACTGATTTGGTAGGTAAATTTAAAATACAAGATGTTGGTTTCAAAATTGAATGTTTGTTTCCTCTAACTGAATATATAAATAAGCAGAATTGGAACAATTATTAAGGTGAAGGCAAGTCTGCTTGGTGGCTATAGTAAATGTGTATTTAATTTTGGCACCTGTAAAACTTTGTTATTCATTCTGTTTAAAAAAGAAAAAATGTTTAAAGGGAATTTTCAAGGCAGTAGACTGGCCATTCTAGTTGTAAGATTGATGTGATCAGCATATTCATGTACTTGTAAAATCTATTACGCAAATATGATGTACTGTAAATCCCCATGTATAATATGCCTTCATGCATTATACACATCCCAAAATTTGTGCAGAGAGTGTACTACTCAAGCATAATATGCATCCACTTTTTTCTTCTTTTCTTTTTTTTTTTTTTTTAGTCAAATCCTATAATTTGTACCTCCCTAATTTCATTACAGCCAGTGTTTCCTACTCTTATTTAAAAAAATGGTTTTAAACATAGAATATTATTATTCTAATTTAGTTTTATGATGATTCTTATTTTATTTTACATTTCTAAGTATTGTTAGGTACATGTGATTGTATTTGACATCCTTATGGGATCACTGAATGTTAGTGTCAAATTGTCATAAGTTTGTGGTGAGTAATCATTTTGTAACTGAAATCAACTTATGAAATGGCAATATTTTTAAAGATTTTTTCTGGCTGTGCATAATACTTACCCCTAATTTTGCTTATTATTTTTTAGAAAAAGTGCTTATTATACATGGAGAATTACTGTAAATATCTATCATTAATATTGAGAAAATAAGATTTCTAAAGCTGATCTTTGGTCATGTAATTTGAAACAAACATTCTGAAATAGTTTACACCAGTGTTAACTGAGCAAATATATATATATTTTAGGATTAATAATTAGAATTTATTTTATATGAATAAAAAGAGACAAGAGGAAAAACTATTCTTAGCTGGCAGGTTTCCATACTCTGAAGGATTTTATCAAGCCAATTTTATTCATTTTCTCTCTTCTACAGATACATTCTATCTGAGAATATTTACACACACACACACATATATATTATACATACATATTTTAACAGATATATTTATAAAAATATCTTTAAACACTAAAGAGTAAATTTATTCAATAAAATCACCATTGTCTTCAACCATGGCCTCCAGACAACTTCGGAATCTCCTGCAACTCTTCCGGACTGTTTCCGTGTTTAAGTTGGTCAATGCTTCCATAATACTTGCGTTTAGTTCATATTTAGTATTACAAAGAGTTTTGTTGGTTTACACATAATAATGAAGGGGTTGCAGTCTGGGAAGTTAGGTGACCAGATGTAATGGATGATGTGGTCACAGAAATTGTCTGACAGCCATGACTGGGTTCTCCTGCTTGTGTGGTATGATGCAGAGTCCTGTTGCCAGACATAGGGTCGACCAGCAGCCAACTCAAGGCAGCACTACCTCCTCGGGGCACTTGATGTAGGCCTCCGTGTTGAGTCTGTGGGAAGATGAATGGAGACCTAATGTTGCCATCACTAGTGATCATTTCAAATACCTTCATGATCACCATTAGACTCATCCAACTCTTTCCTCTGATTAACATACAAACACTCTGAAATGTTTGTAATGGAGCTTCTGACACAAATGCTAAACAGTACAGCATGCCATATCCAAATTTCTGGCAGAGTGAATTGCATCATGGTGCTCTTTTTCTCACAGTTATTGCTCAACTAACCCTACTATACTTTGCAGTTGACAAAATCAAAAACAAACAACACGTGAAATTAAAAATGTAAAATGGCGACAGTTTACCATCGCACCCTCTGCGCTGTGTGTGTGTGTGTGTGTGTGTGTGTGTGTGAGTATAATAAAAATATTGGTAATCTGTATGGAATTTCCAAGAGGATATAGATCCAGTTGCTATATAATGAAAAATAAACACTTAAAATATCATGTGATATTTAGTTCACTGAGGTTGATAAAAATGGCCTGAACTCTTCAGACCTGCAATGGAAAAAAATCACTCCAGATTAAAAAATTAAGAATAAATTTATGTCAAATATACTGATCTCATATTGAGAGAGTGGAGAAAAGATGTAAATTTATGATCGTGTAAGATGAAGGGAGAAAGGAGATGGTGTGTATACAGAGAGAGAAGTAAAAGAGAAAATAATTGAATTGACAGTGAGACAAAGAGAGTTCATCTCAGTTGTATTAACTGATATTAGGACCCATGGTGACCTAATTTAACATACAGATTGTGGCCATAAGTTGTTACATAAAATGGCAGTTGAGAATACATAAAAATAAGGAAAGGGTAAATCAAAGTACTGGGGAGTCAATGAGAGTTGAAAAAAGATTTTTAGTGTAAAATCAAAATTCTGTCTGAATCCTCCTTCGGTCAAGATTCTGACACACACACACACACACACACACACATAAGGATTACTATTTCCAATTTCTTTCAAAATTGAATACCAAGCATCAAATGACTTGCATAGCCAGATTTATTTAAAGTCAATGACATTTTAATTTAGATAACCTAAAGACAAACAAAACAAGCGATAATTTATTTAAATTACTTAAGGGAGTTAACTATCTTGATTTGTGTAATTATGGCATATTAGATGCATTATACCAATACTGTTCCATATGGCTTTGTTCTATGAACTATGATGTCTTGATACAAGTACATTTAGCAGCAAGTTTAAACATTTTAAAAAAAATATCTTTCTTAACCAAACTTTGATGTCATATTTGTTCTCCAGGATTATTCAGAACTTTCTTCTCATCTAAATCTCATAAAACAATTCCATTCCTATTTACTACTCATTTCATATTAATTTCTATCATCCTTATTCCAGTTTTTTGAGTGGTTCTATTTGAAATCATGTCCAATCCTTAAGTCTTGTCTTATTTAGTCTGTTTCTGTGTCTTTTCTGCTGCTGCTGCTGCTGCTATGTAGTGTTGGCCCTGCTTGTGTGGAGATTTGTTATGCTATCCACCTACCCTCTACTTGATGCGATTTGCTATGCCATTCTATCTCTCAACAATTACCATCTCTGTAGACACACTTTACTAACTCTCCCAATGTATGCTCATATTAATATGTGGTCCTTATATGCACTCTTTCATCAGTAGGAGCCTCTCTTAGCCTCCCACACACACACACACACACACACCCTCCTTTCCTAGACATGCTCTCTCTCATGCATGTATATCTCCCCTTCAGATAAGTGTGTATACACAGGGGATCTGTTGTACAAGTTCTCTTTCACACACAAACACACCCTTCTTTCATATAAACAGACACATTACTCTCTCTTTTTCAATCTCTCCTATGTGCATGCATAGATTGCTCTCTCTCTCTCATACATGCACATTCTCACACTCACTATCTCTTCTTCCTTTTCTTATACATACTGTATTAAAGTGTTCATTCTAATGCATTTATTAACTTATATGAGAGGCTTCATATTCACAAAACAACATCATGTAGAAAATACTTTGTTTTTGGTTATACAATATGGTGCTGAAAAGTTCTTGGCATGATCAAGAAACCCTTAAAAATATGACGTTTGGTCATTTGGTCTGATTTTGGGAAATTGATCAGGTCAAAAACAGGTCAGGTCAGCATCCATACTCCTATGTTCTATACATACTCACACAATTTACTTGTATAATGTATATAACTTGTAAAAAGAAACCTTTCAGTTGCTCCCTCTTTACACATATTGATAAAACCAATCAAATCTGAATGTTATAAAAATGTTGCTATAACAATTTAGTGTGAATTTTACATAAACTACAAGGAAAATTTTGTTAGAAGGAAGCAAATAAAAATAATTGTCAGTGATTTTAATTAAAAAAAGTAATTTATATAGATATTAAGAAATTTAATTACATAATTTTCACTATTAATTAACAGAATAGATTATGCCATCAATATTTTTCTAAATGATTTTTAAGAAGTTGCCTTTGCTTTCTTCTAGAGTATATGGGTTGTCCTAGTTTCTGTTATTTAAGATATTAATTACTTTTCATTTATTTATTTATTTTTGTTGTTTAATCAGAAAATTTAAATCTCTTTTTTGGAAGTGTCTAATGAAAACTTATTCTACAAAGTCTATGTGCTCCTAGCCACAAATCCATGCCTAACATTGATACTAATATCAAATAATGCATGCATTTATCTGGCATTAATTACCTTATCCTACCCAGGTATGTTTTTTCTAAATATTTTGTGATATATATAAGAGAGAATTAGATTGAACAGATTTGTTTGTAGTTGGCTTTAGGCTTAACTCACATTTACTCAAGTACATATTAAATAAAATATTAAATAAAATATTCTTATTCCTCCTACATATTTTGTAAATTATTTCTTAAGTAATACTTTCTCTTATCAGTATTCAAATAATTTTGTAATGTTTTCATTGATGATTCTTAGTGATCCTCTTCTCTAATTTAAGGATGATCCCAAATTACAGGAAGGTTTTGAACTTTGCTATAGAATAAGTGCACAATTAGATCAGTCAGCTAAACTAATAATTCCTCTCCACTGATCAGTAGATTATTCAACAAAAAATAAATAGTTTAGCATTTTATGTTCTTCATTAAAAAAATTTTTCAATGCAAACTTGCATATGAATAATAACCAAAATGGATTTATTTCTAAATTGTATCAGTTTTAAATTTAACTCGAGTTTAAATTCAATTTGTGAACTATCTACAGAAGTTAACCTCTCTGTACCAAATATATTCTGTTATGTCATGTTTTAGAGAAGAGGCATTTTTCTGATAAATTTCTGATTTTGGTCATTTCCATGAAAACTGAATACAATAATAATTCCTAAAACTGCAACATATATTGTAAATATATTGTTATGCATTACCATCAATAGTATATGCACTTAGCTAACTTAACTGCCAATGCTGTCAAAATTAATCATCAGAACTAAATTCATTGATTTTTTTTTCCCTCGCTATTTCAAACCTGTCATTAAACCAAAAATGTAGATCCTCCTGAGTACTCATGAATCTATATCTAGTTGTCATAGTATCAGAATTCAAACATTTAGTGATTAAAAATAAATTATTAATTTTGAAGTATGTTGGTGTTACATGGAATCTACCATATTATTCTAATTTAACAATGGCCATTTGATATTAGGTTTAGTTATAAACACACATTTGGCCAACAAGATCTGACCACTCTGGAAAAGGTTGATTTCTCTCTTCTGGACATCAATGTCATGGGTTATCACAGTTATTGTATTACTATTTTTTTTTTTCTCTTTTATTACTGCACTTTATCCCCAATTCTTTAATCATTAAAGAAATCAAAACAAAACCAGAACTAAAGAACTAATTTAAATTTGCTTCTACTATCTTTCATTTTTAAGCACTTTGGGCATAGAAATCTGGTTATAATGCATTACACAAATCTATAGTCATCTTGCCACCTTGTCCTATCTGCAATTTTTCTTATTTCACTGTCTAGTAACAGTAGCCTTAATGTATTTGGTACTCAATTATTGAAATATGCTTTGGGTCATATCTTATTGTTTTGATATTTATATTTTTTATATTTAATTCTTTATAGAGTTTGTTTTGTTTTTTTAAATGAATTGTATCTAAAATAATTTCTAATAGGGCTCTATGAAATTTATTTAGTCACTAGTACTCTGTATCCAATCCCTGCAAATTATTTATCTTAATATGCATTTTACCATGCTTTTACAATGAGTTGATGCTTTTTTACTTATCTCTCCTAACAATGGTTATCATTAAAGGTTTATTTTATTGTCAATATTGATATCTTCTCCCTAAAAAACTTCAAATCAAAAATATTGGCTCCATACAGAAAAGTAAGCCAGCAATTTTTCAAAGGCTAATACCAATAATAATGGTTATGGTGCTTAATAAGTTTTGTTACTATGAGAATATTCCTGAGTACATTTCTTTTTCATCATGCAATCATCTTGGGCCAAGTGAAAAGCTCATAATCTTAAATTTAATTTAAATCATCCATGTAATTATGCTTTTCCAATCAGTCATTTTTTCTCTTCAGTCTTTCTATCTTAATATTTCCGGATGATGTACTTTTTTTACTTGTTTCTGTGTTGTAACCTAGGGAAAGTTACTAAATAGAATAATCACACAAAGGTTGGTAATGAATGATAATACTTAGTACACGAACAACACATATAAGATTCACCAGCAGCGCGTAGAAGAAGTAATCAACTGCTAGAAGTGAGTCAAGTGAATTCCACACTAAATCTCCAACTGCAAATTGCAGACCAACACATACAGTATTCACTACTGCATTTATGGGAATGGGGCATACCCATTATCATCTGTAGGTATGCTACAACAATCTGTCACTGTATAGCACCAATGGGTTCTCAATTCCAATGTGGACTGATTATTTTCCCTTGGATTGAGAGTTGAATAAAAATTTAAATGTTTAGTAATTTTTTGGTTCTGTCTTGCTTTTAAGAAGTCATTAAATACTTGTAATGAGTTAACATTCAGGTGTTCAATAATTTCCATCATAAATTTTGCACACAGTTAGCTTAAGGATATATATACCTTGCATTAATAATAAGTTATTTGATCACAAAGCACAGTTTTCAGAAATATATAATGAACAGCCTAAACTTCACATTAAAAATTACTGACTTTCCAATGATTTATCAATATGCTTTCCTAAAGAGATGTTAGGAAGGCTTACTAATACATCTTCAAATCATTAAAATGTATTCATTTATTACAATGGCCTGATGAAATTTTTTTTTTTTTTTTTTCGAAAAATTTTAATTTGGTGTGTCAGCAATCTTGTATATTAGAAGATACCATAAATAACAAGAAATCACTTAATATTACACTAACTGTAACAAAATATTTGATTATTTATTTGCTTTTTTTGTTATTTAATTCATCATAAAGCATATCTTTTGTTTCCTCATAATTTGATCAGCCTAAAATCAGTTTGTATATTCCGCACACTCTTTCACGCTTGTAAAAACCTTAAGGCCTAGCCTCTTCATATGTGATGTGTTGGTGTGACTTCTTTGTTAAAATATGATTTAATTCTTTTTATATTGCCCATGCACACTGGATACATGCCTGATATGTTTGGTTCTATTTTTTTTTTATACATCATATAACAATATCCCTACTAGATTGTATTTATACTGCAGAAACTGAAAAACTTATTCAAAATTCAGGTTTATAGGAGTAAATATTATGGTGGCATAATGACTGATTTGCTCATTTTTTTGTCTACTAAAAAGTGAAGGAAATTGTTTAGTGAGTTAAATGGAGATCATTCTTATTTCTATTATTCATGCTTTCTTATGTTTGTTATATAAATTTCTAGTTTCAACATGGTTGCTTATCTTAATATTGGCCAATTACTTTTAAGTGAATTGCAAACTCAATTTCGTAGTTTTCATTCTTAGGAATTAAGTTTCTTGAAGGATTTTGAATGCTAAAGTTAACTTCAAATCATTTTATTATATTATCTGTATAAATATTTCTGAAACATATTTTAAAATATTCAAAATAATGAAATGTTTTTTCATTTTAAAATATGACTTGGAAGTTTGTTTTTCAATATTGACTTTTATTAAGTGTTATTGAAAAGATTATTTTACTGCTTCAAAATCTATTAAATTAATAATGCCTCTAGTTTCTTTTGATTTTTACCAATAATTCTCTACTATATACCATGAATGCACTAACATTGACATCTTGACAGTCTTTATTTGCTATCTGAATAACCTTTGACTCTAATTCAATATCTTCAGTCTCTTAATTCTTTTCATATGCAAGTCTTACTTGCTTCATTAATGATATATGCATTTTATTAAAGATCCATTTAATAGTTGCAGTACCTGTAATCCATATGGATTCTGTTATTCACTTTACAATACACACATTTTTTCTTGGTATACACCTGAAATTTGAAGAACTGTTGATTACTATATAAGGATTCAGTAATTTATTAGTATCTTCATTCAGAAATTCATTAAAAGTGCTCAGTACTACATTGTTCATGGAGTCATTGCTTTGGTAGTAAAAAACATCATGTTTAATATTTTTGAACGATTTTTTTATACCAATGAAAGATAATGATGACCAACAAGTATACAATTGTTATTTGACAAAAACAAGCATATGCTTCCTTGTACACACACTGTCCTTGTAATGTGTTTTTATTCATCTTAACAATAGCCATATGTATATGTCATCTCTTCATAAAGTTACAGTCATACACTCGCATCTTTGCAATATCGACACAAGCATAAATCTTTTTGCAAAAGCAAGTGTAATTGTTTCTTTTTCTAATAATCTCAGACACATCATGTCTTTTTGAAACGCTTAGTAAATCAAACTTTACTTGATCAGCAAGTTTCTAAAAGCCATAAAAACAGTTTCTTTGTTTTTATTTTTTTTTTTTTTTTGCCACTATATAATCTTGCTCGTATGATGAATGTGGTCTTATAAATTCGAAACTGTACCTCGTTCTGTATGATTGGTATGAATGTCATTGTATATGAAAATTGCATTCAAATTTGTATTCAATAAATAATAATGCCACTCTAGTGTAGGAAATTTTGTTTATAGTGAATTGTATAATAGTTTCACATTGTCTTGGATGATTACTGTTGATTCAATTGGTCATTGCTGCAGATCTATCATTATACACCACTTGTTGTCATTATGTTAATGTATCATTATTTATACAACTTTTATCTACTACATATTCTGTTTTTTTCATTTGGTTACTCGTGTTCAAGATTTTAATCTATTGCATGCATAAGTATGATGAATGCAATTGAGTGTATGATGTATCTTCCTCTGTGTGTGTATGTGATTTCTGATAATGATTTATTGTTTTAGATGATTACACAATTTAAACTTACATTTTGTGACAAAAAATACCAACAAACTTTTTATCAACTGAAATAATTTTTCTCATATCAACTTTAAAATTTTGTAGTAGTTTTTGTCATCTAAAACTTTTCACATTTAAATTTTTTGTTGACTTCTAACACAAACATTTTGTTTTATTTTTCAAATGAACAAAGTTTATCCATGCTTATTGTTTTTAACTATTAAAATTTATTAAAAAAAATGTTCATATTAAGAACATCAAACAAATTGCATGTCTGCTTTAGGCCTATCTTTTGTGACAATGTCTCATTCCTTCCCCACACCCATTTATGCTTTTTGCATCTCTTTCTTACTTCTCTTACACTTGCAACTACTAACAATTTACTCACCTTTGGAAGAGAGAAAAGGGAAAGGGGCAGTTTATTGTTTGTCTAATCACTTTCAGACCTGATGCTCCTCCCTCAAGTAAGTACTCCAGTTTCTTTCTTTTTTGTTATCTGCTATATTTCTTTTGTCTGACTATTTGTACTTTGTGCATTTATATGTAAGCCAAAGATAGGCACATTTATTTTCAAATTAGAGATTTGTTCTATTTAATATCCTGTTTTTGACACTTAAATTATGTTATAATATTTCCAAATGAGTCTTGACGCAGTTTTACCAGAGGATAATTCTGAGTAATTTTTTTGAAATTCATGAAATTACCAAAATTCATCAGCTATATGATCCTTCATTGCTCAACAAATGCTACTAAGTAAGAAAAGAAAACAACTGAAACGACACTTGAAGAGTTTGCAGGTAATATATAATGATGGAACATTAGGTACTCTTGTCAGTTAGCCTAAAATATAATTCAGTATTTTTATGAGTTTGAATAATTTTAACCCACTGTATCCAGCAAGCATCATTACTTTGGAATAGTCAATGGGTTATATTTGCTGTTATGCAAAGTAATATTTCTGTACCAATTTCTATGTTTTGTTATGACAGTTTGATTTTACCTCAAATAAATTGTGATTAGTTATGTTTAAATAGTTAAACAATTAATGTTTTATATGACAAATTCTGGCAAATACAAGTGTGCTGAAAATAAGAAACATAAAAAAATTCAAATTAAAGTTTTAACAGGATATTTTTTCTCCATCTTTTAATGTAGACAAAGGACAAAGAATGTAGAAGCAAGCAATGATGACACCTAGATGGATGATTGCTTTAAAAAGAAAGATGTAAACAACTTGTAAATATTGGATGAAAGGATATATAGCCATGTTGATAAGGGTTATGTAAAAGAAAAATGTAATTTACACAAGGAAGTCATTTCAGAAGTGACTTGTTAGTTAAAGAGAAATAAAAATATTTGTATTTTTAAAAATTCTATGTAATGATAACATATATATATATATATATATATATATATATATATATTCCCAAATAACACATACCACATGGAAATAAATTCCTATGCATGAAGATTATATATAAATATTTCTACTGTATTGATTTGCAGCTAAAAATTTCTAATTTCTGCTATGAATGCATCTTTGCAATTTGTTTTTGATTTTATTTTCTTTGTGGATTTTCAGTATGCAAAAACAGCAAAACATGATGTTCCTGAGCACATTCAGTATGGGAAGCTTTTAAAAGAACTTATTAAAGTATCTCGGAATTTTGAAGTGCAAGTTAGTCTTTTTGTCTGTCTTTTTTTTCTTTTTCTTTTTTTTTTTTGTGTGTGTGTGTGGCAACCTCAGTTTATTTAAACTTATGAGAGTAAAGCAGAATATGTAAATTGTAATTTGTTAAAATATTTGCAAATATTTTAAAACTTTGTATCCAACTTTGTATTCTTTTTTCTTTTTACTTGTTTGCATTCTGATATTCTTCTGTTATTTATTTTTCTCTCGAAGATACAAACTACCGTTTATCAAAATAAGGGAACATGCCCCATTGCATCAAGTCTTTTCATTATTTTCTTGGCTTTAAATTTCTGATCAAGCTCTGTTTTTTAAAGTCAGTTTTTCTAATACCAACTTTGACACCTCATTTTGAAATCTATGGGTCATCTGCATTCTAAATCTGTTATATTTATAAATTAGACTAGTCAAGCTCTTACCTTTGTCTTAATCATGTCTTTTTTAGAGGCTACATTTTGGATTTATTTAAATGCAACCATTTTTACATTTAGTTGCTGTCAACATTAACTGTATTATTTTTCTTTTCTCAAAAAGCAGAAAACTTCTCCAAAGCCTAAAGTGGAACGCAAACGTCGAAAAAAGAACATTCCTACTGCAAAACAGATGCAGAGTTTAGACATTTTGCATCAACATACAACAGAAAAGTTACAAGAGTTACAAAAACAAGAACATAAAAATGAAGAACACAAAAATGTCTATGCATTCTCTGTAAGTTGAGATTATAGAGAAATTTCTATATTTCTCAAATCTCAAATTTTTTTTTGTCTGGTTGAAATATTATGATGATAACTCAAAATATTTTTCTCAGTAAATGTTTAGACTTTAAATTTATCTTGAAATTGAAATTAAGGAATGATTTTATTAATAATCTCTTTTTAGGTGATTCCATGCAAAAATGACGAGCCTGATTTAAAAAAAAACAAAAACAAAAAAAAACTCCAATGTGGTGTTTGAAACACTAAACTGCCTACATTATTCTCATACTCTATTACTTGAGCTAAATCCAAAGTGCTTTGTGCCTGCATGTGTGTGGATATTTACATCAGTTAAGGTCAACTGATTTTAGATCTATTAACCTTTAGCAGTCTGCATTATCAATATTACTTCCCTTTCCACTGCATTCTTTTCACTGCCTTTCAATTGCAGTATCCTTATTGTTAATTTCACTCAAAGTTGTTTTCTGTTGTCATAACAGGATATGACAAAACAACTATGAAATTCAAATTTAGGGATCAGTCACCTTCAGTGACAGGATAAACTTTTTGTACAGCAAATAAAATTGCATACAGAATGATAAAGGTTAAACTTCAACTGAAAGTTGACCTTTTTCTTCAATTTGAAATCAGTTTTCCTTCACTGAAATTATAAAAATTTTTCTCTGACACAAATGAGGTAAAAGTTCTACAGTCTACCAGTGAGTAATAAGTGAAGCATATATTTGTGTAAAAGCTACAAAACTTAATAACTTTGAAAAAAAAAATTATTGGTTCTGAAAAGGCAGAAACAGTATGTTTTAAATTATATAAATATGTACCTATTCTTTGTATACAGGATGAACCCCCATCTCCACCACCTACCAGTCTTAAGATGCGTATTCCTAAGGCAGGAGCATTTTTTGACAATATGTTGAAAACTGCCAAGGAAGAAGAAGAAAATGTCAACCCTGTGGATATTTCCTCTCTCAAATTGAAAGTCTCCAATGGTAGGATTGTAGGGTAAGTTTTGGCAAATATTCAAAAAATTATTTTTAATTAATAATTCTCTTTTTTTTTTCTTTTTTTGATTTTAACTGAGAATATACTATCACTTTAATTAATTTGATCAATTCAAGTGTTATCTATCGTTTCCTTGTATTACAAGTCATAGTACAAATTCTGTTAACTTTCTCCATGTTCGCATGCCAGGGATCATACACCTACTACTAAAATTGCTATAACTTTCAGCAAACCTGAAGCAAATACTACAAATTAGATAACTTAAAGGACCTATTTTAAAATACTGATCGAAGTAGCATCATAAATTTAAAGAAATTAGACTCTACAGGAAAATATTAAAAAAAAAAAAAAAAAAACTCTTTACCAAACCTGCTTACTTACTTTGTTTTGTAACCAATTTTATCAGCCCCACCCCCATCCGCCATCAAAAACAACTCAAAGGAATTTTTCCTCTATATTATCCCCTGCTCCAAAAGAAAATAACTCTAATTATTAACCTGAAATTTTTTTCAAGTGTTAAATGATCCATTTGTTTTGATGTGCAGTAAAACAATCAATCAATTTTAACTCTCCCACCCAAAAAAGGTTATAAACGTAATTAATGACAAAGGTTAAATAAAATAAAAAATATATATCCATTATTGTGTAATCATAATATAAAAGAGGATTCACATCTTCTAATTTTTCTTAGCTTAATTGATAATCTACTTGGAAAAAGGAGAATATAAAATCATTTATGCTAAGACTAATTTGTAAAGCCAGTTAGTTATTATTTCCTTCAAACAATCTCACCTTTCACATTACTGCTTCAGTTCAATTGTCCTTCCTTGGCTGCTGTAAACAAGACTGCTTTTCTCCTTTTTAGTGACAACTCTAAGCCAGATGTGCTTACGACTGGAAAATTTCAACCACTGGTTGCAGACTTTGATGATGATAGAGATAGTGATCCTGATCAACTGGTAGTTGATGAATCACCTACAGTTCGAAAGAAAAACAAATCGGGTGAAAGTAATTCACGTGGAGGTACAGCTAAAGCAGGTTCCTTAAAACTGAAATTATCATGTATGTAGCTTCATTCATTTCATTTTTATTGTATTTAGGATTTTGTTACTGTCTTCCAATTCTAACATATTTAAATGCATAAAAGTTTTAAAGCAAAGTATCTTGGAAGAGCAATTTTAATCAAGTACAACCCATTCTTTCATAGACATAGACTATCTATACATCCAAATCCAACATAAAGTGTGCTGAATAATTATTTCAAAAGTTAACCACTTTATGCATGTATTACCTAGAAATGTCTATACAATTTACATCTTCCTCATTGTACTTTGATGCATATTTAAACGGGGGTGTCTAAGTTGTATAACATGTAGGAAAGCATGATTTCATAATGTATTATTGTTACAAAATAGAGTAAGCAGTAATATTGATATTCTTTACTGACAATGAATCAAATCAGTATTAGAAAAATTGTGAAAAATGGTATAAATACTAAGTAATGATGAATAGGTGTGAATTATAATTTACTTTATTCATCTAGCAAAATCATCTAGCCAGTTTCTGAAGTAAGAGAAGTCAAAAAATCAGTGTTGTATTATTTGAAGTTATATAAAAAAAGATAATAAGATAATGTTGTTCTTTAAGTTGTGGAGAGTGAAGCTTAAAATTAAACATTTATTTTCTTTTTAAGTTTCTGGAAAAAATGCAAATGAAGATGGCGAATCAACAGATGCACAACTTGGAGGTCCACCACCACCTAAACAAGCACGGAAAACACCAGCATCCAAAAAAGGTCAGTTATTGTCTTTCATAATTTATTTTAACTATTTGTCTTATAAATGCCATTCAATTTTCCCTACGAATGTCCTTCATGATTCAATAACTTGTTTTAAATAGGAGAAAAATGTGATTATAAATTAATAATTAAATAACATTTCAGCACTTCATTATCCCTGTTGTTTATATTTTGTAACTTGTGTACTTGCCAAACTTTCTGGCATATATGCTGTATCTTCAAAGATGGGGATGCTAATCAGAAAAAGAAATCTTTGAATAGTAGTATTTCACCTCAGAATTTCAGATTAAGCAAAATCTATTGTCTAAACAGTAAATATAATTATGTATTGAAAATAGATAATTTTAATTGTACATTTCTTAACCATAAAACTGGTATTTCTTAATGTTTTATTAATTAGTGCTTAAAATATTTACAAGGAAGTTAATTTTTATTTTCAATTATCAGAAAAAAAGCCTCCTGCTCCAAAAACCAAAAATCAAACACCAAAAACACCGGCTACCAAAAAGACACCTAAGAAAGCCCAACCAAAGTCTCCTAAAGGAAAGGGGAAGCAAGCCAAACCAATTGCGGCGACCTCAATTCCAACTTTTGGTCTGTTGGCAATTTGCTTTATTTTCTTACCACTAGATTTTTTTTTTCATTCACACATATCTATATATATATATATATATATATATATATATAGTCTAGTTTATAAATAGGTTGAATTTTATGCCATACTTTTTCAAGGTCACCAAATAAAAACTGCTCACTTAATAGAATTAAGCCCAATCAAGTGTTTGCTCAATGAATCTATATACATTTGCTTCTTATAGAGAATATATGGAAATTGCATCCATTTTTACTTATCTGGAAGCAAAAGTATTCAGAAATAAATTAGTAAAAAAAAAAAAAAAAAAGAAAAACATTGATTGGGAGGTGCTCCTTCAGAATTGAAAAGAATTTTAAAATTCTCCAGACTTGATTTATGATTATAGCCAGTTGTTGAATAAGGCTTTTTAGATTCCTTCAAATTTATTAATAACATAGGATATAATTGACTTCACTCACTCTGATAAGATGCATTATTTTTTTTTTTAAACTACTATTATACAAACAATAAACTTGAGCCACTGGGAGTGAAAACTGTTTCCATACATCTTAGATTATGTTCTATAGACTTTTAAGCAGAATGTATGTTTTTGTAGAAGTCTGTAAGAGGAAGAATTTTATTTCTCTTATGAATAATTTTTAAACTTCATAAATTGGACAATTAGAGATTATTACCAGTGAATCTACCAACATGTCAATTCTAATTATAATCTTTGTCCTTGTTGCAGGAGGTGAACTTGTACTTGACAGTCAACTCTGCCAAAAACCTGATCTGTCACATTTAAATATCAAAGTTCCTGCTGAAATTCCAAACTGGATAGGCCAAGATTCTCTGCTTCTAAAGATGAAGGATGATGATGAGCCACAGAAGTTGGTGATCGACCCTGAATCTCTGATACAAGAAAACTTAACAGTTACTCAGGAAAAACCAGATAAGAAAGTCAAAAAGCTAAAAGGGGAACCCAAATTAAAAAAAGGGTCACCAAACAAAACAAAGGCAGAGGCTACAGTTCAGATTGATAGTGTTCCACCAAAAAAAAGTAAAGCAGAAGTGACATTGAAAAAGCCAAAAGGAGACTCGGGCAAAAAGACAAAGGCTAAAGGAAAAGAAAAAGAAGAGCCTTTACTTTTGGCTGAGCTGAAACCATTGTTGCCAGAAGATAAATATGAATCTCCATTTTTAGAAACAAAATTTGAACCCCTACTAGAAATTAAAAGTGAACCTCCAACTAAAAAGAATAAGGCAGGATCTAAGAAACCTAAGGGTGAATTGCCAGCTAAAAAACCTAAAGGAGAATCAACAGTTAAGAAAACTAAAGAGGAAGTTGTACAAAAAAAAACCTCAGGTGATTCTAAAAGCAAAGGCAGGCCAAAGAAGGAAAAGGAAGTGACTGATATGAGTGTTAAACCTGAGGGTTTAGTATTTGAAGTCAATGGAGAGTCACCTTTAAAAGTTGCTTGTTTGGACACAAAAGGGGAACAACCTGTTTTGAAAAAAGTAAAGGCAGAAACTACACCAAAGAAAACCAAGGGGGAAGCAAGTGTTAAGAAGCCGAAATCAACAGCAAAATCTCCAAAAGCAGCCACTATTTCCCAGAAACCCAAAATAGAATTGGTAACAACAGCAAAAGGACATGAAGCCTCATTGGTCAAAAAATCCCAAGTAGAAAATTTGTTGTTGAATGTAAAATCTGAATCTTTAACGAGTAGTGAAAGTCCTGCTCCAACTCCAGCACAGGAAAAGATTGTTGCAAATAAACCAATTCCAGAAACTTTGTCACATACTCAGAAAGCATCTACATTGCCTGCTCAAACTCTGATTTCCAAAAAACCAGATCCTCTTTCCTTGACTTCAAAACGACCAGACCCATTGTCTTTAACCCCATCTAGACCAGACCCTCTTTCTCTTACTCCTGCTAGGCCAGATCCCCTGTCCTTATTACTCAAAAAACCTGACCCACTATCTCTCACTTCAAAACGGACAGATCCATTATCACTCCTATCAAACAGACCAGATCCTTTATCTTTAACTCCAACTCGACCAGACCCGCTTTCTCTTCTGAACAAAAGACCAGAACCCCTGTCCGCAGGTGTAGCTAAACCAGATCCCTTGTCTGAAGCCTTTTCAAATAACAAGGAACCTTTGACCGCTAAAGACAAGTCTTCTCTCGGCAGTCCCAAATTGGAGTCTTTGGCTAAAAAGTCTACAGCTGCTGACCAGTCAGTCAATCAAACGGCCAGTAAACTAAAAAAGCCAGAAGAAGCCAGCGCCAGTCAAGATTTGAAGACCAAAGTGAGTGGCAAAAAGGAAGAAGAGGCAACCAGTAGCTTGCCAAAAGTGGATTTTAAGGTGGATCAGTTGGCTAGCATTTTAAAAAGTGAAAGCCTTTTGAGCAAAGCTAAACTGGACACTTTAGGAACCAGAATCAAACCACTTGAAATGTTACCCGCCAAAATTAAAGAGGCTGACAACACTTCAACAAAGATGAAACCTCCTGAAGCACCTGTATTGAAAGGAAAGATTTCTGAAGGCAACACAGTTAAGTTAAAACCTCCAGACCTCTTAGGTGGCACCAAAGTAAGTACAGAGATGACATTTTTTTCTTTTTACTCAGTCTATATTTATTATGCTTTTATGAGTTGAAGCTGCTTTATTTTATAAAGCACTAGCAGTAGAGCTCGGCGTTGCCCGGGAATGTAACAGAGATAGATCAAGTATCGACCATCATAAAGACTGAAAAATAAAATTGACAAAGATTATTGTTTAAAGTTGACGGACACGCAATGTCTTAATTAGTTTGGGTTTTTTTTACGAATTGGTCAAACTCAAACAAAAACATTGTTTTCAATCGTTATGAGTCTACCGATTGAATAGAATTTTTCAATTTTATTATGAACAATTGTCTTGTAAATGGAATTTTTAAAGCATTCTGAATGTAAAAATAAAGAAAAAAGTGTGCAAGACAATAAGAAACACTACCTGCCAAAAAAAAGTGAAGTTTTGTTGAAATCGGTTGAAAAATGTAGGAAATCCAATCCCATATATAAACGAACGCACACAAACAACCAACCTGGGTTTTATAATAAGTATAACTCGATATGAGTTGTCCCCCTTTCATTAATGCCTCTTAATTGTGTTTTCAAATTGATTTCATGCAAAAACAATTGTGTTTTTCCAATTTTTGGTGCTGTTAAAACCACTGCAAGGTAATTTTACGTAGTCCTGTGAAGTTTTGTTGAAATTGGTTGAAAAATGTAGGAAATCCGATCCAATATATAAACATACAGACACGCGCACACAATCTGCATTTTATAATAAGTAAGATTAACTATTTGGCAACCATGCAAATCTGACTGCTCACCTATCAAATCTAGAGTTTTGATCACATGTATATTAATGTTATACTTTATTGCAGTGCAGTGTGCATGTACACATGAGTGTGAATCTTAACTCTTTAATCTTGTTTTACCTTAAAGTTTCATGTGTTTTTAAATCTCTTTTGTGCATTGTCTATTGACATGATCTCCTGAAGTAAAAGTTCTCTTCGTAGGACTGATTTTTTGTTTTTCATCAAAATATCTATGGCACTTCATTAGTTAGTTCCATTACAATATAGACAAGTATATTCAAATAAAATTCATAACATCTAATATAATAATATAATACATCTAGCAAAGAACTTTAAAAAATTCTTTAAAATGCAGATCTTATTAAAACCTTTAGCACTCTGTAGGTGACTATTTTCACCAAAAAAAAAAATGATACTCCTACCAATGCAATTTGAATTTGGTTGTGTAATCATATCCTTCTATGGCAACACATCTTGATAGAAATTCAAAGCCAGGCTACTGCAATTTCAAATATATAGAACATATTAGTTCTAAAAGATTATATTTTGAAGGGATTCACTATACAGTAAAAGGGAAAGTAATATTTATAAATGATGCAGATTACTAAATGTTAATCAACTAGTAAACTTTAAATAATTTTTTTTACAGCTGTCAACAGGCTTAATGCATGAATCTAAGAAACCTGAGATAGTGGCTGCCCTCAGAGCAGAACTGTATGCCAAACAAGTGGCAATGCAGGCAAAGATTGCCGAAGAGGAAGGTGGTGGCAGTGTAACTGCTAGTAAAAAGGATCTCTCTGTAACAGAGACTGAGCAGTCAAAACGAATGATGATGCCCACTATTAGGGGTGGGCTCAACTGTGGCATTGCTGACATCTTGGAAGCCAGTGGCTATGGGACAGAAACTGACTTCCAAGTCGATGAGGATGTGTAAGTGTCAGCTCTTTGTATTCTAACACTCTTCTTATGTACTTAGCAATGTTTGATAATGTTTAAAATATTAAATGCACTTATATACACTTTTTAGTATTTCTCTAAATACAGTGTACACTATTCATTTGTTTTTTTACATTTCTTATATTAGTTTATATTTCCTCTTAAGTTTGTGTCTAATATATTTATCATGCTTTTATCTATAAGATATACATGACATTGCCCAAATACTTCTAATAAAGATTCAGCTACAATCCTGAAAGTTTACTTATTTTACATTATTCTCATCAATTTTTGATAACTCATTCTGATAGACAACTTGGACTTTTGCTTTAAAATTCTTCCCATAAAATAAAAATACAGGAAAAATGCATGTTTTTGTAAAAGGAAATAAAACATTAATATCATTGATTAGTGCTTTAAATATGTTGCCATTTTTACACATATAAAAAACTTTGTCCTTATGATGTGTTGGTATCATTGTATCAAGAAATCATGAACATTCAAGATATTGCTACTAGTGATGTAATATTTGTTGTGTAGCCATCACTTGGGTTGAGTGAATTTTAAATTTTATCCAGAAAATATATGTTTAGCAGATTTTTAAATATTTTGATAAATTATTAATTTTTAGACTTTATTTATAATTAATAACAATTTTATATGATTAAATTCCACTCTTAATTTTGTGGTACTCTGATTTTTTTTTTTCAATTCATGTAGTAGTTAATGACAAATCTTCATCCAATACATCTGATTTTTATAGCCGGGCTCCTTCACCTACTATGCGAGATGCCATTCAAGGGATGTTGTCAATGAGTCGAATGGGTAGCCTGCAGTTGTTTTCAGGAACCACAAAACCCCCAGCTGGTGTGGCTAAAGGTGTTAAACAGTGGGAAGCCAGTCAAGCTGAGGAGGAAGAACAGTTGGGTGTTTGTTATAAAGATGAGGAATACAGTAAGTATTTTCAGGCCAACTACATTAAAAAAATTGAACACATTATTATTTTTGAAAAACTGTTAGTTCAGTCTGCTAATATACTTTTGGTGACAATATGGGGAATGTACCAACAAGATCAAAAGCAATAGGTTTTTCTCTCTTTTTTTTTTTCCATTTTAGTCAACTTCTATGACTTGATACAAATTATGCCACATCCTCATCAGATACTAGTTGGACACAATAGCATATAAATATCTTTCGATATTATATAGTGATAGCTTAATTTGTAATTATTAAATATCTGAAAAGGAAAGAAATTGTCTTTTAGATATTGTTAGTTTGGCTTAAACTAAAATTCAGTTTTTTAATAAAAAATTATTTTTTTCAGTTTACACATCTCTTGATCTATCAGATGATGAAGACCAACACATCTTTAAACCAAGAGGGAAGCAAAAGAAAGATGAAACTTGGAATCCCAAAGGTACAATATTTAAATATTTTTTATTAACTGTTCATATACCATGATGTTAAGTAGTTTAAGATTAAAACTGCATTATTTTCATGTTTAAAATGGTCTTCCTGATTTATGTATTCTTGAGTAAGGCTCTAAGTATTTACAAATCAGGCATCCTGCCATGTTTATTGAACAGTAGTTAACATTTATTCCTTGTTTCCTGTTTAGAATGTGGTTTACTGGTTCCTTTCTTCCAAGGCCTTAGCTGTCTTATTTGTAGTGCAATATCACACATGGATAGGTGTCCCTGCATGTACTTCAGATTGGTAACCCTGAGGCCACCTTATGCCCTAGTCTTAAGCAGCTTCTGGTTGGTTTGTACATGATGGACAGTAATAATTATTTTGGCCTTTTCCTCTTATTTTCATTTTTAATTAAAAGAATCTTCTCATGACAATTAAAATTAAAAGCATTATGACTAAAACAATAAACAAAAAAATCACCTACACCCCTCTCAATCTTTCTCTCCCAAATATTTGTGGTATTCATACCAATTTCTGTAATGTAGAATCTTTTCTCTTGAAATGTTCTCTAGATTATCTTAACACTTTGCAAAACTAATTTAAACTCTTTTATTGCTACCAATGAATTCTCTGTTCTAGATGATCTTCCGCTTTATTCAAAAGATTGTAAGATACATATGCAGGCCTTGGTGTTTACATATGGGAAAATCTTTCAATATTAATGCACTCTGATAGGTATCTCTTTTTTTCTTTTTTTTTTGATTATGCCCATATTCGACAAAATACCTGACAGTATAAAAATGTCTATCTTTCTACATTCATCTGCAAATATTTTTGTGTTTGGCAATTTTAATGCTTATCATGTCAAGTGGCTTAAGCATTTTAATGTTGCCAGTATTCAGATTTTCAATTTTTCCATTGATTAAACTGATTTACTCTAAGTCAAATAGTGGATTTCCCTATTTGTTTCCTTGATAATTTTGATCAACATTCTTCTGTACTTGATTTATTTCTTTACCTCCTCTCCTGGCTCTTTTTAAGCATTGCAACTCTGTCCACTTGGCAATTCGGATCATGTAGTGCTTGTTGATATTTCTTTTGAATTGTATATTAGACATGAACCTCTTATTTACAAGACTTCTTTTTATTACCAGTATACGGATTGATTTCATTTTGTGATTTTCTTTGCAAAACCACTTGAAGTGAAATTTTTAACCTTCCTATTGAGTTATGTCAGAGGGTAAAAGCAAGCATCAATGCTTTTGTGCCTTCTCAGAAATACCAGGTGAAACCACAATCTTCTCCTTGGTTCACCCCTGCCTTTTCAGCCACTATAACCTACAGGAATCACTATTTTTCTCTGTACCATGATAGTTATTATTACCATTTTGTCTGCTTGTAATAATTGTAAATGTATCATCACAGAGTCTTTATTTGCTGACAGAATGAGACGCTGTATAGCATCTAACAAGTTTAGCTCTTGTGACTAATGACGTCTTTGTAATAATTTTTTAAATTCTATCCCTCCTCTTTTCACTCAGTTTGAGTTATCATTTTCTAATGATAAAGCAGAATGTTTTGCTCATAAATTATCTTCCAATTCTACTCTTGACTCATCTGGAATATCTTTGCTCGACTTTCCACTGAGTCCCTGTGGAATGATATGCATATAACTCCATCATGGTTTCTGCTATCATCTCTAAACTGAATCCTCACAAAGCATGTGGAATTGATGGTTTCCCTGCAAAAGTACTCAAGAAATGTGCTCCTGTTCTCTCTAAATTCTACAATAAATGCCTTGCTGCTTCTTGCTTTCCTCCTTGTTGGAAATCATCTTCTGTAGTTCCAGTCTTTAAGAACTCTGGTGATTGTGTCTGATCCTTCTATCTCTTTTTGACAAAGTAGAGGCTCTAATCAACTCTGAATTGACTAAACATCTCACCTCACAGGGTCTTCTTTCAGATAAATAGTATGGCTTTCGCTTCTCAACTGCTGTTATGTTAACAGCTATTGCTGAAAGAATTTATCAAACTTTAGATAAGAATGTTAAATGGGTGTTTTTCACAACATATCCTTAAATCACAAGATAGTTAATGTGTATTTTGTTTGTTTGTTTGTTTGTTTTTTCTGGTTTCCAAAATACATTCGTTTTCTGTGTTGACTTTTTTGTTTGTTTGTATTTACAGCTCGGGTATCAGTGCCTGGAGAGAAACGTGAACGGATTGCAAGAGATTCAGCCAAGAGAGAATCTATGGAGAGTACGTTGGCTGCCACAGCTGCCAAATATGAGAACTTATCAGTAAGTTCTTTGTGACAGAAATTTCTTTTCCTTAAAATATACCAAATGAGGCCCATTTAATAAGATACATTTTTATTCCAACATTGCAATTTATAGTAACATATAATTCTATATTTCATTTCTTATAAATGGTGACACATCTAGAAGAAACAATTTTCTTATTTCAAAATTACATATAAACTGTTGGTTTAAACTTTCTTCTGCTTGAGAATTTCTGAGAAATGCACAACTTTGGTAAGAACCTATTAAATGTTGAGATCCCAAAAGGAATTTTACTCAATTGTTAATAAACATTACTACCAACTTGTCTGACTTCTTTCATGAATTTTCCAGACTTTTACTTATGTAGGTCTTTCACAACAGAATAGTTCCACACATTTTGTAGTCATTTCAAATGTTGATTTTTTTTCTATAAAACTTACTGTTACTGAGTTAATGGAGCCTAAGATTATATGATGTAATCTTAAACATGATTATAAAATCTAACATTCATAAACTTGGGATTAACTTTTAGTTCAGGATTTCTTTCGATTAAATTTTGCCAGTCTGTGTGTACAATGTTCATAATTTGGTGTTTTCTAAATCTTCAAAGCGGCTACACAGATATGACCATGTGCCAATTTTTAACAAAGTATTTCATTGAGCTGTATTCAAAAAGAGTGTTCTGATATTTGTCTATATATTTTGCTCTATCCTCATTGTTTCCTGTGTAATTGCTGATGTAATTATTTGACAGTATGTCTTTATGTAGCTTTTCTTCTTTTTTTTTTTTCCAATTTTTCCTCCAGTCAAAACCAAAGAAAACAAACCGAAAAAGGTTAAAACTTGATGATATGTCTGAAGAAACTGAAATAATATCAGCAGGAGGACATGCTGCACTCTCCCATCCTTTAATAGCAGGTCTTTATTACATTCTTTTTTTTTTTTTTTAACACAAACTTTCTATTTACTTGATGAAGTAATAAGTTTAAAAAAAATATTATTTTAAAAATATCTTCAAAATAATGTTCCAGATCATTTTTTATATATTTTCTTTACAGAAATGCAGAAAACCAGATAAATTTTTGATGTTATTTCACAAATGAAATGAAATAAAAGTAACTTAACTTTTCCCTTCTGCTTAACTGAGAATCATCCCAATATGAGTGAAATCATATGTAGTTATTTTGATTTTATTATTTAATAGAAAATATGAACTGCAAATGAAACCAGTCTGACCTTGAATAGAAACGAACATTGATTACTTGGCAGCTATGCGATTAGAATACATCTGAAATTCTTTTTTTTTTTCATTGATGTTCAAGTTAAATGATCCACACAAGAGTGGATATCTTAAACTATATTCTTATCATATATATATATATATATATATATATATATATGCAGAAAATAATCTTTCAGCACTCTGAATATGTTATAATTTAAGGCTAAGTGTACAATTAAGAATTACAGTAAATGATCACTTACATATCAATATGTACACAGGTCCCAACAATACTCAGACCCGGTATTATTATGCTATACATCTTCCATGGCCTATACTCTTGCATGCATCTGATTGTACAGGTGGCAATTACCATCCTGCAATACTTTATTCAGTGCATCTAGCACCTGTTGGCCTAATACAGGAAGAGTTGCATGTATAGTAACTGAATGAGTCTAGCATCGCCCTGTCTAGTCTCATAGGGACTGGTCAGACAGAGAAGGGTATATTAGCATGTACATGAATATAATGGACTCAACTGGAATTTGAACCCAGCTCAGATTCCTCAATCCATTACTCCACCGTGCCAATTGTAATTTTTTTTTTTCTTCTCAACTATGATCTTACATCACCAATTGAAAATGAGACAATTTAATGACAATGATCTGAAGAAAACATGTTTATACACAAGTCTTATATCATAGTTTGACATCATGTGAATATTTTAATATGTAAGAATTTGCTATAGACCAGATCAAAATTATATATGAGCAACTCTTTAGAAATGATGAAATTCAAGGATGTTTTTTTTTTTTTTTCAGGAGCACCAGTTGCTTCAAGTAGCAGTTCTGCAACAAATATAGCAGGAACAAATGGAAGCAGCCCAGTATCAGGGGAAGGTGCATTAGTCATTGATACATCACCTGTTGCTGGAACCTCAACAGGTGGACCAACAGTGTCTACACCTGGAATAAGCAGCAGTAATAATGGAGGAGTGTTTGCTCATAATAGATTGATAAATCAGCCATTAAGTTGCTCATCAAAACGTGAGTGCATTTTTTTTCATTTGCAGAAATGGTTAAATTAATCAGTTACTAATGTTCATTTATATAATCAAGTTTTACAATTTATAGTCCTTGACAATTTATAAATGCACGCACAAAATCAAGTTAATAGTCAACTTCATTTGAAATACCAGCTTTGCATAATAGATGAAACAATTTAATTGGTCTTTATAATCTTCATCTGAAACTAAATTATGAAAACAAAATTTACAGATTTATTGGTAGTGTTTAAATAAATTAAAAAAAAAAATGCTAGGATACCTAATCTACAAGTACTATAACCTCTTCCACTTATAAGCAGTTAAAATATCCCTTATTGCTCCCTATAGGATTTTCAAAACATTTGCTTGCCCCATATTCTTGAAATATGCTTTAAATATCTAGGGAAAAGAAAGAAAAATGGAGTAACAAAAACCTCTTCATTTTTCCCCAGTAATATTATTTTTATTTGTATTAAAATTAAGCCTTTTTTTTTTTTTTTTTTCCGAATTAGCCAAGAAACCTAAGAAAGGATTTGCCACAGCCAAACAGCGCCTTGGAAGAATTTTAAAGATCCACAAAATGCGGTTCTAGAAACAGCTTCATCAGGAAGGAAGTGCATATCAAAAAGGCATCCCATCCGCCTGCTTACAGAGATATTTTTCATATGGACCTAGATTTAATTTGTCATTGCAAGCATTGAGTGAATGAACAGTTGAATCATGCGCAGCTGATCTCACTAATGTCTGAATGAGTGTGAATGAGTTCTAGTGTACATTTATAGACTGATGCATGGATCAGAGATTAACAGAACCCTGGGCTAGAGCGTCCCTTCTTGCCTAGATCATCTCAGTCTGCATGAATCTGTCTCTCATCATTCATATCATGACAATATCTGCCATAATCACTGGTTTCACCAAAATGAGAGAAAAAAAAAAAAAAGATACGTTTGGGGGGGGGGGGTCACCAACTTAGCTTCCTCCTTTTCCCAAGGAAAAAAAAAAACACTTTCACTTTGGAAGATTCCAAGAGAAACTTCTGCAACAGTCAAATGACTGTAAACATTAAATTATTGTATGTACTTCATTTTTCTTTATCTTGTATTCCTCATTCTGATGACTATGAAATGCATATGGACATAAATACACACGGCATCTCAGCCTTAAATTTTTTTTTCTTACACATCAACACTGAAAACTATGCAAAGAGATAAAAAAAAAAAATTTTAGTAGACTTGTATGCATCTTTTATAAAGTGGATGTTTTTCTGCTCCCAATTCTTTTCCCCACACAATTCATCTCATGTTTTCTTCATCAACCCATCTTGTGTAGATATCAGAACATGGTGCAATAAATGACAGGTAACCTACCCCCCTCACCAGTTACTAACAAATGAAACTTTATTAATGGGTAATTGTAAAAAATTTTCAAATTTTAGTTTTTAACACTAGTCTTAGTTTGTGTTAAACTTACTGGAATAGAACATTGCTACATGTAAATAATATAAATTCAATACATTTTGATAAAAATCTGCTTCATTTCATAATTTGTTGTTCCATTAATGCACTGAACAAAACATTGTTTGGCCCAATGTTGGTATAGAGCAAGCCAACCAGCACAAAATTATACATGTACTGACAAGTGATGTTGAGATTAATTTGTCTTTTAACACAACTTTTCTTTTTAGTGCCACTTGGCCAGTTATTAAATCTTTATGTATATACAATTTCTACTGTTAAATTCTGGAGCTGACGGTTTTTTTTTTGGTGGGTAGGACCCCCTCATGGGCAGTAAAGTACTTAAATTTTTCAAGCAGGGCTCAAACAGAAAGAGATTAAATTTACTGCTACACTTATGTGTAGCACTTCAGCAACTAATAAATTAAGAGAAATACATGCAAGAGAAAAATTTAAGTACTTGACTCCACCCATAAATAGCTATTTTAGAGAAAATAAGTTAAAAATAAGGAGTTGGTGATAAGTTTATTTTGCAATGGCCACCATCACAGCAGCTAAATATTTATTTTCCTTTCTTTGCCTTTATTTTTCTCATATAGAATTCCAGTTCTTTGCCTTCGAGCACAATGCCATCTGCCTTTCCAATCTGACCAGGCCGTGATGTAATTTTGGCTGTAAAACAAAAATAGCATTAGATTAGTTACATGAAACTTGAAGGCATTTAAAAGAAAGCACTTGAATAAAATTAATGCTGCTTACCAAGAAGCCTTCCAGTCATGAATTCTTCCAGCAAAGTTGGTTCTACTTTTGCAGTCTTCTTCCGGCGAATGTATTTTTTCTGATTCTTTCTAGATCGGACCTTATTTAGAACTGCCTCTTCCTGCTCAGTCTAAAAAAAAAAAAAAAATAAATAAATATATAACTAAATGTAAATTTAAGGACGAAACACAAAACTGTCAAAAGCAAGCAGTCAGTGTAACTATGACTTGCTGTCACCATGGTAACATTACAGCCAAGAAATTTCATCATTCTGCAAATGTGGTATTAGCAACAGTTGCTAATTTTTATTTATATAAGAGAGAGAGAGAGAAAAAAAAAATTCATAAACTGATATTTGCTGGGTTCTAAATTTTCTACATTTCTTTATATCAGAATGCTTAAAATGTTGATGTCATGATTGCTACATGAAAAATTCAAATCAAATTTGAATCAGCCTTTTATTAATCCCATATTACTCATCAGAATTGCTATATTGAAATATCAGGGGGACCAACTACACACCAATTTCAGGCTAAAGCTGACAAAATACTCATTGACTTACAACAATTAAAAGTTTAAAGAGGAGGAAAAAGGAAATTGCATTGATAAATCCTACCAGTTCATGCTTAGGCCAAAGCTCAATAAATTGAGGAGAGGTTGAAACTACCCTTCTTAAAAGATAAAGAGGGTGATAAAAAAATTTTTAGCTGCCTTCAAAAGAAGCAACAGATGTTCCAACTACTAGAATAGATGAAATCTAAGTGAACTCTAAAAGCAACATAATTTAAAATTTTATTTGTATCTACATTAAGAAATTTTTCTACACAATCCACATAAGTCAAATTGTCTGATAATTTCATTTGAAGTATTTAGGTCTCAAGATTATAAAATTAGTTTGGCTTCCTAAAACATCACAGAAGCATAATTGTCTTTTTAGTTCAACTAGAACCCTACAGGAGGGTGTGTAATTATATATATATATATATATATAAAATCACAGCTGTTTGAGGGTTTGTTATGGTAAAAATTTTCTATCCCAAGTAAAGTATCACAAAAATTGACACACAGCCACAGAAATCTTTAGTAAAAGGCAAAAGATTTATCCGCATTTCCTGACCACAGGAAACAAGGAGTTTATAGCAGCGATAAGGAAATTAAACCAAATTGACCGACATATTTGGGTCAAAGGCCAGTCAGAACGATAAATGCTGAACAAGCTGTCATCAACTTGTAAATCCCAACTGCTTTCAAGATTGGGGGGGGGGGATTCCCAAACCTATATTTGGACAATGTCTCAATGCGTTAAAAAAAAAAAAAAACAAAAAAACCCCATGACTGGTGATGACAACACTTTAGCAGACGTCATCAGTTTTCTTCGCGCCATACACAAATTCCTTTTATTCAATGATGTTCATACCAACTTAAAGAGCAAAGGATTGAAGTTTTGAAGGAAAAAAAAAAAAGTAGAAGTAATAATAAAAAAAATTTTTTTCTCAGAAAATTGGCCTAAATTCGTCAATGCTAACCCCTGAGTGACATCTTTCACAACCAAATTGAAGTGCAAACAATAGCCATCTGGATCCTATAACGTGGCCCAAAGACATCGAAAATTTGTTGCATAATAATTTTCCACGGTTGGTTTCCATTATTTCATCTTGATGTTGTCATTTTCGGACAGCCAAGTTATCAAAAATTCAGGAAAATAATTTGGCACAGGTTTGCTTTGGGAACTTTGCATTCTGTGAAGGGTTTAAAAATAAATGTTACTGACGAATGGGATTTGACTAATATTTCGTTCGAGCACCATGTTTGATTTTCCTATAGGACAAAAACAAGCAGCTGTGATTTTTTTTTTTTTTTTTTTTTACTACATGCTACTCCAGATATCTACACTAAAAATACTTCCAGGAACCCAAGAAATTCAAGCAATTTTTTAAACTACCACCATGTACACAAAAGACCTATTTTTTAGCCATACCATATTCTGGTCAAATCAATAGGCAGCTATTTTAAAGTATGAAAATTTAAATTTGGCTATTTTCCTGTTAATTTACTATACTCAGGTATTAATGTTTACATTAATTTTAAAACAAAAACATTTTAAAGTTACTGTCTATTAATTTTACAATTATTTCTTTAATTCAAATACTGCCAGTTTATGCATTTCAGAAACTTTCAAGTAAAAAATAAATACAAACTTTTTTTTAAATCTTGTAGATGAAAAGCAAAATTTCAGAAGCAAGCAGTCAGTGTAACTATGACTTGCTGTCACTATGGTAACATTCCAGCAAAGAAACTTCATCATTCTGCTTTCAATTTTGCAAACCAAACAAGTTTTGTTTTTTTTTTTTAGCTTAATTCAATTACAGACACTTAAACTTAGTTTAAAGTGTAGCTATTTCTTTCATGTTTAAAAATTTAACCCATGTCAAAAATCATGGAGATCCTTTTAAAAAATTTCAATATATGCCCACCCCCAAAAAAACAAAACACCCATAAAAACGGAATTGTCAAGATTTTTATGAATTTAAGAAAACAATTTTTTTTTTTAAAAAACCTTCTTGAATTAGATGAATCATTAATTTTTCTTCTTCCCCTGCATTTTTATTTTCAGTTGCTATTTTAAAAATTCTAACTGTAACATTCTACAACTTTCAAAAGTACAAAACTGTACAGTAATTGATATCAAATAATTAGTGAAGTGGTTGTGCAAGTTATCAGGTAAGAGTCGACAACATTCAAATTTTTCAGGCGAAAGATGGCTGAAAAAGAATCATCATTTAACTCGACAACCACATCATTCGACTGATAAGAATGAGGAAGGGAAGAGAAGAAAAAAAAAAAAAATACAAGTAATCAATAATGAAGATGAAAATTGTTAAAACCCAATAAGCATATTTTCAAAAGATTTATACAAACTATACTTTCTTTATGACTTCTAATTCATAGTAAGAACAAATTATAGCAATGTTTTAACACTGTTTATGAAGACCAGGATCTTCTACTTTGTGAATTAGTAAATCCCTATTATTTCAACAAACATGTATACTATAGATTAGGAAAACTATGATTTTACAACTGCTCTTGTACTACATGCATAAATGCCTTAACAGGAAAATATGAATTCAACATTTAGAAATTTGTTTCTCTTGACAAACATTAAAGGGTGCAAAATCGAATGTAAAAATTTGCAGCCTTCAGGAAATCTATTGTGGTGTAATACCTAAAATCATTTACAATTTATCTTTTAACTTTACCCAAGACCCCACCCCCAAACATCTTAACGTTTTCACTAAGTGCATACTTACCAGTTTAACTCCTTTCTTCCGACCCAGAGGGAGTGCATAATGTGCTTCATACCACTGTCGGAAAGGGGTACCATCAATAGTGACAATACAGCTTTTTACAAGAGTTTTCATACGAACCAACTCATTATTGCTAGCATTGTACACAACATCAATGATTCTGCTTTTTCGGGAAATACCTTAAAGAGAAAGAGGGAAAAAAAAAAAAAAAGGGTTCAGCTTTTCTTATAAGTTTATGAAAAGGCATTCACACACAAAAATAAACCTGCATCAGCTCTGGATAACATTCATCATTATAGATATGTAGACCATCGTGAAAAATTCATCACTTGCAGAAAAAAAATAGAGAAAATTGGAAGATGGTAGGGGGAAGGCTTAAAAAGCTTTAAATTAAATCACTAATTTTAAGGTTTAACAATTAACAATGCTGTCATATCAGAACTCATTTTGAAACCCTTTCAAAAACATACTATTTTGATTGTCACTAAATTTTTTAATGACTATTTGATAAGAAGACCAACCAAATCAAACAAATTTTAATTGCCCAATTTACCAAAATGCTAACATAAATAAATATGTCTAACAAAGACAATTTTAAAAGTATCAACTTACTTTCGGAACCCCAGGCAAAGTTACCAGTATCCAACCGGAGAGCGCGGAACTTTTGGTTGCCACCTCTTGTTCTGACGGTGTGAACTCTACGAGCTCCTAACTTTTACATAAAAAAAGAGAGAAAGATATTGATAGGAACACTCGTCTTAACTGACCATAGAGAATTATTTTCAAATTAACACATTAAATATTACAACTTTAGTCAACTATTTGGACAGAGGACAACATTTAAAAAGTCAATTACAGAAATAAGATATAAAATTATGGCATCAGTTCTGGATAACAATTCATCAAGTGGTATATATGTAGACCATCGTGAAATTATTCATCATTTGCCAAGTGAATTTAGAAGTAAATTAAAAGAAAAATGAGTTCTAGTTTATGACTCACTAAAATTTCTAAATTTCAGTTTAAGTCAGTTGCTGAAAGTTATTTTCTTCAAACACACTAAATTAAATTTTTTTTTTCTTACTTACTTTGGTCATAGCAGCTGGTCTACCAAGCTCAAAGTTCCGCTTTTTGCGGATTTGAACCTGACGACCTCCCGTCGCCTTTCTTTTATGCCAATTTGCACGAGAAATGCCTGTATAAAAGATATATAAAATGGTGCTTTCGTTACAAACGAAAATTACAAGTTTGCAAATACAGTATCAATTGTTTTTCGTCACAGGTAGAAATAAAATACCACGTACTTTTATCAAGACTACGAATAAGCGATAATTCTCAATTTAAACTCACCACAAAGAGGTAGAACAAAAGTTCAAGATCTTACTGCAAATGCTTTTTAAAAAGTAAACATTTCAAAGAAACGAAAGGATGCGTTAAATTTACACACATAAGAAAAAGATGGGGATTTCTTAGGCGCAAAAACTTCACTTTTACAATGAAATGAACTCTTTTCGTTTAGTGTAGTAGATATAATAAAGTCTACAAGGGGGGGGATATGCGTGTGTGTATACGTTTTCAAATACATTAAGTGATATTTTATTCCTATTCGTGCGGATGCTTGTTGGTTCCTTTTTGCGAGAAAACGCTTTAGAGATTAAACCGCCTATTCTCTATTGATTCATTTGTAAATTGGCAATATTATTTTCATGAATTATAAATGAAAGGACGATTGAGAAGACTATCAAAAGTGATTTTGCCATTTTTTCGCGACATGTCAACTTTTTATTCACTGAAGGCATATGTAGCAGAAAGATATGAATTCCTTCCCTTACATTTCCTATGTTTCTTCACTTCACTTTCATATTCTGAGCTAGCTCTTCTTTGGAAATGATTCATCGAAAAGTCAAGCAAATATGATCCGAAATGTAGTAAAAGTTAAACCACAAGTCTTAGTGAAAAAATTCAATTTTAAAACGTAGAAGTCATGGTCATTAGGATAAGTAAAGAAATTTAATTTAGTATTGGTACACAGAAACTGTTTCCGACCATAAAGTTCAATACCTAGAAATAAAAAAAAAAAGATTTCAAATCTTGAAATAATTGGGATGTACGACCAATTTTTTAGATTTAGAATCGTTTGTGGTTTTCATTGTAGAAATATGCGATAAAGAATTTAAATTTTAACCAAAATGAACACTATCACGAGGTTGTTTAAAAGGGAAAAAAATATTCAATTTTAAACAAGTTCTCTAACAGAATTTTAAATCTGATTAAGACTAGAACGCTTGAACTCATGGTCAAATGCACAAAATTTGTAGGCACAAAAAAAAAAAAAAAAGAAGAAAGAAAAAAATCCAATTAAAATGGATTCCTTTTACGGTTTTATTTTCCTTTACAGCTGAAAAAAGTAAGATGAAAGAACAAACCATAGTTTTACGTTTTTTATATAAAGCTTCTTTTTACTTTATTCGTGGAGTGATATCAGGAATATCAAATATTTCAACAATATTTTCAGTCGAAAGATGGCATTGAAAAGTCATCATGTACCTCTCCACGTATTTGCTAAACAGACCTAGCATAACGAGCCGGGAATGATTACTAAAAACCATTAACATTAATCGTTTACAATTATCATGAAAAATAAAAAGAACATCAGAAATGTAAAGAAAGAGCGTTAAGTTACTCCACGTGAGTTTTTCTTTTAGACAGGTAATAAAACAACTAAGAGGAAAAAAAAGTGACTAAAAATTTTTAAACTGCTGCAAGAATCGTCTTGAAAAAAAGTGAAGTTTCTTAACAAATCTAAACGTTTTTAGATAAGTTAAGTGAAATCTCTTTATTTCAATGTCTACCATTACAAAAAACACAATGTGAAGATGGAGGCAAATTTTGTACTAATAATTTATTAATGCCAACGCAAAATACTGCCACGAAAACTACAAGAACTTAATCACGAATCATTCAATGATCAAAATCTGAGTAGTGATGAAGAAAAAATATTATAAACTGATAAGATTGAAAGCAATTGTAATGGAGAGATAAAGAAAGTATACATACCCATGGCTGCGAATATAGAAAAAGAGATTGATCAGATATGTTCTCACTGGAACGTGACTTCCGTTGAGATCTCAGCCACGTATATACGTCACATCCGTTCAGTTACCGTGTACATATTCATAAGATTTTTAAAAACTCTCTTCTTTTTTTTTTTTTTTTAATTTAGTTAAGAACTACGTTCTGTTGCATTTCGCTTTTTAATGTATTTTGGCTTAAATTAACTCCTATACCTTAAAAAACGAAATACCTTATTTAAGCAAGTCTATGCTTCTTTGTAAAATCAACAAGTCGCTCGCTTGCGGATCGTTACAACTTACAACACACAGTTTCAGCCAAACCCTGTGTTCATACGCCAAAAAAAACCTAAAAAGTTGCTTAACTATCAATACAAGTCTTAAACAGATACGTTTAACAATTATACTTCTCATGAATAAATATTTATTTTATACAATGCTTTATTTTTCGTTGTTCTCTAGTCACAGCGTAGGAAATTCAACTCAATTTCTTCAATATTTCTGAGATGAAGTATATTTTTTGTTCGAACTATCATCCTCATCTTTGTTGCCATATTTATCACCACGTTATCTCCTGTTAATTCCCCTCGAGGACACATGGCACAGTGGATAAAGGTGTTTAGATCCAGTGACAATTCAATACCTGGTTAAGGCGGTGGAGAACTTAGAGGAATTAACAGATAACTGACATAGCACGTGGAACTAGAACAGTCTACCCCAGCAAGCGAAATAAAGGGTTCAGTTCGACATTCCAACCACCTGAAGAAGGCCGGAGCATACTACAGCCGGAACGTTGTGATAAATTATGGCAACAAAGATGAGGATGATAGTCCGAACAATAGTGTCAATTTCTTCACCTTGTTTTAACAGATACACTTTTTTTTTTTATAAATAACTTGATTAATTTTCAGTCAAACTAAAAAATGAGTGTAATTTTATTGTAAAAAATACATTTTACAATGTAAAATGTATTTTTTCAATTAGAGATTGTTCTGTGTTTTATACAAAAGACAATTTTCGATACTGAAAATGGGAGTGAGCAAAGTGGCTTTAAAGTGAAGGGTCGTTTTACTTATGTATGTCCCATACCAAATTGAACACTGAATTTGTGTCCGTCATTATACCATCGGATCTTCAATGTATATTATGAATTTATTGCTAAACTTACAATTGTAAATTTATATTGCTTGTCTTTATACAAATAACTGGAAAAGAAAAGTTTGTTTATATACCATGTTAAATGGCTCTTTTGAGTAGGTCACAAATTGAGTTGCTCATCACAGAAAAAGAAAATTAATTTCATTTTTTTTGTTTGTTAATTTTTTCTCATGTTTAGAACTGGATTCTTTTTTTTATCTCTCTACTCACCAAAACAATTATTTAAAATCTTAGCTGATTGACTTTTTTTTTCAAATTTATTCTAAATTATAAAAACTAAGAAAAATATTGGTAGAAATTTTCTATATTCTTTAAATTTTTAAATTATTTTACTTTTTCACTTATCCAGTTGAAAAAGGAAATTTTATATATATGAATTGAAATATCCTTGTGGTAAAAACATGACTAATTAAAACAAAAAGTGTTCAAAAAATAAATATTTATTTTATGTATTCAATTATTGTTTTTAGAGATTTTTTATATGTAATCAATCACTTTTAAAGAAAATACCTTTGCTTTTTACATTAGAAATTTCAAGTATTTGTATTAGAGTGGGAAAATTAATCAGATCTCATCGCACAACACAGTCTTCTTTCAGACAAAATATGGCTTTCACTTCTCTCGGTCAACTGCTGATGTGTTAACAGTTATTGCTGAAAGAGTCTGTCAAGCATTCACATGAAGCTTGGACTGTTGCTTTAGATATCTCAAAGACATTTAATAGGGTTTGGCATAATGGTCTTCATAAGTTAAAGGGTTAATATGTTTTTGGTCAAATTTTTGATTTAATACAATCTTATCAAATCACAAAATGAGACTTATCTTGAATGGCCACTGTTCTAGATCTTTTTTACATTAATGTGGGTGTCCCCCCAGGGAACTATCCTTGGACCTACTTTGTTCTTAATTTTCGCCAACAACCTCACCACTGTTTTCCGTTCTTGACTCGGTATCTATGCTGATGACACAAATATTTACTTTTGTCTTAATGATATGTCTGTTCAGGATGTACAGGTGGTGTAATATCAGCTCAAAGTGGGGAAACTGGAGGGTCGAGTTAAAATTCTAGTCAGGTTCATTACATATAAATTATCTTGGGAATGGTATTAATCCCACCTATGAGTTAAATAGTATGATTGTGTCTGAAAAAATCATTGTTATTCACTTGAAAAAAAAGAATTATTTTTACAATCCAAATATGTTGGATTGATAAGCTGTTAAAACAAATCAATCAATAAGGTCAAATTGGCAATGGATCTTAAAAATTACCTTCAATTTGTTGATAACTGAGGTAAGAAATGGCTTGTTAATTTTAATGTCTCCAAAATCTTTTTGCTTCCCATCAGCATTGGCTGATGCTAATCTTCAAAGGAGTAACATTTTCCACTGACATGAAGTCAAATGACTAAATAAAATCAACTACTAGATGTGCTGCTAAGAAAGTTGGTTCACTGTTATGCAAGATAATTTTTCTCACCAGAATCTTTTTTGCACATTTATAGTTCAATCATTCATATATGCATTGAACATTGCTGACACATCTGGTCTGGTGCTTCTACTATGTATCTAGAGATTCTTTACATAATTTAATGAAGAATCTGCAATGTTATGGGTCCTGACTTGACATCCCAGGTTCAGTCATATTCCCACTGCCATAATCTAGCTTCCCTGTGCCTTTTGTATAAATATTTTTATGGTAATTGTTCTGATGAGCTTTCCTCTTTGGTACCTCAACTTTAAAAATTTAAGCACAGTAGTAGATTGGCAGATTTTGCAGTTGAAACTGCCAGATGTAACCTTAAGTTCTATGCTAACAGTTTCTTTTCTTGCACTTCTCACTTGTGGAACTTACTTCTGGTTTCTTGCTTTCATCTCAACTATGATCATAAAAAAATTAAATGCAGCCTTATCATCTTCTGCCTTCTTAATTCCTGCTCTTTATTGCTGCCCTCTCTCCTTAATTTTTCACAGATTCTTTCACTCTCAGTAACCCATTGCATGTTTGTGGCTTTTGTGGCTTACTTTGGGGTGTAATAATAAAAAAAAAGATGCTTTATAAATATTTTATAATATAGAACCAAGAATTTAACATAAATATGCAAAATTTCTTGACCATTTTACAGTTGAATGATAGTATAAAATGTTGTCAACAATAATAGGTGCTTGCTGATATTTACTGGTATGAGTTACCAACAGCCAAACTTCAATAAAAAAAATATTTGCATCTATCAATGCCAATTATGTTAGAAATAGATTTTGGCTATGTACAAAACACAAGGCAAAAACATTTTACCCCCTTTTTTCCAAGTGGAAAAACTGTATGACATTAAAATAATTTACTTAAAGACATTCAAGAATAAATTCTTGTGATGTTGATTTGTAAGAATAGATGAAATATATACAAATTTTTCACAGTTGCATTCAACATAAATATGGGTATTTTTAAAATATCTCAGTTTCTAATTGTTTAAAATTGAAAAGGCAATGGTTTCCTAGCAGACAAATTTAAATATAATGGGTGTTTACTCTTCACTGATAATAAAAATGGTCTTGTAGTCTGCTCTAATAAACTTAGTTTTGTGCCATACTTGGACAAACTTAGAAAAAGTTGAAAATCATTCTAAATGGAAAATATTTTAAATTAATGACTATATTTAATATAGCTATTTAATCTCACTTTAAACAAAGATAAAGTTTTATTGAGAGCATTATGTGTTAAAAGATTTTTTTGGGGGGGGGGGAGAAGAGAGAACATCAAGTCTCTTATCCAGAGTATTATGAATGGGGTAAATGAAAAAACACAAGATTCTTACTCTGATGGGAAATTTGAAAGAAATTTATATTTATTAAATGACATGAAAAATAGTAAAAGTATGACACTTCTCACTGGTTGGTCCTTGATCAATTCCTACACTGGTCAATATTGCCGCTGGTCATTGAAGTGGCCATCCCAGTCTATGATCTGATTCACCATGTTGTGCTTTTTGATCTCAGAGCAGGCAAAGATTGAGTTGTCATCAGCAATCATAGTTAAAACCACAGTGAAGCTATGTCACAAGGAAAAAAAATGAACATTCTTTCCAGACAAAATAAAAGAAGACAGGAAATTCTTCAGGTCAATTTCCTATGTGGTTTATATCGTTCTTTGTACAGAAATAATAACCCTTTGCACTTTGAATTTTATCATGAAACTTTGCTCAGTTTAGCTATGTCTGGAACAAGGTTTAAGTTGGGAGTTCTCTTTGGCAGCAACTTACATGGGCTTCAGTAGCATGGTCATCTCTTATTGTCTGCTTCAACTTCAACTCTGGAACTGGATCTGGTCATATAAGTGGTCTGCTTATATTGATTTTTACCCAAGACTGGCATGGGGGCAGATGTGTTTGTGGGACTTGGTGTTTCCCCTGGCCTCCTACAAAAGTTCTTTGTTGTCTGGTTTTGGAAACGAAACTTAATTATCCTTCCAAATTTGAGATATCTCTTTTCCTATGAGTAGTGGTTTCAAGTACTGAACCACATATATATATCCAATATTTATGCCTCACACCATTGTTTCCTAATGAGCATAGGCAATTACTCCATCCCTCTTGGAATCTCACCTAAGCCTTTCAACTCAGTTGTCATTTTGACAAATCCAATTTTTAAAATTTGCAGATGAAAGGGTTGGGCCTAACCTCTGGTCATTAATCATAATTATTGCCTTAATTTTTGTCAGCACATTTTTCCCAGTTTGGAGATCTTGGCTTTATAATCAGAAATTTACCAGCTGTTTCCTCCAACAGTTAGTATTTGGTTGGCATATCTCATTTGTTCAGTTGCACTTATGAACCTGGACCTTTATCTTAAAAAATTCTATTTCTTGAGCCATTTACAATTTCCACTTTTCTCAAGTAACTTTCTTTTTCAGCTGGTCCTTAGAAGATTTTTCATGACTTCCACTTTAAGGCAGCACCATCAATCATCAGCCCAGCTTTTCCAGATGGTAATATCTTTCCCCAAAACAACAAAGTCACTTTCTTCAAGATGTCTCTGCTTAAAAAATAGACTTACAAAAATAAAAGCAATTTCACTTCTCTTAGTTTATCTTCCATTCCATCCTTTAACCCTCTTTGTCTTGTCCCAAGTTATATTTTAACTTAACTCTTTTTCATTCTGTTCCAAGCTCATATTCCAATTTAGCCTTTTTTACATTTACAAGTGTCACACTGTGTTACAAAAGTACAGAATTCAAAATTTACAAAACAGTATTGCATAAAATTTTCCTTTGTGCAACACAATTAGGCACGATAACAAGTTCTAATTACAATTATGCTAGGCTCATAAAAACTATCATAATTACTATCAACAAAATGGTCACTTTGATTCATACAACTAACAAAAGTAGTTGAAAAGGATGGTAAATTCACAGGCATATATGAGTTTCTGGTTTATTTAGACAACAGTCCAGTTTTGCAAACTGAGATGAGATAAATCATATTATTAGTATGGTGGTATCTGCCACACAGAGTTTACCGACTTTTTTATGTTTTAGTCTTCCAGCAGCACACTGATACTAATATTAGCATTAGTGTAGCCATTGATACACTAACACTGAATACGAATATAGAAAGACGAAATACACGAGTGTAACAAACAAAACATTTAATTAGGCAAACAACTTATGTACATATATTCAAAAGATTCACATATGTCCCAAAACAAATGATTGTCCATATTGTCCCAAAGGAACGAGGAGGTTTACAGAATGAGAACAAAGAAATAACATACCAAATTTATGGCCTTTGATCGTCCACAAATAAGTGAATAGAAAGTATGTTTTTCTTTCGCTAGGCAGTGCACATGTTGACCAGTTTCCACATGTGTGGACACCCTGGTGGTCAGGAAGGTAAAGAGGGCTGTTCCTCCCAGAACGGAAGCAAAGACAAAAAGGGCAGAAGAATTCTACTTTCTAAAAGGGGCCAAAAAACTCTCATGAGCTCAACCCAAGGGAAAACAACTGGTCTTCCTACAAGTACCCCCTCCCTAGACAGGTTCATTAACCTGCACTAGCGGTACAACTAAAATGTAACAAAAACAAAACTTCACAACATGTATTACAAATTTAAAGAAACATGGTTTTGCAATCGAATGAAAAAGGAAGAGTTCGATGTGGAGGGAAGAATATCCTCCAGTTATGGTTCTGCTGAACCCAAAACCTGAAAATGACTTATGTCAATAAGTGTTTGGGCCATCTAACACGACAACCAGATCTGGTCACAGTCTCTTTTACTACCTCCAGTGCTACTGGTGATGGAGGAGTCACTGAAGTGTCCATGCTGAGCCAGGTAGTGTCCAAAAAGGTAGGCTTTAATCTGTCCATAATAATGCTTTGTGTTGCATTGTTAACACTCACCATAAAATATTTCGAATGTCTCTCAGGGACTTTGAAGGGTCCCCTGTAGGCTGGCTGCAATGTGTGGGACTTAGCCAAGTCCAGCACAAAAACATGTGTGCATGTCTGCAGTAGTTTGGGCACATATATCTGCCTTTGAACCTGTGCAGAAGACTTATATGCCAAGTTCGCCATGCTCGCGGTAAGCCGATCAACGAACGAAGTCAAGTTCAAAACTTTTTGTGGAGGTTGCAGGAAAAACTGTCCTGGGAGTCTGAGTGTGGTGCCATAAACTATCTCAGCAGATGGACATTTAAGATCATCTTTAACCGCAGTGCAGAGTCCCAGAAGAACCAACGGTAGATGCTCCAGCCAATTTGCCTGATCCGTCACGGCTCTTAAAGCTGATTTAAGTGTACGATGAAACCGTTCCACTAAGCCATTAGCCTCAGGATGATAAGCGGTGGTTTTGATTCTTTTACTCCCCAAGATCCTCATCAGCTGGTTGAACAGGTCTGACTTGATGCTGCCCTCTGTCTGTAGTAATTAAAGCAGGCACCCCGAAACGGGAAACCCACCCTGAAACAAAAGTCTTTGCAGTGGTATGTGCCGTAATGTCCTACATGGGAAGAGCCTCACACCAACAGGAGAAACGATCAACACATGTCAATAGATATGTCTGTCCCTCACATGAAGGGAGTGGTCCTGTGATGTCCACGTGCACATGTGCAAACCGCTCGTCGGGTGATGGAAAGGATCCAGGAGGTGAACGGTTATGTCTCCCCACTTTGGCCCTCTGACACGACACACAAGTCTTTGACCATTGCCGAATGGCAGTTTTCATGCGTGGCCAAACAAATCTGTCTGTGATTAGCCGTATTGAGGCATTAGCTCCCGGGTGAGACAAATTATACATGGAGGAGAATAACGTGTTTTAGTCTTCCAGTAGCACACTGATACTAATATTAGCATTAGTGTAGCCATTGATGCACTAACACTGAATACGAATATAGAAAGATGAAATACGCGAGTGTAACAAACAAAACATTTAATTAGGCAAACAACTTACGTACATATATTCAAAAGATTCACATATGTCCCAAAACAAATGATTGTCCATATTGTCCCAAAGGAACGAGGAGGTTTACAGAACGAGAACAAAAAAATAACATACCAACTTTATGGCTTTTGATCGTCTGCAGATAAATGAATAGAAAGTATGTTTTTCTTTCGTTAGGCAGTGCACATGTTGACCAGTTTCCACGTGTGTGAACACCCTGGTGTTCAGGAAGGTAAAGAGGGCCGTTCCTCCCAGAACAGAAGCAAAGACAAAAAGGGCAGAAGAGTTCTACTCTCTAAAAGGGGCCAAAACTCTCATGAGCTCAACCTGAGGGAAAACAACTGTGGTCTCCCTATAATATTATCATAAAAAGTTAAAAATCAAGGTTAAACATCTATAGAAAGATAATCATATACCTCTCTAAATTTGTAGAATCTTTTTTCTTTTCTTTTTCTTTCTTTCTGCTTCTTTTGATGCCATGTAATTGTAACTTACTTTCTGTATTGGTTAAAAATTACAACTGTATCCCTTTAAACCATGCCTGTTTAAGCAAGTTTAAAGACCATTAAACCTGAACATCTTTTTTTACAAGTTTGAAAACCAAATATTATACATTTATCTTTCATAAATTGTTAGGCTTCATTATGGTGGTTATTTTATAATATCAATTTGAGCCTCATATATACAAAGTTTTACACAGCAAATTTTATTCTAGCCATTTTTTATTAGGTTGGTGCAAAAATAATGATGTAATAATGTCGTTTTTTGACGTATTTTTTAACATCAAAAAACCACATTATTACGTCATTGTTTTTGCACCAACCTAATACTAACTGCCTGGCTTCATTATAGCATTTTTTTTATTAAAAGAAATACATTAGTAACTTTTAATAGATGTTTTTCAAAACACTCTCCTCAAAAGAAAGTGTAATAATCAAATTTAGTCTATTGTTTAATTTTTTTATTTACGCTTTAATTATTTTATATAAGTTTACATTTCTTATCTATTATATAAATTTTTAAATTGTATAAGATAGAGATTTCTTTGAATATGCATTATTTTCATTCTTTATATTTCTAATGAACAATACTAATCATCTAAAACATACACAATAAATAATAGTCCCATTTTAATTTGGTTTATTTTGTTACAGATAAAGTTCAGCCCATAATCAATAATTGTCATCTTCAGGTATTGTTTTATCAAAGTAATATCACTTTTAAATTAATTAATTTTTAGTCTCTCAACTCTAAAGTAATGTTTAGCAGATTAGACAGATGGCTGTTATTAAGCTGACCACACCAAGTACTCTACCCTTACTAAATCAACTTATGAAGTATTTTGTATTTTTCTCTATACAGATTCATTTTTATACATTCACCACTCATTTTTAAGTGACTAAAACTATTTAGAGTTTATATAAGTTATTTTGTCACTGTTAATTTCATTTAGCCATCCAGAGTGAGGTTCATCTTGAACTAAAAAATTTCCTGATTGAAATCTTGAAAAGCACTTCTGGCACACACATTCCATAACAGCATTCTCTGCATACACAGTGCCTATGTAGTGTCTTAATAAACATAGTAGCAGCAGCAGCAGCTCTGGGGTAAACAAAAAAAGCAAAGACTTAAGTATCTCTCCCTTCCAGATTTTCCTCTTTCAAACAATGTGACATAAACTTTTCACACTGAAGCTAAAAAGACTGTGAATGCTTCACATGCAAACACACCAACACAGTAAGTCCCATGCAAATATATTCATGAACATTTTGTGTGTGCAGTTTACTTCTAGGAAAAGAAACTCTTGTCTTAAACTTTCCTTTTGTTGGTTTTGTTTAATAAATGTTATCTTGCATTGCAAATTAATTGGCTTCTGTTATTTTGTGTGTCTACCCTTTCACCACCATTAATTCATGTATTGTAAAATATTCACATAAGAAATCTTACACATTAATTAACAAAGTAGCCAACACACTAAATATATCTTTCTGCATGTTTCCACCACTTTTTTGTCATTTTTAAAATAAAAATGCATGAGGTGTCAATAATGTTTGTTTTAGTTCCCCATTTTCAGGTAGTCTGAAGTACACAAAATACAGGGTGCGATGGGAAAATTGTCGCTATTTTATATTTTTGCACATTATCTATTATTGACTTTGTCAACTGCACATTATAATAGGGTCAGTTGGGCACCATCTGTGAGAAATGAGCACCATGACACAATTCCCTCCACCATGAATTTGGAAATGTCATACTGTACTGCTTGGCATTCACACTGGAAGCTCCAATATGAACATTTCAAAGTGTTTGGGTGTCAATGTGAGGACAGTACAGAAGATGCTGTGTCCTCAAAATATCTACAGAGAATGATGAAAAACAAATATCCAGTTAACATCATGGTGTTTGGAGTGATCATTAGTGATGGCAACATTATACCTTCATTCATCTTCCAACAGGACCTCAGACTTAACATGAGGAGGTAGTGCTGTCCTGGGCCAAGAGGGTGGCTACTGGAAGACACTATGATTGGTAACAGGACTCTACACCATGCCTCACAAGCAGGAGAACCCAGTCTTGGCTGTCAGACAATTTCTGCAACCACATCACCCCTTTCACCTGGCCACTTAACTCCCCAGACTGCAACCCCTTGATTATTATGTATGGGGCACAGTTGAATGAGAGACCAATAAAACTCCTTATAACACTAAAGAAGGCAAGGATTATGGCAGCTTTCACCAACTTAAAAAAAGGTGACTGTCCACAAGAGATGCAGGAGATTCCAAAGTTGTCTGGAGACTGTGGCTGAAGCCAATGGTGATTTTATTGAATAAATTTACTCTTTATTATTTCAAGATATTTTTGTGTAATTTTGATAAATATATCTGTTAAAATGAGATGTGAAAGTTATTTTCATTTTTGTGAAATTTAGACGACAATCCATCACACACTGTACAACCGGTCTCGTTGCAACTTCATATCAAACTCTGTTAAAGTTTCAATATCTAACAAGTGCAAGGGCCAGAGTGAAGTTAACTACTTATTAGTTTAAAGTTGACAGAAAATGAACAGACTTTTTGGCTAAACCAATACATTAATATAAAAAGTAAATAAATATATATAAACAAATAAGAAAATTAAAAATTCAACAACAAAAATAACATTTTTACACTTTAATTTATTTGGCATTAAATTATATCACTTAGCATCTTCCATAGTTTACCCTTACTTTCACAGTTAGCCTTAAGAATATTTTTGCGCTTTTTTAAATTTTAAAATTTTGAAAACTTACCTATATTTTTTACTTCTGTTTATAAATACATTTTGTAAAATAAAATCATTACATTTACCTTGATAATGTCCATCACATGATAAAACTCATTGGTAAAAAAAATTTTTCTACTGTTTTTATTTGTATATATTTATACATATACATAAGGTCAAATTGGTAGCTAATCTCAAAAATGACCTAAAATCTGCTGTTAACTGGGGCAAGAAAGGGCTTGTTAATTTTAACACCTCCAAAACAAAGCTGCTCTCTTTTAATCATCAGAGAACACTTTTACCTTTAATCAGTATGGCTGATGCTAACCTGTAGCCGACTGACTTATTTCAACTTCTCAGATTAATGTTTTATGCTGACATGAAGTGGTAAGATTATATTGAATCAATTGCTAGGTCTGCTGTTAGGAAAATTTGTTCAAATCATGCTTTGAATATTGTTGCCACATCTGGTCTGATGCTCCTGGTATATATTTAGATATTCTTGATAAAATCCAAAGACAAATCTTCAATACTATTGCTCCTGACCTGGCATCTCGGTTTCAGTCTCTTTTCCACTGCCTTAATGTAGCTTCTCTGTGTCCTTTCTATAAATACTTTCATGGCAATTGTTCTGATGATACCTAGACTTTATGAATTTAAGCATAGAACTAGATTAGCAGCAAGGTCTCATCATTTTACATGAAAAATGCCTAGATATTTCCATAAGTTCTATGTAAATAGTTTCTTCTATTGTACTTCTCACTTGTGGAACTCTCGTCCAGCTTCTTGCTTCCCAGTCATGTTTGATCTTCAAAAATTTAAATGCAGTGTCAATTGTTATCTTATTCTGATAATTCTGAGCCATTATCCATTACACCACCGACACATTCAAGCTTATGGTAATGATGTATGTGAAGTATTATTTTATGTTTTCTTTAATAAATCCTGTTGAACTTTCTATGTTTATGAGTCATTAGGGTTATAAACCGAAAGGTAGTAATAAATGTTGGGTATGTTCCACCTATTCTTTCCTTGTATTAAAAACATGGAAGATCTTATGATAAGGAAGTTATTTGTTATGGATGAGTTGTTTATCTTATAACGACGTCCATTCCCTTCACATATCAGTATAATTGATTTAGATGTATATTGGCCTTGTGTAATGATTAAAAGAAAATGCAATGTGTTTAAAAATACAAAATAAATCTTTATATAAACAGAATATAATAATACAGAAGGATAAAGTGAAAGTTGATGTTGCAAGAGCTGAAGTGCAAAAGTCCTGGTGCATATGAGTGATAGAGAGAAAAAGTAAGAGTCTGGGTGGAAGTAAATATATATATGTCTATGTATCCAAATATAGTAGCTGCTGCTTGACCATGTGTTGAAGGAAGATTTGTTTGTTTTCAATATAGCAAGGATGGTTTAGCTGTGTAAGGTCATCAGCTAGTTGCGCAAATGTTGTGTTTCGACTTTAGGTATGTTATGATGACGGCAGCATCAGAGAATGGACAAAATTAATCTATTGATTCTGGTTTTGGTTGAATTTCCATCTGATTATATACACAGCTATATATTTAGTTCAAAAAGGGTTTTCTGCTTCTCATTGGCTCACACTTTATATCCTGATTGGTTGGTCAAACTATGGCTTTGTGTGCTTGGCAATCTTTATTATCCATCTATTTTTAGAGATGGCAAAATTTTGGTCTCCTTTTTATTTATTTATTTCTCTATCATCACAATGTAAAGTATAGAGCACGGTATCAACAAGCACAGTCAAGCATTGAAAGTAGAGAAAATAAGTAAAGATACTAAGCATAACATCAGTTATGTTTGCTTTTACAATATTGGTACCATGTTTATATCGTTACACCTACCTATAGCTTTAGTTTTAATAAAATAAAATTATTTTTTTTGAAATGGAGATTTTAAAAACAACAAGGCCCAAATACCAGCATCAATTCACAACGAGTACTAGATTATTGAAATAATTCAAATTACTCAAATTTTACAGTTTTTTTGTAGAAGAGATTCCATTCTGGTTAAGGAATACAAGCTTAGTAACATTTATAGAGTTATTCAATCCAAAACTTTGTATATAAGATGATTATAAGAAAGGGGTTCATTTGTGGTACGTACAAAATAATAATAGCTCCCTTTTCCCGCTCTCTTCAAATTCAGGTAAGCTGAGGAAAAAGGTGAAAACAAATTTGTGAGCCTATGTAAAATTTACTTTGAACCAATGAAAACCTTGTTTTCATAGGAACTAACCATTGAACCTAGAAAAAGGAAAGAAAGAAAATCCTGTGCAAAATCCTTTGTGATATAAAATAAGAAAAAAAAAACTAAATCAACAAGAGAAGAGAGTCTGAAGTCATGTGAAAAGTTTCATTTCTGTTCAGGAGTCCTGTCTTCAGATTTTCGCCAATGTCAAATTACTCACTAATTATATTATTGGCCTTAACCAAGTACCTGAAGAACTTTATTTCAACAATCAAAAAAAGCTAAGTATTTTAAACTGTCTCTACTCATCTACTTTTAAATGTATGCAACCATATAATCCTTCTCTGAACAACAAATTTTCTTACCTTTGTTTTAAACATTTTTGAATATTATTTTGTGTCAGATGATTTAATCTGTTGTATGAACATTTCCTCTTCATGACAATTCATTAAAACTACAGACTTTAAACATTTCTGATTTGTTTTCTTCAAACAAGCTACTGACACAGCTTCAAACATGTAAATTTATAAAAAATTCCTTCTTTTGTTAAAAATAACTTGTATGTTTCCTTGTCATTATCTGCCTCCATAAACCTTCTTGGCATGGATAAATCAATTTTTCATTTTAACCCTGAAGTCCCACACCACTATGCATTTATAAAATCAGTAAAATAAAGTTTTTAACTTGTATATAAGAAATCATAAATATCATTTGTTGCAACTCCAAATCATATTACAAATTAGATAAATTTCTTTTGTTACATGCACATGTGTACAGTGGCATAGTTAGAGTATTCACCACCCAGGTTAGCTACTCTCCAGCCCCCACAAAAAATAGATATTGTACAGTGACTCACTCTTAAAGTTATAAAACTAGCTTATAATATTACTTCCATATACACAAATACATTAGTGTGCTTTCAATACACACCAAACATACTTAAACTTTATCAGTAACCGTTAAAAAGTAAAAACAACATATAGGGAAAAAAAGTGTAAAAAATTAGGACCATCTTTATTTCTGAAATGAAAATTACAACTTTCGACAAAGTAACCATTCTTGCTTTTTTGTTGGCAAATTCTTCAATGACATCATCAAAAATGATTTCATCTGTCAATTGTTGTTCTATAGACCAATGGTGCAGTGTACCTCATAGCAGGTGAGGTAGAATGCTTGAAAGACATTCAAAGATTTAGAAACAGTTTTAAAAAAATTCATATGTCAAAAATAAATATGATTTCAAAATTTTAAATATTATTATGGATTACTTGTAAGTGCATATATGAGTCCAAGTATAAATTGTTATAAATAATTATTGACTGATTTTATCATTGTGATATTTTTGCATTATATCAAGTATTAAGAATACATTAACTAGAGTCCCCAAATTGGAGGAGAGAGTTATCAATGACAATGTCCTGACTTCGAAACCATGGTTATCGCCTTTTAACTCTCTCTGGATTTCATTTTTAAATGTACTTTATATCACATAAAATTTGGTGAGGTACAAGCAAATTTTCATTCTGAAAATGCAGCTCAGAGGAAAAAATTTTGGGAACCTCTGCTACAGACAGTAAATAAGCCAATATATATGCCATAGTTTAAGTTACTCAAAATTGAAAAGATCCTTCAACTGTGATTAGTCATGACATTAAAACCACTTTTATTTTAATACAGCCTATACTGGCTTGTAGCCTACAGCAGAGAACAAAAATGCCATAAAAGTGCTGCCAGGGGTGGACAGTCCTCTCCACTGCACCTCTAGCTACACCACTGCACATGCATATGTCAATAAAAATAGAAAGAAACTTAAAATATTAATAAATTTCCCTATTTCTTGCTATTGATATACTATAGAACTAAGTTTATCCCATCTTAAATATAAAATACTAAATTTTAAAACATAGAAACCAGATTTAGTCTCAACTTAAGAACAGAAACAGAAGAAACAATTTCAAAAAAATATTAATTATAGAAAAAGTTATGCAAATTCTAATTTATTTTTTACACATTGATTTATTCAGACCATTTTTCTTGGTTTTTATAATTATTTCATGTTGCTGGACACTGGAGCCTTTGTAGAGCAAGTGGAAGTTAACTGTTTCAAATCAAAAGATCAAATGGCAAAAATAAACACACCACACAAAGGCTCTGCACAGTCTTCTGATTTCAAACATATTTCAAATTAATAAAGATAAAGAACAGCCAATAAAATCAGCTCCTGCCAATAAATAAACATAGCCTTCTTGAGCCTACCTGAAGCCATATACATCAGACATCCATTCAACTCAACAAAAAGACTAACATCAGTAAAGAGACAGAATTCATCCTCATAGTCATGTCTTTCCCACAGCAGACTCTCTTTGTCTCCCAACTCCACTTTCTCGCTTCATCACTGAAAAACTATTTATGTTCATTTCCATTTCAGTCAGAGAGAAGAACTTTCTAAATAAAACTTTTATTACTAGATAGTAGTTACAGTTAAGAAATTATGCATTTTGCATTAAATAAATATCATCATTTTATTTGAACACACAGCAACCCTTTCTCTCATTTTTTTATTCAACAAATGGTGACCTATGGAATCTTTCCCCAACACCTTAATGTTTCATTTGGTAAAATTCTAAGACCTGACACATGCATGAATCCCAAGCGTCACCAATTTCCTCTTCCACCAAGTTACTTCAATTCTTGACTTCTTTCCTTATTTGCTTCACTGACAGTAATTGTTGTTTTACTTGCTCTTTCATGCCACCATACATGTGTTTATAACAATTTTTATACTTGTCACATCTACTGACCTTCTTCTATAAGCTCAATTTCCCTCCACAATGTCAATCTATTTCCTCACTGTGATGCTTATTTTTGACCCAGGGATTGAACCCCTCTCCTTCCAGTGAACCAGGTAAATTTAAACCTGTCCAAACTGAATTTGTTTCTGAATTTTACCAGTTTTAAAGTAAGTAAAATTTAAATTCAATTTGTGACCTACCTTCCCCTTCTGTACCAATATACTTTGATAGTAGGCACAAGCTGCATGTTAGTATTATTTTAAAATAAATAATGAGTCATGATCAAAATTCTGATGAATAGAGTGTGCATCAGAATCAGGCCTGAGATAGGACAAGAACAGTGTGAGTTTGCAAAGAACAAGGAACATGATATTTATGCTCTTTATTTATCTTGCCTATCAGTTTATAATAAAAAAATTTCATTATTTCATAATAAAAAAAATTTCATTATTTCATAATAAAAAAAAAATATGAATGGTACAACATTACCCCAAATCCATATAGAAATTTACTACAATAAAGATCACTCAGTAAGTGCCTTTTATTACAAGCAAATTTAATTAGGTCTTTTAATCAAATTTTTTTCATGGGAGGAAATGGGAGAACATTATCTTGAATATTAAACAAGGTGCATACATGACTCAAAACTACTGTGTGAAATTTAAAAGAAACAAGTATTTATTACAAAATGTTGAACCAAATTACCAAATTAACAAAATGCTATTTTTACAGAATGGGGTTGCACAAAAATTTCTTTTTGTATGACTTCTGATAAAACAGATAACAGATCAAAATATGTAAATGATCTTAAAAATATTTACAAAGCAATCTGCTAAAAATTAAATAAAGCAGAAAAAAATTCTTTAAAAAAAGCATTCACCCACCTAATCAAAAGACATAAAATACAAAAGTGAAGGGAGCTTTGGCAAAATCCACTGGTGTCACAGGGTCTTTTAACAATTTATCTTTTTTAAAACACAATTCTATTCACAGATTTCAGTTCCTTTTTATATATGCTTCTTCTTTAAGAAACAGCCCAGCTCATCCATTGATGGCTGCCAAAATTGCTTTCCTTTCTAGGTCCTTATCATTCTGCCTTCAGGATGAAATTTTTATGTCACTCTGTCTTCTGTCTTGGTTGAAAAATCTGGTTACTTCTTTCTCAACAATTTCTGTGTCTTCTGGTCAAAAAAGTTTATTACTTTCTTCTTTTAAAATTTGATTAGCTTCTGAAAATTATCTGCTGATGCTTCTTATATAACAATTGAAGGGGCTCCAGACAAAGCTTAACTTTAAATCTATGTGGGTGTAAGCCATGCTTTTGAATGAACAATAACTAAAAAGAATATATATTTTTTTAAATTTAAAAAATGAATTTGAAACAATCCACTTTGACTTGGAAAGAACCACCAAAAATATTTCCATCAATTCTAAACCTAGATACAGACAAATGTAACAATTTTTCATGAACCATTTTGCTTTCTTTAAATACATTTCTTTAAAAAGTAAGTATATAAGACAAACCAAGACTGTTATAATATTTATTTATTTACACTTTTTCATTAATTATTATTTTTAATTATTTTGTATTACTTACTAATAATATTTTTATAGGTTATATATATATATATATAAATATATATATATAGAGAGAGATAACAATATATAAATTTTTATATATCAAAAACAATATTTGGGAAAAATGTATGACAAAGTGGAAAAAAGAGTTTTTGTGTGACGCGTTTTGTCCTTTAAGACTTCATTGGACTAAATTTGTTATGCTGGTGTGACTACACATGCATACAAACAAGGTTTGCTGGGAATTTTTAACTTTTTTTAAACTTAAATTTTTTTATATATATAATCTAGCCGATTTCATTTAGATTCTTTTTCTTTTTGTTTCCATCACTTTTATTATTAGATATCCCACACTGTAATAATAGAAGATCTGCCAGGAATAATGAATTGTTGTAGCATAAGCATATTTACTGAACAGTTAGATAATAAGAAATATTTTTAAAATTGACTTAACCAAAGTATTTGCATGAATACAAATATATGCCTCTTTGGTTGAAGAACACAGCGTCAACATTTCAATGTTATATAGATAATCATTTTATGGGATTTAATTCAGTTTTTATATATACAGATGATATTCTATAGTTTTCAGTGATGAAGAGGAAGCTCATAAAAAAATTTTGCATGAAAATTGCATTAGATAAGTACTGTTTCTGCATTAATAGAAGGCCAATATGTCTTATTGCTGATTAATCATGAGCCTTTATACAAAGCTTTTCACAGTGCAAACCTAACTAAATTTGAACAACAGCAAAGTCAAACAGAATATGCCATGGATATTATGCACATAAAAGGTTCCGAAAACATAGTCGCAGATTGTATGTCTCATCTGTTACAACAATACAGATTGACACTGTAAATGATGATGAACAAATGAATTATTCTCTTTTACAAGGAAACTACAAAAAAGCTGATGTCAGAACATTGTTGATCTACCTTTGAAATCACATTATACTCACAAACCTTATATCCCTGACAAATTGTGGACATGTAGTAATGTCTGGATCAGGATTGATCATGTGAGAAAACCTTGAGAAGCAATGTACTCAAGTCCATATAAAGTTCTACAAGAATCACCAAATTTTTTTCTAGTAGAGATTAGTACAGATATATACTTACACACATATATCTAAATATCGATTGAAACCATACACCAAATTTTCTGCACAAGATAAAATAGCAAACTCCAAGACACAGACAAAAGTTGATACACAAACATATAATACTAGCAGTAGAGCCCGGTGTTGCCCAGGGATGAGTAAGAGATAGATCAAGTGTCGACCATCATAAAAGCTGAAAAATAAAATTGACAAAGATTATTGTTTAAGGTTGATGGACATGCATGTCTTAATTAGTTTTGTTTTTTTTGTTTTTTTTTTACGAATTGGTCAACCCTAAACTGAAGGAAAAACATTGTTTTCAATCGTTATGAGTCTACTGATTGAATAGAATTTTATTATAAACAATTGTCTTGTAAATGGAATTTTTAAAGCATTCTGAATGTAAAAATAAAGAAAAAAGTGTGCAAGACAATAAGAAACACTATCTGCCAAAAAAAGTTTTGTTGAAATCAGCTGAAAAATGTAGGAAATCCGATCCCATATATAAATGAACACACACACACACACACAAACAACCTGGATTTTATAATAAGTATAACTCAATATGAGTTGTCCCCCTTTCATTCTCACAATGCCTCTTAATCGTGTTTTCAAATTGATTTCATCCAAAAACAATTGTGTTTTACCCATTTTTGTTGCTGTCAGAACCACTGCAAGGTAATTTTACGTAGTCCTGTGAAATTTTGTTGAAATCGGTTGAAAAATGTAGGAAATCCAATCCAATATATAAACGTACAGACACACACACACACAACCTGGGTTTTATAATAAGTATGATAAACAATGATTCTGGTACTGTCGATCCAAAACAACAACAACAAAAATCCTCAACAGACAGGAAAGTCATATGGAAGAAAAACAGTGATTATTATTAATATATGGTTCTGCATTTAGGCAGCAGAATATTGTAGTGACATAATAAAATGAATCAATTAGACAGATTCAAATTATACAAGACATATTATTAAAACATATTCTATTAATTAATCAATTTCAGACAAAATAAAAACTTCTTTTTATTGAAAATTACTAAGATATGATATCCCAACTGAGGCCGAGTGGATACAAAACTTAAACTTATAATTTATGGAGAAAGATAAAAAAATACACAGCATTTAAAATATATCAGATTATTAATGTTCAAAGTTTTCTTGAAGTTTTTATTTTAGTTTTAGTTCCAAGCTAATAGATTAAATTTAATATTTCCAATAAGCAAATACTTTGCTATATCTCAAAATGAATTTAAATTGATTGGAATTATTTTTTTTAATTCCTATACTCAGCTATATTGACAAACCTTTATAAATTTATTAATATTATTCTGATTAAAATTTTCTAAAAATGAAAACAATTTTTGTGAAAATTCATTATTCATCAAAAACATGTTTTTCTTAAGACTATAGTGTACATAATATACCTTATACATAAAAGCAATTTCTAATTAAATAATGTCTTAATTTTATTGCATATTTTATTTTATGATTCAGAACACACTTTCTGTAACTGGGGGTTCTGTTTGATAAAAAAGAATATTGATGGTTTAAATTCTCCAAGGACTTGTTCTTATAACTAATATAAACATTACGTGCTACAAAAATGTATTTCTCAAAATTTCATAAAGTAAGCAAGGAGTAACAGATGATAAAAAATTTTACCAAGATTTTCTAAAAAAGAAATGTCTCTAAAACAATTTAATTCGTTTGTGAATAAGTCTTGAAAGTGTCATTAAACTCTGACAATTATCTGATTTTTGCAAGAATTCCAAAATGTATTATACATATTTTTAAGTCTACCATTTGTCCATGTTTTAAATATTGCTAGCACATCTGGTCTGGTGCTTCTGCTATATATTTAGAGATTCTTGATAAAATCCAAAGAAGAATCTGAAATGTTATTGGTCCTGACCTGGCATCTTGACTTCAGTCATTTCCCCACTAATGTAACATAGCTTCCTTGTGTCTTTTCTGTAAATATTTTCATGGTAATTGTTATGATAAGCTTTCCTCTATGGTACCTAGATTTTATGAATTTAAGCAGAGTACTAGATTGGTGGCAGGGTTACCATTCTCTATATAGATCATGTGGGAAATTTTCTTTATAGCATCACAAATATTTCTTAAATGTGCCTTTTCTATAAATACTTTCATGGTAATTGTTTGGATGAACTTTGTTCTATGGTACCTAGACTTTTTGAATTTAATCACTGTACTAGATTGCTAAGAAGGTCTCATCATTTTACATTTGAATTGGCTACATATAACCATAAGTTCTTTGCTAACAGTTTCTTTTCTTGCACTTCACACCTGTGGAACTCTCTTCCAGCTTCTTGCTTCCCAGTCAGTTTGAATCTTCAAAAATTTAAATGCAATGTCACTTGTTATCTTCTTTCTTCTTAATTCCTGTTCTTTTATTATTCTCTCTCACCTTAATAGCTTTTTTCTCATATTCTCTCACACTGAGTAACTCCTTGTATCTTAGTGGTTTTATTATTTGGCTTGGGGTGAAATGATTAAAAAAACAAATAAAGAAGTGTTTATCATCGCAAAAAGATGCTCAAATTCCCCATACTAATTTAGTGTCCCTCATTGACGCAAAAAATTTTGAACAGTCTAAAAAGATTAAAAAACATAATTTAATAATTAAAATATCCTTAGGTCTTTCCTCTTAATCATAACGTAAAGACTTTGATGATAAAATTTTGTTTTTCATCATGTTCAGTGCATTTTTTACCAGATCTTTGGATGTAACTAGTTATTAAATTATTAGAAATTTTATACTTTTCAAGTAACACCCTTTAGAAGCATATCCAAGCATATTTCTGTTAAATATTTGTATGTAATTCTGGGCTTAATACTAGGTCCATACATCATGTATAAATAAAAGACAGTGTATCAAGTAGTCAGTCCAAGTAAACATCTGAATCGAAGTAGTAAGAGAAGTCATTAAGAAATCTTCCTGTCACCTCAACAATTTCTTGAATTTAAAAATTTTGTATTTGCACTTTATCTGTTTCCTTCTTTTTTTTGTGGACAAATTGAATATTTTTATAAAGCCAAATTTTTACCCCCTTATCCTTCCACACTCAGATTATAAGTGTGAAAGGATGAGGGGGTGAAAATTTGGCTTTGTAAAAATATACAATTTTTGTCCATAGAGTCTATATCCAGCCAGAAATGTTTGCCCACCTGTCTTTCATCTCCTTTCCCCTCTCTATTTTTTTTTTTTCATTTTTCTTGAGCTTTTTTACCTCTTTCTCACTCACTTTCCTCTAATTCCTTCCTGCTTAATATTATGTAGGTTTCTCGGTCAGAAAGTATAACAGATTCCAATCAAGAAGAGGTTAAGAACCAAGGATCGGTTAGACTGCACTACACTACACAGTAACTCTCCCAATGGCAGTAGGACATGACAGAAAATCAACGTGGGGTACCCATTCACGTATATATCAGCCAATGACAAAAAAACTGCACAGTCTCTGCAACTATTGCCATGCAGGCATCAAAGAACTGCAACTGTACATTTTTGTGTAATCAGGAAGGTGTTGCCGCAAGTTTGGTATACCTGGGACGAGACTTTCCTCATTGTTGCTTTTCCGTGAAATTTCCAAAAGCAGAAACACAGTGGAAAAAGAATTGGAACAGATACACTTTGATTCCAGTCCAAATGCTAAGTAGAGGAGGTTAAAAAAAAAAAATCAGTAACCGTCCGACATGTAACCCGGATATAAGAGAGATTTTCTCTGGTCCCAAATTAGAGCCATACTTACCTAAACAAAATATACCAAACCCGGATATAAGAGACGTCTTCTCCGGTCCCGACAACTCTCTTATATCCGGGTTACACTGCAAAAATGGCAGAATAATACGATTGTGCCACCTCCTCCCCCGCCGTCACACACACTTATTCTAGATAAGTCTAGCTCTTATTTTTTATTTTTTATTTAGAGTACACTAGTAGTGACTACAGTTCACAACACTTTTTTATTCACATTGTAAAATAAAATTAAAAAGTTATTTCTTTTCTAAGAAAAGGTTTTCTTGGACGATAAAGTTGTTTTTTTTTTAAGAAATAATGCTATTTTCATCATTTTTAAGGAGAAAAAAAATCGTGGATAATTTGAGAAATACTTTTTAGTTTTTTTTTTATTTACTCTAAGTATCGTGTTTGGTGGGGGAGGGGATAATTCAAAATCAAAACATAGTAAATTATCTGACCTTCGCTCTCCCAGTTTCCCCTGTTCCTCTCTCTGTATTTATTTTTCAGTGCTAAAAGTTTGCTATCGTTACTTACATCCCCTAACGGTAAGTTAATTCATTTTCAATTACACAAGTCACCAGTCACTTTTTTTCCATTTTTAATCAGGCTGATTTTTAGTTTTTAAACGTAACACGGCATACAGAAAGAAAGAAACTTTCACTGTAACAACGTGTTGTTGCCAGAGACGTTCGTATTAAAAAAAAAAATATTTAAAGATTGTAGTAGTCACAGCAATCTTTAAAACTTTTTCAATGTAAATTAGTGTAACTTTATCAGTTTAAATTTTAAATTGATCACGTCAAGTTTAGTTTTTAAATTTAGTTTTAACTTTTAATCAATGAGTAAATAAATTTAAAAATGTTTTTAACTTTTTTGTTAAAAAAATACATCTGAAATTTAAATGTTTTATTTATTTTTAAATAGTATTTTATTTTTGTCCATTTATTTGACATTATTTAGAATTTATTTGCAAAGTTTCCAAACTAATATTTTCCAACGTGTGTATTTTTCGTTGGACTTTGATAAAAATTTGTCTTTTTACCTTTATTTTTTCAAACTTTTAAAAAGAAAATATTTGTTGAATTAATTAGTTTAATATTTGTAGAAAAAAAAGCAAACGCTTCAAATTAAAAAATAAATCAATAAAAAAGTAATTAAAGTACTTCAACGCGTGTCGTGGATTGTTTATGGAATTGTTATGTGTTAAAAAGACCCCCCCCCGGACTGCGCATGCGTGTTAACGGCGAATTGACTTTTTAAGTTTTTTAGTCTACTCTAAGTATTATTCAAATATCTTCTGAGATGTACTACATACAATAAGTACATTAATATTTTTATTAATGGCATAAACCCACATATACCTGAGCGTGATTAGTGACAAAAATTGCTTCTTTTTTTTTTTTTTTTCCAGTATATTGCCACAGACATTAGAATGTGCCCACTGACCCCCTCCCCACTTTTTTTTTTTTTTATCTCAGTGGGGCAGTATTAGGGGATCTCATCAAATCTTATATTTGAATTCATTCTTTGGCTAAATCTTATATTTGAATTCATTCTTTGGCTATAAATTTAGATTTAGCTAAAATGCAAGACAAATTCCGGATTAAGTATTGGTGTTTTTCATAATATTTGTGAAATTTCTAATATGTAATTGTAGAAAATTTATTAATTATTAAGAAAACACATTTCCAACAAACCAACTTCTTGTACTTATTAAATGTTCCTGATTTAAACTAAAAATGTTTTCTTTTTGAAAATTTTATCAGATGGTTACATTCTGTAAAATTAAAAACGTTTTTGAATGTTTAATTACACTCTTGCTGTTACATTCCTTTCTGACAATTCTTACCTGTAATTCTTTCACTTAAATAAATACTCCTCACCCTTTCTTGATCATTTTTTATTTAGCTAATTTTGTACAGCACAAAGCCAAGTGGATAAAATCATTTTGCAAAATTATTTTACATCCTCAATAGAATTACAACTGCCTCAGCCACATACAGTTAAGTAATAAAGCATTTAATATAAGTTCAAAGCCAATCTGCTGTTTCCAATCCTCACAGTATGTATTTTTCAGCTTTAGCAAAGAACAGGAAGGATCTTATAAAATTTAATGAGTGATAAAAGAAAAGTGGTTGGATTCTCCTCTGTTGTTTCTCATAAAAAGAAGGATGTTTACATTTACAGAAGAAATAGATTAAACTATTCTTTCGATTTGTAACTTTTAGAATCCAGTTTTTTTGACAAAAAACTACACATCCTTGCACCTTTTAATTCTTTCTCTGCCTCAATACATTTGCAGATTGTCCTCTCCAAATACTTGGAGAGGAATATTGAAACCTAATTAATCTCAAGTAGGAGAAAAAGAAATGACAAATTGACAGAATTCTTTTTTCTTCTGTTTCTTAGAATTCTAATTAAATAACACCAACATACTATCCACTTTCAACATTGGTGACTCTACACTGGCATCATTTACTTTCAAATCCTTTGTAACCCAACCATTTACTTAAGTATTTATCATATTGATATTTGTTGGTTTCTTGGCTCTTTTAGGTAGAATCAGTACTGGTAGACAAATTCTGCCAGACTTCCTGAAAAATTTCTATAACTGTTTTCTGTTAAACTCTGATTTGAGGGGAACTTTGCAGATGATAACAGGCACATCACCTAGCAAGGAGCCAACCAGGGTTTGACCAGCCATCAGTTCCTTTAGTAGTGTGTGTAAATTGTCAGGCTCTACAAAATTTAGGTTAGTATTCACTGTACTATTAACATTACAGGATCAGAGCTTTGAACTTTGGAGATATCACTATAGTATTTTTCACCATGATAAACAAATGCTCTGGTCATACAGTGTTATATTCTGTTCTCTAATCTTTGTCTGTATTGAATGAAAATTGAGCAAACCATGACAGAGCACCAACTAATCCAAACCTAAGATATATTTCTCCATACTTGATCTTAGCATTTATTGATCCTTTATGCTTACTGGTCCTATAACTTTGATATAGCTGGTATAATGCTTTAGTAAATGTTTTGCTGTCTAACTGACTTTATCAATACTTGATTACAAGTTAGCATTTTCCCATTAACTTCACAATAGACGCAATATTCAGTCATAGTGACACATCTACACATTGTAAATTTAAAAGTACTATTTTTACAGGTTTCTAGTTGCCTTTTAATGACAGCCAATATTACTTTCTGTGATTCTATCATAACTTAAAAATTCAGACTTGACATTGGCCATTCTTAGCTGATTTTTGTCATTTTCCTATAATTTTTTTCTTTTTCTGCTTTAGGCATTCTTGTCTCAGGTTCCTTACTTCATTGTAGTAGCAAGAGGCTTCCTTCATTTTATCTGTGACTTTCTGGGTCTGGTATCCAGAGCTTGATTCAATTCTAACATTCAGGCTAACTGGTCTGAATATAAGATTTGAATTCAAAGACGCGGAACAAAACCTCTTGTAGACTGATTAATTTTATTTACTTAATCGAGACTTTCCAATGCATCAAATAACTAAACTTGCATACATAGCGTCAGTAGTACTGACATATCTAGTTGTCAGGACTAAATTCTGGGACTCTGGAATACAATTCATCTTTCTTTTCCATAAAGCACTTGAACATGATTGATACTTCAAGGGGCGTAACTCTTCTCAAGGATTCCTCAATTGCCTCCCTTAGTTATCTATTCGTTCTTGTCCAAAGTAGATAGTTATTGTTTTTTTCTATTCTGCTACGAAAAGTTTCCACGTACTTTTCCAGCTTTTCATGTCGTTAAATCGATATTTTTCTTATTCTTTTTAATTGGTATTATTCAGAACACATTTATTCGGTATAAGTTTAAAGCATGCGTCCCTTTCAGGATTCTACTAATGTGCACTGACAGAGAGAACTTTAACTTTTTGTAAAAAAAAAAAAAAAATTCTAGTTAGTACTTTCCTGCTTGATTTTTCATTTTCATAAACTTCATTTATAAAGTGTACTAGTTTCGTATCAGAAATTACTTTTTTTAAAAAAACTGTACCTTCTGTTTCTCTATATGAAATCTTAATGCAGTCTTTCTCCTTTTGTATATAAACCTGTCAGAGGGTAAGTTCCATGTCTTTACTCCTTCTCTCCATTTAAAACTATTATCTTTGAATCAATTAAAACTTTGCCTTCACAGAAATTAGCCAGTCAGCCAAGAAGAAGGAAATAAATTTGTGAGCCTACTCAAAATTCCTTTTGATATAAAATGAGGAGAAAGATTAAATTAATAAGAGAAAAAGAGTGTCTGAAGTCATGTGACAGGTTTCATTTCAGTTCCTTGTGACCTGTGTTGAAGTTCTCACCAGTGCAAAATTATTTGTCAATTATATTATTGGCTTCTAACCAGCATGCTGCACTTCAAAGAATTTTCTCTCAACAATTCAAGAAAGTTAAGTATTTCAAACTATCTCACTTCACCTACATTTGAATGTATACAGACCATATAGCCCTTTGCTGAGCAATGAACTCTTTTACCTTGTCTTAAACATTTTCGAATATTATTTTGTGTTAAATCATTTAATTTGTTGTATGAACATTTCTTCTTCAAGACAATGATATGGTTTCTGCTATAATCTCCAATCTGGATCCCCACAAAGCATATGGACCTGATGGAAACCCTGTAATAGTCCTTAAGAAATGTGCTCCCAAACTGTCTCCCGTTCTCTCTAAAATCTTTAATAAATACCTTGCTGCCTCTGGCTCTCCTGCCTGCTGGAAATCTTCATCTGTTGTTCCAGTTTTTAAGAACTCTGGTGAACCATCTGACCCTTCCAACTATTGACCTATTAGCCTTCTACCTCTTTTTGAAGTCCTAATCAATGCTGAATTGGTTAAGCATTTCACATCACAAGGCCTTCTTTCAGACATGCAATATGATGTTCTGATGATAATTGTGGAAAGAGTCTATCAAGCTCTAGATAAGACTGGTGATGCTTGGTCTGTTGCTTTAGACATCTTGAAAGTATTCAACAGGATTTGGCATGCAGGTCTTCTTCACAAATTGAAAAGTTATTGTACCCTGGCATGGCCACTGATATAGAAATGAAACAGGCCTTCTATATCGGTGGCCATGACCCTGGCTAATTTTTCTAACAGATCTGGTCTTATCAAATTATGAAATTAATATTATCTTGAATGGCCACTCTTCTAGATCCTTTTGCACTAATGCAGGTGTCCCCATGGCTCTCTCCTTGGTACTACTTTGTTTTTAATTTTTATTAACAACATTCTCGATGACATTAACTCTCAACTTGGCATCCATGCTGATAATACAACCATTTACTCTTGTCTCAATAGTAAGTCTGATAAGGTCAAATTGGCAGCTGATGTCAAAAACAATCTTCAATCTGTTGTTAGCTGGGGCTAAGGATGACTTGTTAATTTTAACACCTCCAAAATTAAACTGCTCCCTATTAATCATCTGAGAGACTCCTTTCTGCCTTCCATCAGCATGGCAGATACTAACCTCCAGGTGAGTGACTTGTTGGTAATATCCTCACTGGCATGAATGGAAAGACTATATTGAATCCATTGCTAGGTCAGTTGCTAAGAAAGTTGGTTCACTGTGTTGTGCTAGACAATTTTTCTCTCCTGAATCTTTTACATGTCTATAAGTCTACCATTTTCCCATGCTTAGAATATTGCTGCCACATATGGTCTGGTGCTTCCACCATATATCTAGAGGTTCTTGATAAAATTCAAAGAAGAATGAGCAATGTTATTGGTCCACATCTGGTCTCGACTTCAGTCACTTTCCCACTGCCATAAAGTTGCCTCCCTGTGCTTTTTTATACTTACATGGCAACTGTTCAGGGTAACTAGACTTTATGAATTTAAGTGCAGTACTAGACTGGCGACAAGATCTTACCAATACACAGTTCAGTTGGCTAGATGTAACTTAAGTTCTATGCTAACAGTTTCTTTTCTCATACTTCTCACTTGGGGATATTTTTTCCAGTGTCATGATTTTCAGCTAACTTTAATCTTCAAAAATTTAAATCGAAGGTCAATTGTTATCTACTGTCTTGATTCCTCTTCTTTTATTGTTCTTGCTGCTTAATAAAGTTTCTGTTTTCTAATTCTTTCACACTCAGTAACCCGTTGTGTCCTAATGCTTATACTGCCTTGCTTGGGGTGAAATTGATTAAAAAAAAACAAAAAAAACTATGGACTATTAAGAATTATGATTTATTTTCCTGAAACAAGCTACTGACACTACTTTAAGCATGTAAATTCATGAATAAATTACTTATCTTGCTTTATTAAAATAACCCATGTTTCCTCATCATTATCACACTTCATCAATCTTCTTGACAAAGGCAAATCAACTGTTCATTTTTACCCATGAGCCCCATGCCACTATAGACTTATGTAAATTTGAAATAATAAGAACACTCAGAAGAATAAAATATAATTCAATTGTTCCTTTCCCATGATTTATGGTAAAAAGAAGAACAAACATAAAAAAGTAGATTTTGCAATACCAGTCCCAAATACTTTTCACTTTCACTTCCATTTAACATTGACTTTACTTTGAACAGTATTACAAAATAGACCATGCCTTTTATGGGGCCACTAGAAATTCTTACTGAATACTTTTACTCAATATAATTCTAAAGTGTAGAATTTTTTTGATCTTCTTGTATATAATCTGTCTTTCTCATTCTTTTTAATGTAATATTTTGCATTTCATTTTCAATCAATAAATGTTTTTATATAAATTTTCATTAATTTAAATTTCAATAAAATGTTACATACTGTTTATGGATTTTCCAGTTTATAAAGTATAACCTACAATGACTTTAGCCTATTTTATATTTGGTATATACCAAATATAAAATATTAATATTACACTACAAATTTCATCGATTTTGACTTTTTCCATTTTTCTTTTTGTTATTTTGATATTATTACAGAATCATACTCCCATCAATTTTCAAATATATCTGAATTTCATTATTTTTTATTTTATGCAAATTTAACCTTTCATAGCTAACAAAATTACCAATCTAGTTCAATCCTGGACTTGAAATTTGCTTCATTGGAGGACTAAATCAAGAACTATCTAAAATCTTTTTACAAATTAACTTTTATTTGGACTTCTTTATCTATAAATGAAATGGTTTCAATTTACTTTAGAGGAGTCAGTATTATTTTAATGTCTTCAAAAAAAAGCACTTCTTTCCATTTCATAAGATAATGAGGTTAATAATAATAATATATAAATGTTATTCGTCAAACTTTGTTCAGAAGCTTCTGTATTTTATCTTTCATTATGTATCAGTAAAAGATGCAATACAAAAATTTCATTTGCAACCCAAATCAGTTAAAGAATTGGATTGACTCTTGACACTCCTACTATTTTTCTCCCTTTCTCTTTTGGTTCTAACTCAGTAATTTTCAAAATCTATGGAAACTAAGTCTTGTTAATTTAGTTGAAAAAAGAAACACTTTTTCTTCACTTTCATCACCAATATCTCTTCTATCTTTGTGTTCATTTTGCACCATTTTATTGTCATTTGTGTGTATGTATTCTTATAAGTAAGCAAAAAAAGATAACTTTCAATCAGTATATACTGAAGATGATTTTAATAAATATTGATTTCATATTTATTAATCAAATATTATTTACATGCGGATGTAGTGATGTCACTTGGTGCAGTTGATAGTGAATTCAGAACAATTGAAATGAATGAACTGGGTTGAAATTCTTTTCTTATTGTCATTGTCAATATTAACATCCTTTAGAAAGGTACAAATACATTTCTCTTATTTCCTTATCTTTTTGATTGGTACCTGATTACTGATTCACCAAAATGGGATATAAGAACAAGTAATGCTAATGAAGAAAAAGTCTCTCTTGCAAAATTCCAACCTTTAATCTCCAAAATTATGATTGACATCATATGCCTGAAAAGCTAATGACTGCTTACATCTCATATATTGGGATAAACAGTTTTCTCACTGACAAATTATTCTGCTTTGCTGCCTATGTAGGACCTATAGTTGAGGCAGAGAGGTATTCAGCAATCTTTAACCGTCATGCCTGTAAAAAAAAAAAAAAAAAAAAAATGGCATGTCAAAATGAGCGTTTATTCTTTTGTTCATTACTATTATTTTGTACTTCCTTCATTACCTTCGGCAATGTTTATTTACAAGATTATGAAAATGCATGAACCCAGTACAATGTGGTAATTATTGTTTATCATTTTATAAAGAAATAAATGTGAAAAGAAATATTTTTATTCAAAATATTTTTTAAAATTACAAAATTATCAAATGCCCAGAAAATGCATTTTTTCAAAATTTATATAATTACAGTTACTCGCCATTATCTGTTTATCTAAATTCTCTTCCCAGATATTTTTTATGAATAAAAAAAATTATTTTCATATCAATTTCTTTATAAATTGATAAATGATAAACATTGTGTTCTCCAGGGCTCTATCCTCAAACCTAAGTTATTCTTAATTTTCATAAATGACCTTTCTGTGTCATCAGTTCTCAACTTGGTATCTATGCTGATAACACAACTATTTACTCCTGTCTTAATAGTAAGTCTGATCAGTTACAATAAAGTCAAATTGGCAGCTGATCTAAAAAATGACGTACAATCTGCTGTTAACTGGTGCAAGGAATGGCTTGTTAATTTTAATGCCTCCAAAGCAAAACTGCTTTATTTTAATCATCTGAAAGAACCCTTTTTATGTTCCATCACTATGGATGATGCTAATCTCCAGGACTAACTTTTTGGTTTAACATTTTCAGCTGACATGAAGTGGAAAGATTATATTGAACCAATTGTTAAGTTTGCTGGTAGGAATGTTGATTCCTTGTATCATGCTAGACAATTTTTCTTGCCAAAATCGCTTACATTATAAATCTGCAATTCATCCTTGCTTTGAATATTGTTGTCACATCTGGTTTGGTGCTTCTGCTGTGCATTTAGAGATTCTTGTTAAAATCAAAAGAAATTTGCAATCTTATTGGTCCTGACCAGGCATCTTGGCTTCCGTCACTTTCCCACTACTTTCCTGGTTATTCTGATGAACTTTGTTGCTCGATGTGGTGTCAACGGTACAAGAAACAGTCCCGTCCTTTCAGCATAGTCCACCATTACCGATTGTCTGTAATAAATTTTAATTGCAATTGAATAAACACATATACGTTGATCTTAATGATTTTATGTTGTTCATCAGGGAATAGCAGTTTTTTATTTTATGCATAAGTGAAGGATTACCAAAAAAATATTGCAACTTGGCTGTGTAGTTTTCACTCATTGACCATAATTTCATCTCTTAATGAAAGAAATTTCAATTCTTTGAAAGATTTCAAAAAACACTTAAGTTAAAACCTATTTTTTCCTGAGAAAGATAAGAGTAAGACATTCTGGGAGAATGGAATTATGTTGCTTGAAAAAGATAACTAACAGATGATGGAACAAAACACGGTAACAAGATACGTTGTTGAAAAAAAATCAAATGCGTAAAAGAAATTGATAAGTGGTCAAATCTTTATTCCCAGCTGATTCCTATTTCGATTGACTTGAACTTACTATTTCATTTTCAAACGACCTATAAAATTTCTGTTTACCCGTAAAACTCCATTTTTGTTTAAAACCCAATTTAGCCCACAGCTAACCGTAAACAAACCGAGCATTTTTATTTTTTTGACTATTGTATTATTCTAGCTTCCGATAATTAAAAAAAAATGTTTACCAAAACTTACGTGGTTTGCATTCAGTTAACTTACATTTTGTGTTTAAAGTCCTATTTCTAGTTTATTTTCCACTAAATTAGTTAAATCAACTTTTAACCAAATAATTAAAAGCCGAAGCGCACCAAAATAATTCACGTCACGTGGATCTGCACGATGCAAGGTATGTTCTACATGTTTATTTTTACTTACATTATCAGTCAATCATCCGGCTTTCTCAATGTCAAATTTAAGTTAAACATAGTTCAATCTCATCAACAAGCATATTCAAATAAGTTTTTCTGACTCCATCCCCAATATTTAACTTAGTATTTATTTTAAATAAATAAAATATGCGTACAATATATTTCATTTTCAAGGGAGGTAACTTCAAACTTTACTTTCACTTAAACATGGCGGAAGTGACGTTTTCTTCTTTCATTCCTCACTTTCTTCTGTTTTATCGTCCAAAGGAAAACTCCGATTATAACGCGCACCTTCGCATAATGCGCATATTCTGTATAATTATTTTATAATTACCCCAAGGTTATTTAATATTTTAGATATATTTAGCGTCATTTAAACGAGGCTGTGATGACAAAAGGTAAGGAAAAACACTAAAATTAATAACCAATTTGAATTAATTAACTGTTGATAAAAGGATATTGTTCCATTGTATATTGAAAAAACCGTTTTGCGGGCGTTACTGATGTAAAAAGAAAAAAATATCTAAGTTTATTTTTCAATATTTACCAATTATGAAGAAAAACTATTACTAATGTTATCAACAATTAACATTACGACATTTTCCTCGCAATTACTTCAAATTAATCACGAACTTCCTTTCTTTGATAAATTTAATTTATTTTAACGTAACAAACGACTTGCGCTCTCCCGACTCTTTGAACTTGAAACCCAAAATGTCTTTTACTCCAATAAACCAACAAGAACCCAAGAATAATGGGAGTGGAAAAAGAAGAGCCAGTTATACCGCTGCTTACAAACTTCAAGTAATTGAGGTCGCTGAAACAAAGGGAAATCGTGCTGCCGCTAGAGAGTTTAAAATAAGTGAAACAAATGTTCGTCTATGGAGAAAAACAAAGGATGTTATAAAATGTCAGAGAAAGACAGCGAAGGCGCCCGGTCGGGGCAGTAAGGTTCATCATCCTGAACTAGAAAAACAACTGATACAGTACATCCACGAAAGAGCAGCTCAGGGTCACACAGTGAGCATGGTTGAGATACGGCTGAAAGCGCTTCACCTGACAAAAGATTTGGGACCTAACAGCAGTTTTAAAGCATCAACTAATTGGTGTTACTTTTTTATGAAAAGACATGGCCTGCCCATCCGCCGACGAAAATCTGTTGGTGCCAGTACCGCTAGGAAAGACGTTGTTGCTCGAGAAATGAATAAACTACGTGAGTATTATTTGGCTCCGTACTGTAGGTGTTTAGTGTTTCTTTTTTGAGTGTTAGACTGACCAATCAAAGAAGGGTTCCTTGTTCCATTCCAAAACACAAGTCCACTTCCTTCCTACAAAAATGTTTTCCTCACAGCACTTTTGCTTTTTGTTAATCAAGTAGAGTGCAAATAAGTGGAAACCAATGTTTTGTTGAAAAGAAATAAGAAAATTGTATTAAGAAAAAAATATAAAATATTAAATTTCAGTTCTCTTGATTTTACAGTATACACTGCTAATTCAACTTGAAGCTGATTTTTAAAATTCTATCATATTTTGTGAAATTATTAAAAAAAATTGTTTATTGTAAAATGAGAAGAACTATTTAGGATTATCATTTGGGTTTATATCCTCATCTTTGTTGCTATTATGACAATAAGTTGAAAAGATTGAACAAAAGAAAAACTAAATGATTTATTGATGTATTAGTCATATTTTGTAATGGAATAAAGAAAGGAATGGAAATTAAAATTTTCTCCTGTAGAAAAATAGACATCTATTTTGATAATCTGTACTTTTATTAATAAATTGTTAAACATTGTCATAGCATTTATTTTATATATATCCTATATAAATAAAAATGTATTGGCACTATTTATAGACAATGCTGTTCTGAGAGATGATTTTGATTAAAGATAAATTTTCACTCTGAAAAAAAAAGAAAAAAATTGGAATTAATGTGCATATGTGAAATAAATATGAGATAAGAAGTACCAGAATGTGTTGAAAAGTTATCAGCCCAATTCACTTTCCAAAATCAATATTTAAATAATTTTGGTTTTGGGAACCAAGAAGTTATTTCAATACAAATTCTGATGTTTAATCATTTGCTCAAATAATTAGTAATGGGTTGAGCCAGAAGCTTTTCAGTAACCCTTCATAGATGCCATTATTTTAATATGAATTTTTGATATTTAATATTCAATTTGATATTCAAGAGAAGGAACAACATAATCATTTTACAATGCCTCATAGTCTAGTAGCATAGAAATTTATCATATTTTAAAAAATAGAATGAACCAGCATTGAGATTTCCACATTCTTCTGTAAACAATGTGATTGTACCGTTCACTAATAAAGAAAACTACTTTTTTATTTAGGTATACTTTCATGTTATGAGAAATTTAAAAAAAAAAAAATTGCGATATAGCAAATGTATCCAAATCAACTAAAGAATAGTAATTATTGCATGCAGAGTGACCAGAAAAAAGTTAATTAAAAGCAATAATAAATTGACTGACTGAAAATTTGGGTACACTGTCATCTTTTCAGATGATGTCTCATTCACTCAACCTTCAAACAACAGATGAATAATATTTGTCTAAAGAATTTGTATAAGCCACAAAATATCAAGATTGGATAGATTTTTGGTTATGCAAGAAATGATTTTGAGCTTTGTTTATGTGTTTGAGAATATCAGTTAAGAAAATTGCATATCCATTTCCACAGATGTTTATTTGAACAAAAATATCTTTGTTTTAATAGAGGATGCTGTTCCACAATAAATACAACAAATAAGACTTTAGAATAAAGCAACTTTTATGGACATTCAATCTCTCCATATGAGGCCTATTGGACATGCCTATACTATTTTAGATCTAAAATAAGTAAAATGTTTAGAACCTTTTATTTTGTGTTTTAACGGGAACCTGGTTATATATCCAACAAAAGATAGCCGATCTTGTAAATTAAATACTTCAACAAAGTAAAAGCTTTTATAATCTGCTAATGGCAAGTTCAATTTTAATCCGTACAATAAAATCTTCAAGAATTGTTTAGATTGTTAAATAGAAGTTTTTGCTTGAAAAAATTTGTGTTTATTTACTTTTGTTTATATGTAAATATGTATTTTTGTACAAAAGTATACATTCTTTTGCAGAAAAAATATATATTAAAGAAAGGTTTAGTCTTGTTCAGACATTTTTAATGTCAAAGATTAACACTTAATAATTATTCATTATATAAATCTGATTTTGTTATTAACTTTTCATTAGAATTTATGATAGAAATGAGAATTGTAGGCTGAACAGATGTATATCTGGCTTCAGTAAATACCAAGTGAAATTATTTGATGCCATGCTACATTATGTGGAGAAGTTTTCACTTATCCTATAGATATACCTTATTAGAATAAGGTCCTACCCTGACTTTAAATGAAAGAATTTAGAAAAAGGAATGAAGAACATAGATAGACTTCAACTGTATCACTAGTTAGTTCCCAGGTTTGGCTTAACCAAGTAAATATCCATTAATTATGCAAGTCACTTTGTCTTCAAATGAAATAATTCTAGAATCAAATCAAATGAGAAATACACCCAAAGATCTCTGCTTTCAAAGAATAAGGTAATGTTTGAATTTTATCTGAAGACCAATTGTAAACAGTGGTTCAGTCACTTGAATATCATGCTTATTACACTGCTAATTTCTATTCCAAGCCTTTTAGGTCATTGGATTCAAGGTGAGAGAATAACTTTTCAATCTATGGAATTAATAAGCTAAATCTTTTTTTTCCTCTCAGTGTTAATGTCATTCATATTTGTGGTAATAACTTTGAAGATTTTCTTTTTTACGGTTATAATTCCACTGCAGTGTACACACACCATATATATATATATATATATATATATATATATATTCATTTTTACACCCAAGCCCCATGCCACTATAGACTTATGTAAATTTGAAATAATAAGAACACTCAGAAGAATAAAATATAATTCAATTGTTCCTTTCCCATGATTTATGGTAAAAAGAAGAACAAACATAAAAAAGTAGATTTTGCAATACCAGTCCCAAATACTTTTCACTTTCACTTCCATTTAACATTGACTTTACTTTGAACAGTATTACAAAATAGACCATGCCTTTTATGGGGCCACTAGAAATTCTTACTGAATACTTTTACTCAATATAATTCTAAAGTGTAGAATTTTTTTGATCTTCTTGTATATAATCTGTCTTTCTCATTCTTTTTAATGTAATATTTTGCATTTCATTTTCAATCAATAAATGTTTTTATATAAATTTTCATTAATTTAAATTTCAATAAAATGTTACATACTGTTTATGGATTTTCCAGTTTATAAAGTATAACCTACAATGACTTTAGCCTATTTTATATTTGGTATATACCAAATATAAAATATTAATATTACACTACAAATTTCATCGATTTTGACTTTTTTCCATTTTTCTTTTTGTTATTTTGATATTATTACAGAATCATACTCCCATCAATTTTCAAATATATCTGAATTTCATTATTTTTTATTTTATGCAAATTTAACCTTTCATAGCTAACAAAATTACCAATCTAGTTCAATCCTGGACTTGAAATTTGCTTCATTGGAGGACTAAATCAAGAACTATCTAAAATCTTTTTACAAATTAACTTTTATTTGGACTTCTTTATCTATAAATGAAATGGTTTCAATTTACTTTAGAGGAGTCAGTATTATTTTAATGTCTTCAAAAAAAAGCACTTCTTTCCATTTCATAAGATAATGAGGTTAATAATAATAATATAAATGTTATTCATCAAACTTTGTTCAGAAGCTTCTGTATTTTATCTTTCATTATGTATCAGTAAAAGATGCAATACAAAAATTTCATTTGCAACCCAAATCAGTTAAAGAATTGGATTGACTCTTGACACTCCTACTATTTTTCTCCCTTTCTCTTTTGGTTCTAACTCAGTAATTTTCAAAATCTATGGAAACTAAGTCTTGTTAATTTAGTTGAAAAAAGAAACACTTTTTCTTCACTTTCATCACCAATATCTCTTCTATCTTTGTGTTCATTTTGCACCATTTTATTGTCATTTGTGTGTATGTATTCTTATAAGTAAGCAAAAAAAGATAACTTTCAATCAGTATATACTGAAGATGATTTTAATAAATATTGATTTCATATTTATTAATCAAATATTATTTACATGTGGATGTAGTGATGTCACTTGGTGTAGTTGATAGTGAATTCAGAACAATTGAAATGAATGAACTGGGTTGAAATTCTTTTCTTATTGTCATTGTCAATATTAACATCCTTTAGAAAGGTACAAATACATTTCTCTTATTTCCTTATCTTTTTGATTGGTACCTGATTACTGATTCACCAAAATGGGATATAAGAACAAGTAATGCTAATGAAGAAAAAGTCTCTCTTGCAAAATTCTAACCTTTAATCTCCAAAATTATGATTGACATCATATGCCTGAAAAGCTAATGACTGCTTACATCTCATATATTGGGATAAACAGTTTTCTCACTGACAAATTATTCTGCTTTGCTGCCTATGTAGGACCTATAGTTGAGGCAGAGAGGTATTCAGCAATCTTTAACTGTCATGCCTGTAAAAAAAAAAAAAAAAAAAATGGCATGTCAAAATGAGCGTTTATTCTTTTGTTCATTACTATTATTTTGTACTTCCTTCATTACCTTCGGCAATGTTTATTTACAAGATTATGAAAATGCATGAACCCAGTACAATGTGGTAATTATTGTTTACCATTTTATAAAGAAATAAATGTGAAAAGAAATATTTTTATTCAAAATATTTTTTAAAATTACAAAATTATCAAATGCCCAGAAAATGCATTTTTTCAAAATTTATATAATTACAGTTACTCGCCATTATCTGTTTATCTAAATTCTCTTCCCAGATATTTTTTATGAATAAAAAAAATTTTCATATCAATTTCTTTATAAATTGATAAATGATAAACATTGTGTTCTCCAGGGCTCTATCCCCAAACCTAAGTTATTCTTAATTTTCATAAATGACCTTTCTGTGTCATCAGTTCTCAACTTGGTATCTATGCTGATAACACAACTATTTACTCCTGTCTTAATAGTAAGTCTGATCAGTTACAATAAAGTCAAATTGGCAGCTGATCTAAAAAATGACGTACAATCTGCTGTTAACTGGTGCAAGGAATGGCTTGTTAATTTTAATGCCTCCAAAGCAAAACTGCTTTATTTTAATCATCTGAAAGAACCCTTTTTATGTTCCATCACTATGGATGATGCTAATCTCCAGGACTAACTTTTTGGTTTAACATTTTCAGCTGACATGAAGTGGAAAGATTATATTGAACCAATTGTTAAGTTTGCTGGTAGGAATGTTGATTCCTTGTATCATGCTAGACAATTTTTCTTGCCAAAATCGCTTACATTATAAATCTGCAATTCATCCTTGCTTTGAATATTGTTGTCACATCTGGTTTGGTGCTTCTGCTGTGCATTTAGAGATTCTTGTTAAAATCAAACTAGTTTGCTATCTTATGGGTCCTGACCAGGCATCTTGGCTTCAGTCACTTTCCCACTGCTTTCATGGTAATTATTCTGATGAACTTTGCTTTATTGTACCTAGACTTTATGAATTTAAGTGCAGTACTAGATTGGCAACAAGATCATTATTTTATAGTTGAAATGGCAAAATGTAACTAAGTTCTATGCTAACAGTTTCTTCTTTTGCACTTCTCACTTATGAAGCTTACCCTGGCCTCTTGCTTTTTAGTCAACTTCAAAAATTTAAGTACAATGTCAAATCTCCTTGTTCTTTTATTATCCTCTATCTTTAATAGTTTTTTTTTTTTTTCCATATTTTCTAACACTCAGTAACCCCTGGTGTCTTAGTGGCTTTATTGCCTTGCTTAGGCTGGAATGATTAAAAAAATTAGTTGATTCACATTTTTAGAATGTTGTAAATATAAAATTATTCTTGTAAATAAACAATCTAATAAATAAATAGTGTTTAATATTTTTGTTGCGAATTTTCAAACAAAGAAAATGTATAAATTTCACGTTTGTTTGAATTGTTTAAAATTTGGATTTTATAATCATCGTTTTTAAAACAACAAACCCTGCTGAGGGAGTGATGATAGTTAAGATAATATCAGTGTCAAGGGAAAAAATGTTCTTTTTGACATACCATTTTATTGCAGGCATGAAGGTTTAAGATTGCCAGGATTTCTTTGTGGGTATTTATTCATATGTTTACATGAGATTGAATTACAAGGTGTGTGCATTTACATATACACTTAAAAATGATTGTGGCATCATGGTATTAACTGCAAATATCAAGGATTGTCCTATCATTTTTTTTTTTTTTTTTAAGCAAATCAGACATTATAATTCCAGCATCCACTAGCTAGAAATTAAGGAGGTTACTTCATTTTTTTTTAGTTTGTCACAGATTAAAGTGTTTAATTTTTTATGGATAATCATTTCACACTGAAATCTCTATCATAATACCAATGAAGAAAACACAGAATGGTCTCATATAATAGACACAAATTGAGAAAATAAAATGAGCTGAATTATGAGGAAATGTTTCAGTTTGCTAACTTCTTTCTGAAATTAAACCCTTCACTCCCCATGATATAAATTCAAATCCCATTTATTACTCGTGTTTATTATTGTTTCACTGCTTTGTTTAAACATTTTTTAAAAAAATTGTGGATAATTATCCCATTCTCCATTTTCATTTAATAAAAAACATCACAAAATGGATATGTGGGTTAACATGTCCTAAGGCATGTCACATTTCGTTTAGATTGAGCTATGTAGCGGTGACTTACCTCGGCAACCCAAAAGATCCAGAGTCATGTGTATGTTTTACAAAGGAGTGTGGAGATGGTGAATTGGCGTGCTTTGGATGGACAGTGAATCGGGCGTCACTTTGTGTTGATGGAAGTAGTAGTGTCACTTGTAGCCATTTTTATTAACTGGTTCTAGGCACTCATTGGCTGAGCGATGGCCTGGGTCAGGTGCATAAAAGCATGGTATACTCATTCAAGAGTTCTTCATTTTCATTTCTGACAGGAAGTGGTGTATTGGAGATTGAGACACAGAGAGATGTACGGATTTGTTTTGCCTAGCAGACCTATTGGACTAATTTTTTTCTTACCATTAATCTTTTTTTGTGTGCATCCAACCAATTTTTACACAAACTAATCGCATTTAAAAATATTGATTTTGATTGGATTGTGACAGCTGAATAGTTTGCGTTACTGTTGGTTGAAAATTTAAAATACTTCTCTTAAAATAGTTTTTCTAGAAATTATGTTTCCCAAATTTGCTATCATTGCTCTTTCAGGTATTGATCTGAGTCTCCATTTTAATCTTATGTTCAATGTAGTGTGGAAAGTCAACATTTTGATTATGTAATTATTTTCACTTCTAGTTACCCATCTTCGGTGTTTCTGTTAAAAGTATTCAAGTGATATGGTTTTTTGTTATTTGATAAAGCTCTTTGCTTGTGGTTCTTTAGTGCCAGTCTATAGGGTCCGATGAAATATTATCTTTAAGAGTTAAAGGATTCATTTGCTTGAAGCCATCTATATACAACATTTTCTCAAGTCAATAATGATTTGAGAAAATGTTGTATATAGATGTGTTTAGACATTTCCAATGAGTTTGACACAAGGCATGACATACACTAAATATAACAAGACTATTTAAGAACATGAGTTGAGTTCCATGATTAATACTTTAGTTTTGTAGCATCCTTACAGTGTTGGACAAAAGTATCCCTAGGGCAACATATCCTGTGTTCAATTTACTTATCTCCTATACTAATGTTTTTATAACTGATCCATACACCAAGGTATCTGAAGTGTTTAGAATTTATTAATTCCACTTTCTGAATTTTTATAATTTAAAGCATTTAGGGTATGTGCCATCACTATACTCATCCCAATTCCAAATCATAGTTTCTGTTTTATAAAAAAATTTTTAAAATGTATCTCATATCCTATTTATTAGAACATTTAGTAAAGAATGATGGTTTTTTTTTTTTTTTTTTTTTAATTCAAGATCATTCTTATAACAACTATGAATACCTATGTCATCAGCATATCCACCCACCAGTCAGTTCACTGGTCTTTGGAAGGAAAATAAGAGCATTGTTGTTATATAGGACATAAAAGAATGGAATTGTCCATTTATATATATAAGTTGAGTTAAGTGAAGTTGAAGAGTGTTAGCATTACGTCAATTGCTAATTGTACCTTCATGTAGTAAGCTTTCTATTTCATTACTTGCCTACAAGTTTGTCTTCCTTATTTATTTCCCTCTGTTTTCTCAAAAACATGAGATGCAACAATTGTTTTCTATTAATAGATTCATTTGGGATATGAGGCAGAATATTTGAATGATCTAGGTCCATTTCTTCACATCTTTGTTTGTCCATGCACAGAGCCATTTAGGAAGAGATTAAATTGATTGAGGATCTCATTTTCTTCTTCATCTCCTGATGAGGTTTGAAATTATTTAGTCTGTGGGTTTTTACCAGGCATACACAACTTTGTAGATCAATACAATTCCTCTGTCAGAACAAAGCAAATATACCATCTTCTATTAAATATTTATACAATTTCCTGATGTTGCTTGATCATTGCATCCCTTATCATAATTAAATCCAAATTGAATTATTAAAAGTTGACTTTTATAGAATGGCGAGAGTTTAATTAGCAAAATATTCATTACTACTTTCATTATAATGGATCTAGTTGAGATACACCTGGATGTGTGAGGGCCTTCAGGACTACTATTTTGTTTCCACAGCAGATGACAGACCCCATTGCTTTGTGTGCTTTTGATTCCATATTTCCTTCATAGAAACTTACTTTTGAATTCAGATACAGAGTGAACTACTTCAGCCTCAATGTCAAGAGAGGCTTTATTATTTTTTATTGCTTTCTTGATTTCCTCAAGATTTGTTGTTATTTAAGTTTCCTTTTTAAAAAGTGGGTACTTTACAGCAACATGGAATGCAAGAGACCAAGAAGCAAGCAAAATGAAACACTATTAACCCTATTAAAGGCCAGTCTTCATCCAAAGAAGATGATGTTGTGTACATGGTTGGATTAGAAGGGAGAGCTTTATTATGGGTTCCTTCTCAAGAAGTATAGGATTATTTAAAAAAATACCATCCTGAGTATGATAAACTATCAGGTCATCCCATAAGTTCTGTCCGAATTTTACCTTTTTTTAAAATGAACAAAATTTAAAGAGTATTTTATAATGTCTAATGGAGCTGAACATTATTTTTATGTTTAGATGCATTTAAACTGATTAAATTTTATTTCAGAGAACAATAAAATTAAATTTTGTTTGATTAAAACCCTGCTAACATGGAAGTACCCAAGAATCATTTGAGGCACATTATGCTTTATGAGTTCAAGAAAGGAAACTCAGCAGCTGAAGCGGCTAGAAACATTCACTCATTTTATGGAGAGGAATGTGTGAATGAAAGAACTTGCAGAAGATGGTTTGCAAAATTCAGAGGTAGAGATTTCACCCTTGAAGATGAAGATTGAACCAGACGTCCAGTTGAGTTTGATGAAAAGCTTCTTGAAGCAGCCCTTGAAGAAAATCCTGCTTTATCAGTTGAGGAATTGGCAGTGGTTCTCAGTTCAAACCATACAACTGTTCGTCGTCATCTTCAACAACTTGGAAAAGTTCCTAAACTTGGAAAATGGGTGCCTCATGAATTGTCTGAAAACAACCTCAAATCCCGAGTTGACATCTGCTCTTCTCTCCATTCTCACCAACTTGTTTCACCTTTTTTGGATAGACTTGTGACTGGTGATGAAAAATGGATCTTTTATCGAAATTTTAAGTGTCGTAGACAGTGGCTTGGTAATGGGGAAGGACCCCAGCCACAGCCGAGAAGGGAACTTCATGGGCAAAAGGTTCTTCTTTTAATCTGGTGGGATCGCCAAGGAATAATCCACTTTGAATTCTTACCACCTAATGCAACAATCAATGCTCAAATATACTGTCAGCAATTAGAGCGTTTGAACCAAGCATTGAGGAAAAAAAGACCTGCTCTAGTGAATCGAAAAGAGGTGATGTTTCATCAGGACAATGCGCTACCCCACACAGCAAGAATCACGTCACAAAAGATCAAAGAACTTGGTTGGGAGAAAATTCCTCATCCACCTTATTCTCTCGATCTTGCTCCTTCAGACTACCATTTGTTTCGTAGCTTACAGAATAATTTGGAAGAAACAGCTTTTGTAACACAGGAAGAGGTTAAAACTGACATTTGTGAGTTCTTCAAATCAAAGCCAAAAGAATTTTACAGTAATGGAATTAGTAAGCTTGTTAATAGATGGAAGGAAGTCATAGATAATCAGGGAAAATACATTGTTGATTGAATCTGTAATTAAATGTAACATTTGGTCACTTGTTTTCTTTATTCAAAATTCAGACAGAACTTATAGGATGACCTGATACATTCATGTCCTGGGTAAGACGATAAACTATGTCTGACAACAAGGCCTCTGATCAGGCAATGAGGAGCGTAGAACAACCTCTTAATGGCTGGTGTTCCCAAGTCCACCCTGACCTGGGATGGTAGCACCTGTTAGGGTCCCAGCTATGGGTAAATAGTTAACCCCCAAACTGGAATCAAAACATTATGAAAGTGTAAAAATAGGTTTTAATACCAGAAATACTTTGTCAAAAAGTTATTACCAGCAATAAATTTTTGAAGAAAATTTTTTATCAGCAATACATTATTACTAGCAATACATTTTTGAAAAAAAAATTACCAGCTATGCATTAAAAAAAAATATTACCAGCAATAAAAAAAATCTTGTCAGCATTAATAACCTATTGAGGTTGATATGCCGTAAAGCAAAACAAACCAATCAAACAAGTAGTTCATGGTTAAGAAATGAAGGTAGCTATTAATGAAAAGTGTTCATTCAAAATTATTAAAGAGAAAGGATATTCCATAATCCATCATAATGCTACTAATTCCTTTGGTAATCAGGTAAAAAAAATGAGTAATGCTTCAATTAAACAGTATTGTAAATATCACAGCGGCCAATGATGCTCTGGGTATTCAGTTGTATTGACAGGGGGTTTGGGAAAGTGTTTAGGTGCTGGATGGACGAGCAAAGACTCAGAGGCAATTTTTGCGGTATATTTAGCCTGGAAACCATATTGTTTCAGATGGCTGGGTTGCTTATGCTGGAATCAACGAAATCAAACATGGAATATATTTTAAGACATTTTCATGTTTATACATTCTTTTTATAGATACAAATATTTAAGTAAATGCTCTGTTTATGATAAACACTAAACAGTATTAAACATTTGCCGGCCTGAATGTCCAAGAAATTGTCACAGAATATATTTGTCGGAGTTTGTCCATTTCATAATGTGTGACGTCATTTGTTTACATTTGAATGCCCTTTGAGCAGATATGAATGTACGTGGAAGATTGAAGTTTAAAGACAGTAGTAAATTCGACCTTGCTAACCGAACCCTTCTCTGTGGCCAAATCGGTTAAGGTACATCAAGCTAAATGACGGTTCCGTATAGGATACAGGTTCGAATCCTGTCGGAGGACGAATATTTTCTGTGAAAATTTCTCGGACATTCAGGCCGGTAAATGTTTAAATACTGTTTAGTGTTTAATAAACAGAGCATTTACTTAAAAATATTTGTATCTAAAAAAGAATGTATATAATAAACATAAAAATGTCATAAAATAATTGTCGGACTTTGTCTACTTCATGGAATATTCTCATGACATCGTTATCCATCAGCAGCATTTTGTTTTGTGGATCCTGATTACTACACCATCCATGCTCAAAACGGGGAAAATGTTTGGATGTCCATGAAAAAAAGATTGAAGCATAAACTGCATCGACAGTTTGAAGCTTGAGGTATTGTTTACGTCGCATTTTCACGAATTCCTGTGGTGTCAACGGTACAAGAACAGTCCTGTCCTTTCAGCATGTTTGCAGTTGCTGCATAGTCCACCATTACCTGTTGTTTGTAATAATTTTTAATTGCAATAAACACATACGTTGATCTTAATGATTTTATGTTGTTCATCAGGGAATAGCAGTTTTTTTTATTTTATGCCATAAGTGAAGGATTACCAAAAAAATATTGCAACTTGGCGGTGTAGTTTTCATTCACTCATTGACCATAATTTCATCTCTTAATGAAAGAAATTTCAATTCTTTGAAAGATTTCAAAAGACACCTAAACCTATTTTTTCCTGAGAAAGACATTCTGGTAGAATGGAATTATGCAGTTTGCTTGAAAAAGATAACAGATGATGGAACAAAAAAACAGTAATAAGAAATACGTTGTTGAAAAAAAATCAAATTAAAACTAAAAGAAATTGATTCAAATCATTCCCAGTTCATTTCTATTTCTGTTGACTTGAACTTACTATTTCATTTTCAAACGATCTATTTATTTAAAATTTCTGTTTTACCCGTAAAACTCCATTTTTGCTTCTTAAATAAACCGAATATACAGTCTACTAAAAAAATTAGTACATTAATGAGGAAGTTTGTTACGTTTTCGATTCATTACATGGAAATGTTTAAGTTTAATTACTTATCTTTCTTTCCATTCTATTTTCCTTTTCTTTGTATTGTGCTACTATCAGACACTCATATCACAATTATACATTATTTATTTATATACTCAGACATTCATCACATTTGTAATACATGATAATACATTTTAGAGCCCACAACTAACCGTAAACAAACCGAGCATTTTTTTTTTATTTTTTGACTATTATTCTAGCTTCCGATAATTAAAAAAAAATGTTTACCAAAACTTACGTGGTTTGCATTCAGTTAACTTACATTTTGTGTTTAAAGTCCTATTTCTAGTTTATTTTCCACTAAATTAGTTAAATCAACTTTTAACCAAATAATTAAAAGCCGAAGCGCACCAAAATAATTCACGTCACGTGGATCTGCACGATGCAAGGTATGTTCTAGATGTTTATTTTTACTTACATTATCAGTCAATCATCCGGCTTTCTCAATGTCAAATTTAAGTTAAACATAGTTCAATATCTCATCAACAAGTATATTCAAATAAGTTTTTCTGACTCCATCCCCAATATTTAACTTAGTATTTATTTTAAATAAATAAAATATGCGTACAATATATTTCATTTTCAAGGGAGGTAACTTCAAACTTTACTTTCACTTAAACATGGCGGAAGTGACGTTTTCTTCTTTCATTCCTCACTTTCTTCTGTTTTATCGTCCAAAGGAAAACTCCGATTATAACGCGCACCTTCGCATAATGCGCATATTCTGTATAATTATTTTATAATTACCCCGAGGTTATTTAATATTTTAGATATATTTAGCGTCATTTAAACGAGGCTGTGCTGACAAAAGGTAAGAAAAAACACTAAAATTAATAACCAATTTGAATTAACTGTTGATAAATATTGAATTATTGTATATTGAAAAAACCGTTTTGCGGGCGTTACTGATGTTGTACAGTAAAAAGAAAAAAATATCTAAGTTTATTTTTCAATATTTACCAATTATGAAGAAAAACTAATGTTATCAACAATAACATTACGACATTTTCCTCGCAATTACTTATTCAAATTAATCATGAACTTCCTTTATTTAATAAATTTAATTTAACGTAACAAACGACTTGCGCTCTCCCGACTCTTTGAACTTGAAACCCAAAATGTCTTTTACTCCAATAAACCAACAAAAACCCAAGAATACTGGGAGTGGAAAAAGAAGAGCCAGTTATACCGCTGCTTACAAACTTCAAGTAATCGAGGTCGCTGAAACAAAGGGAAATCGTGCTGCCGCTAGAGAGTTTAAAATAAGTGAAACAAATGTTCGTCTATGGAGAAAAACAAAGGATGTTATAAAATGTCAGAGAAAGACAGCGAAGGCGCCCGGTCGGGGCAGTAAGGTTCATCATCCTGAACTAGAAAAACAACTGATACAGTACATCCACGAAAGAGCAGCTCAGGGTCACACAGTGAGCATGGTGGAGATACGGCTGAAAGCGCTTCACCTGACAAAAGATTTGGAACCTAACAGCAGTTTTAAAGCATCAACTAATTGGTGTTACTTTTTTATGAAAAGACATGGCCTGCCCATCCGCCGACGAAAATCTGTTGGTGCCAGTACCGCTAGGAAAGACGTTGTTGCTCGAGAAATGAATAAACTACGTGAGTATTATTTGGCTCCGTACTGTAGGTGTTAGAGTGTTTCTTTTTTGAGTGTTAGACTGACCAATCAAAGAAGGGTTCCTTGTCCTAGTCCAAAACACAAGTCCACTTCCTTCCTACAAAAATGTTTTCTTCACAGCACTTTTGCTTTTTGTTAATCAAGTAGAGTGCAAATAAGTGGAAACCAATGTTTGTTGAATCACTAAAGAAAAGAAAATTGTATTGAACTATTAAGAAAAAAAAAAAAAATTTCAGTTCTCTTGATTTTACACTTACAGTATACACTGCTAATTTAACTTGAAGCTGATTTTTAAAATTCTATCATATTTTGTGAAATTATTAAAAAAAAATTGTCTATTGTAAAATGAGAATAATTATTTAAGATTATCATTTGGGTTTATATCCTCATCTTTGTTGCTATTATGACAATAAGTTGAAAAAATTGAACAAAAAAAAAAAACTGATTTATTGATGAGGTTGTTCCAGAATTTATACTAAGATGTGCCAGAAAGTGAAATTGTGTGAAGGCCTAAAATGTGCATGTTCATTATGCATTTATCCACAACAAACAAATTAAAAGAACATATGAAGACAATACAACTTGAAGAAATCAAGGAAAAAACAATGTAGTTATAGATTTCAACAATAACATGAATTGATACATATATATTTGACATACACAAAATGATGATAGGTTGCTTGTTAAATGTGGCAAGTGAGATAAAATTGCAAAGAGTGTCCATGCAGAGATTTGGTGAATGAATGTTGATGGTTTAAGGTAAAATGCCAATTGTGTGAGTTCAAACAATAGTGTGTATGTGTGTGATGATTGTAAGTGTTGGTTCATGTTATGCAGAGTTGTGTGCCTTTGATATGCTAAAATTGATTAAATGTACAATTACTATTTTGTAGTAATAATGTCAATTTTTTAGTAAATTGTAAGTTTCTTCATGCGGCAATAGTAGTACAAGTTGTGTTGAGCTGATGAGAGGCTGGTAGTGTGTTGGCACGTGTAGACTCTGTTGGCATCTCTCGAAACTCAGTGTCTGACTGACTTTAATCGAGTGATTCTTATTTTATAGATTTTTGGGGGGTTTTCAAATAGGCTCCAGACAGCTGTGCAGAAAAAAAGGATTTATCTCAATTTGCTACATTTTTGTGTCCTTTTAACCAATGGGAAGTAGTTTGAAAAAGTGAAGTGATGATTGGTTAAAGGTTAATTTGAGGAAGAGTGCATCTTCCCGTAGGTGGGGGCAGGCAAGTATGGAGGATTCCATAAGATATTAGTGATATTTTGTAACGGAATAAAGAAAGGAATGGAAATTAAAATTTTCTCCTGTAGAAAAATAGACATCTATTTTGATAATCTGTACTTTTATTAATAAATTGTCAAACATTGTCATAGCATTTATTTTATATATATCCTATATAAATAAAAATTTATTGGCACTATTTATAGACAATGCTGTTCTGAGAGATGATTTTGATTAAAGATAAATTTTCACTCTGAAAAAAAAGAAAAAAATTGGAATTAATGTGCATATGTGAAATAAATATGAGATAAGAAGTACAAGAATGTGTTGAAAAGTTATCAGCCCAATTCACTTTCCAAAATCAATATTTAAATAATTTTGGTTTTGGGAACCAAGAAGTTATTTCAATACAAATTCTGATGTTTAATCATTTGCTCAAATAATTAGTAATGGGTTGAGCCAGAAGCTTTTCAGTAACCCTTCATAGATGCCATTATTTTAATATGAATTTTTGATATTTAATATTCAATTTGGTATTCAAGAGAAGGAACAACATAATCATTTTACAATGCCTCATAGTCTAGTAGCATAGAAATTTATCATATTTTAAAAAATAGAATGAACCAGCATTGAGATTTTCACATTCTTCTGTAAACAATGTGATTGTACCGTTCACTAATAAAGAAAACTACTTTTTTATTTAGGTATACTTTCATGTTATGAGAAATTTAAAAAAAAAAAAATTGCGATATAGCAAATGTATCCAAATCAACTAAAGAATAGTAATTATTGCATGCAGAGTGACCAGAAAAAAGTTAATTAAAAGCAATAATAAATTGACTGACTGAAAATTTGGGTACACTGTCATCTTTTCAGATGATGTCTCATTCACTCAACCTTCAAACAACAGATGAATAATATTTGTCTAAAGAATTTGTATAAGCCACAAAATATCAAGATTGGATAGATTTTTGGTTATGCAAGAAATGATTTTGAGCTTTGTTTATGTGTTTGAGAATATCAGTTAAGAAAATTGCATATCCATTTCCACAGATGTTTATTTGAACAAAAATATCTTTGTTTTAATAGAGGATGCTGTTCCACAATAAATACAACAAATAAGACTTTAGAATAAAGCAACTTTTATGGACATTCAATCTCTCCATATGAGGCCTATTGGACATGCCTATACTATTTTAGATCTAAAATAAGTAAAATGTTTAGAACCTTTTATTTTGTGTTTTAACGGGAACCTGGTTATATATCCAACAAAAGATAGCCGATCTTGTAAATTAAATACTTCAACAAAGTAAAAGCTTTTATAATCTGCTAATGGCAAGTTCAATTTTAATCCGTACAATAAAATCTTCAAGAATTGTTTAGATTGTTAAATAGAAGTTTTTGCTTGAAAAAATTTGTGTTTATTTACTTTTGTTTATATGTAAATATGTATTTTTGTACAAAAGTATACATTCTTTTGCAGAAAAAATATATATTAAAGAAAGGTTTAGTCTTGTTCAGACATTTTTAATGTCAAAGATTAACACTTAATAATTATTCATTATATAAATCTGATTTTGTTATTAACTTTTCATTAGAATTTATGATAGAAATGAGAATTTAATTGTAGGCTGAACAGATGTATATCTGGCTTCAGTAAATACCAAGTGAAATTATTTGATGCCATGCTACATTATGTGGAGAAGTTTTCACTTATCCTATAGATATACCTTATTAGAATAAGGTCCTACCCTGACTTTAAATGAAAGAATTTAGAAAAAGGAATGAAGAACATAGACTTCAACTGTATCACTAGTTAGTTCCCAGGTTCGGCTTAACCAAGTAAATATCCATTAATTATGTAAGTCACTTTGTCTTCAAATGAGATAATTCTAAAATCAAATCAAATGAGAAATACACCCAAAGATCTCTGCTTTCAAAGAATAAGGTAATGTTTGAATTTTATCTGAAGACCAATTGTAAACAGTGGGTTTTTTTGTCACAAAAAATGCTACTCTGATCAAACGAGAAAACAATTCATTATGATGAAAATGTTTAGAGAGTGTCTTGATTGCAGTAAATTTGCACCCTGTCTCTTACAGCATTTGAACATTCTTGACAGATCTTCTATTATCACAGTGTGGGATATATAATAAAAAAAAAAGTGATGGAAACAAAAAGAAAATAGAATCTAAATAAAATCAGCTGGATTATATGTATAAAAAAAAATTATTTAAAATTCCCAGCATCCTCATTCATGCACATATGTAGTTGCACCAATGTAATAAATTTAGTTTAATGACATCCTAAAGGACAAAACATGTCTTCACTTCATTCCCGCCCCCACAAGAATAAATTATTCTTAAGTATGTTGTTTAGATCTTTTATATGCACAAGATTCTCTTTATCTACAATAAAAAAATAAAAGTATATACATAAACTGCTGTCTTTATTCAAAGTAATATTAACAAATCAATGATTTAAAAGCTACAGACGTTTGTTAAATAATTCAGAAAATTGTCAGCATTGAAGATAATCTGAATATAATTTTGTAATAGAGAAAACTCAACTGCTATTTAATTACAATATTGTATAAGTTTGTGTATATATATATATATATATATCTCTATGAGATCGCTAAAAAAAGAGCATAGTATAATGAAAAAGACGCCAAACTTGATAAAAACAAAATTTTATCGTCTAAATAATTATTATTAAGAGGAAAGACCAAAGTTTTTTTTTTTTTTAATTTTCCTTCTTTTTAGAACATTCTAAATTTTGATTAAAAAAAAAAACCTTGTTTCTCTTTGTATTTGGTAAAATAACATATACAATTTTTAACACTTTTTTTTTTCTTTTTTTTTTTTTGTATGACACACATTAATTTGGAAAATCTTGCAAAAATAAAAATAATTGTCAGATGTTAATGAAACTTTCAGAAACTATTCACAGATGATCGAAATTATTATAAATGTTTTTTTTTTGTTTTTTTTATTAAAGTCATGGCAGAAATATTTTTTTTTATATTTATTACCTCCCCCCATAACTACTTTTATGAAAACACTAGAAATTCAATCAAATCCAGTTTAGTGATTACAATAGTTAAAAGCACAATCATGTTTTTTTTTTGTTTTTAGTTGGACTCAATCCCCCCACCTGAAAATCAGCTCTGAATTGTAACATATCAAACAAAGTTATTATTTAATCTCAAATGCTTTTCTTTACTTTTAGTTGTTTTTATGAATGTTTTTACAATATTTTCTGAAAGCAAAAAATTCTTTCGATGTAAAATGAATTTTTAATACAATTTTATGTTATTTCTTTAATTATAATTTTACATTTAAGTTGTTAAAATATTTTAAAATTAGTTAAAACCTCAACTGCTTTCCAGTATGTAAATTGTATCGTTTTGACTTATCAGAAGATCCGCAGTAATTAAAAAATGTAATTTTATGTTTATAATCAGGCTGTAATTATAAAGTATAGAAGACCAACCAGAATACAATTAAGTTGCATTGTTCTCTGCTGTTAAGGCATTTACTTTTATGAAACACGTGTGGAGAAGTTAATTTGATTTTTCAATTTTAACTGGGAAGGGTACCTACAAGTATCAGTATCATCTTATGAAATTTATAAGCTTGGTTCAAAATATTTTAAATAAACATTATAATTTCTGATTTTCTTAAAATAAGTTTTGAAAAAATGATAATTGATTTTTAAAAGAATTTCAAACTGAGATTTTCGTTTTTTTTTACAAAATTGAAAAAAAATGGTTGCCATGATTGATTATCTGTCAATTTTACTGACTCAAAAAAACCCAAAAAAAACAAGATTTTTAATGAAAATTTCAGACATGCTAGGAACGATAAAAAAATGTAAAAAAATACCCCCAAAATACTTTGATCTTTCCTCTTAATAACATGAACATTTAGATGATAAAATTTTGTTTTCGTCAAGTTTGGTGTCGTTTTCTTCATGCTATGCTCTTTTTTAGCGATCTCATGGAGGTACCTATATGTGTACATATATACAGACAAATCAATAACACCTATGAAAATAAGTAAAATTAGAATTTTTAACAAGAAGGTGCTTAATAGAGAACTAGATGAACTATATGGTAAACAGTTTCTCTGCAAAATTTTGAAGTCAATCAAAAGATAAGTCAGTTTAACTTTTATTAATTCGTTGACAAATATATATATATATATATATATATATATATATGCACCCCCCACAATGTATTCATCTTTAAAGTTGTTCATAAATGCATCTCTAGTTGTGTCTAAATAAGGTACAAAGTCATTTAATCAATCAGAAACTGGTATGATGCAAAATAAATACTAAATAAATAAAACTTTCCTTTTTTCTTCACTCCATAAATTGACAGAAATGGTACAAAAACCAAGTTGAATGATGTCCTTAAAATTCCTATTTCAAGCCAATAAGAAACTATGTGCATCCAATGGGTTTTGAACAAGCAAACTTCTGGACATACATAGGGACCTGCACATAAAAATAAGCAGTGACATCAGACCTATATACGCTTAGTTTGAATTGAGTCAGGAAATTTTTTGCTACAAATATACATATTAATTTATTCTCTCTACATTTTTTCTTGCTATTCAGCTCACAGAAAAGAGACAATGACCATGGTCTTCAATATTTGCCACAGAAATCCAAAAATACTTCACTGAGAAAATCTTTATTTTCTAGTCCTTTGGCTCTTCTCACTTTCCATTTTTTTTCTTTGCCCCTTCTTTTTGTTTTTCATCCCACCAAATTCTTTAGCTTTTATTTTTAGTTCTGTCTTAGAAGTTTATCTACTGAAATACAGGTTGCAACTGGCAAATGCTTTCTATTGCCTGTAGGCATATATAATCATATGCATAGCGCACACACACACACACACACACACACACACATGGATATCTGCTATTGAAAGCAGTAAGTTCTCTCAGATTTGCTGAATGTGGTGATTTTCTAAGCATAGCTTAGATGTAGCACAGGGCTGAAAGTATGGGATACCCAGTGAAGATCGAACTCACTTTTCAGTCATAATTCATCTATCAAGACAAGCTTGTTAACCATTACCCCATGTCAAAGTTCCCAAATATAGATTTGCTGAATGTGACAGAGCAGGAATTTCTAATAAGTAATTTTCTGAAGTTTAAAATTTTAGATTATATTTTTCAAGCTCTTTTCACATCGAGTGAACTTTTTTAACTGTTAGTTGGGATATATTTATGAAAGCTATTCACCTCAAGTTGATAACTAATTTGTGGGTTTATGTCTTTTTATGAATAATTGCTTTAAATATTTGATAATTCTTTTAATTATTTTAATGTTTGGTATTTTTGCATGTACTATTAGTAAATTATATATACATAATAAATATATATCATAAATTATATATATTGGATATTAGAAAATTCTATTTCTAATTCACTGTATAGGTTTACTGATAATGAATAAGTAAATATGTGTTGCAGATACAATCAATAATCCTATTTTAAAGAATCTCTCTCCCATATATATTTTATGAAAATTGAATTGAACTTCATGATAAAACAATTTAACAAAACTATTTGAATATCATTATTTTAAAATTTTGTTACATATTAATCTTCCAAACGTTTGAAAGATAAATACTTGCTATAAAATTCAGTATTCTGAACTTGATACAAAGCTCAGCTTCATATGACATGGGATGAAAGGGAGACAGAAACATTGAGGAATCAGTCTTTCAAATGGAGAGTGCTTCTCTACATAGAAAATGAGCATTCATATACATGAAAAAAATTCTTTCTTAGCTGCATTCAAATACCAATCACTGACTCTGGTTTGGGAAATAAACAATTATTTCAACAACTGAATAAGCCACAAATTATATTTACCAATGCTTACAAGTGTGGGGTGCCCAATGAGGATCAGGTACATGATTGTTGTTCTGCAAGACTATATTGTTAACCATTGCTCCATGGCAGGATGCCAAAAATATTCTGAATTTTTTTTTTTTTTTTTTTTTTTTCAAATGATGTCTGCAAGCAGCAAAATTTAATATCGCCTACATTGTAATTCCTAAACTTTCTTTCTGGCTGGAAAGGAATTTGTGAAGTTCTGGCATAAAATGCCAGTTTGAATCTTATCCAAAAATTTTTTCTTCAAATTCTTGCATTTTAATTTAAAGACTAAAGAAAATTGTTTGACTTTCTGTGATGGCAAAATATTGATTAACAACAAATACGTTTTAAATCATCTTGTCTTGAGGGTAAATTATAAAATTTACTGTTTGCAGCTCATTGGCACTTTGTTAAAGCATCCGGTGTTATAATTTTAGAATTAGATGGTTATATGAAGCAGAATTAGAAATTGCAACTAATTTTTGAATAGTATTTCTTGTAATTTTAGTTGCTTTTTATTACAACTCTCAGATAATCATTTTACAGCAGTTAGTAAGCAATGCAAAATTTAAATGAAACTCAAATTCATATCCCTTGTCAGGAAGAATAAGGCCACCACTGCCTCTTGAACTAGATGAGAGAACCACTGTTGACTTAGTTCGAATCTAACGATATAACCACTTCTTGTTTTCCGGATCGAAGGTCGAAAAATTAATAATAAACAATGATTCATCAAAGAAATGCAAAGATATAAGATGAAAATAAAAATTTTACTCTTTTATTTCTTTTTTTCGCTTTTATTATCTTAAAGGGAGATAAATATCCCAATAAATGAAGAGTTATTTCCTCTATATCGTAGAAAGTAAATTCTGAGTTTCTTGTTTTTATTTTACCAGTTTTAAAATTAGTATAAAAATTATCAGTTTTAATTTAATTCTTTTTAATTTATTTGTATAATTTTTCGTGTCCTTTATGCAAATGAAAAAAAATAATCAGTATATATGAAAAACAATTTTCCAGCAAGACTTTGTTCATTAGAAAATTTGAAAATTTATCATTTTTATAGAAAAGAAAGTAATGCCTCTTATTTATTTCCACAGAAACTACTAATGATACAGCACAATGACATTGTTGAATAAAACAAGTTTTCTGCTACATCCACTATTTTTTTTATACATAGTCATTGGTTATGCATTTTTCATTGCTATTGTTTATGCAATGAACAAGAGTTTGAACACTCCTTGTAAGCATGACTTATCACACACATAACTATAAACCACTGCTAAAACACATAGCTGTACTCGCATCAATTGTTTGGTTTCCAACAAGAACCTATGGCTGTCAATGCAAGAATCCAATAAAAAAACCTTCCACTTTTCCAAGCTATTTTTCAGTTACTATTGCTAACAAGAAACAAGAAATTCTGGGTTATTATCAAGAAGGCTTAGTCTCTACTGCCATACCACCAATGCCATTTAACTCTCACATTGTGAGCCAACATAATAAATAGGATGCATTACTTTTGGAGTAATACCTAGGAAAAATTAAATTTTTAAAACTACTTGTTCATAAAATCTCAATCGCATGTATAAAATGTTATTTTGCTTAATAAAGACAGGCTTGGTTACTTAATCAGGTTAATCAAAAATGTTTTGTATTTCTATTTATATTCTCTCTATTAGACAATTTTTAATTATAAAATATGAAAATAACACTGAAAAAAGTAATAATAAAACAAATGCAATTGATTTTAACATTTCTGTGAATGATGCTAGTCTATCAAAATAAACAAATTATATGCAATTTTTTTTTAATGATTTATTAAATATTGCCTATATATTTAGATATTCTCATTCTTTATGTAATACCATTGTAAGTATATTTGATATAAAGAATCTTTTCATTTAAATCAGTTTTTACTGATAGTCATTTTTATTCTTCATATTTCATTTTTCTATTTTGACTTTGTAAACATAAGAAAAGTATTAGGAACATATACATAGGTACATCAATAAGCTATTTTATATAATAAATATTTATTTTCCAATGTAATCTCCTTCCTTGTTGGTGCACTTCTTTCAGATGGCAATATAGATTGAACATTATACAGGGAAAATTTCAGATCAAAATTCAGTTATTACAACGTTATGGATCAATCTTCATGTGTTTAATAGAAATCCTCATTCACACTGTGTTTTTTTTTTTTTTTTTATCTTTGGTTGGAATACTTCAGCTTTTTAGATTTTAATGTTCTGGAGATGATTTTGTTTGCAAAGTAAAAATTTTATCCTGCCACTGCAAGTGATTCTGAAGAATGAATGATAGCATGTTTGAATTTTACAGTTGTGTTGTCATATCCTGCTATGGCAACAGAAAATGACCATGGATAAAATTAAGTAGTGTAGTAGAGGAGCCTTGAAAAACAATGCATTGGAAACTGAAACTGAGATATCCAAAGGGGTGACATGGAATTAGAACAATGTGCCCCTGTGGGCTAAATAAAGGGTTTGGTTTAAAATTCCAATGTATATAACCTGAAGAAGGTTGGAGCATAGACTGGCTGAAATGTTGTGAATATGACAATAAAGATGAGTCTGAACAATTTAAATAGTGCAAAAAGTGTTTCTTGTAGTAAATAAAATTCAGTTATTCTGTCCAAGTCTTTTTTGTAAGGCTTGAAAAGTTCATTTATTTTTTACAATAAAATATTTGCATTTTCTTTAAATAAGCACAAAAGATCATGTAAGAATATATTGGAAATAAGTACTAAAAATTTTCATTTTGAAAGCTGAATATATAAATTACTGATTTCCATGAATCAAGAACAGCTAAATAGGGGCTGTATGTAAGACGTTTAGTGATCAATAAATGATGATAAAAATGCATTATGTAATTTTTTTTTTTTTACATACAAACACAAGTACATCCAACCAACATACATATAATTAATATTCAGAATTTCAAATACATACATACATGCATAAATTTAGCGCTTTATATATTAAATGCAAATATATTATTATATCTATTACAAGCTGCCTAGTGACTGTTCTAGTTATGTATTTCTGAATTTTCAAACCCAGGTAAAAGGCAGGAATTTAAATGCTGATTTTTAAGACAGACAGACACCCTCTACACTGGGAAGATTGGTACAGCATGATCTTTCTATCTTCCTTAGCTAAGTTAAGCTCATTAAAGATCTATAATATTATAATCTACATGTAAAGACTACTATGATATTCTATCTTTAAAGCAATACAAGGTATTTTTTGAAAATTTAAAAGATTTACCAGTCTGTTATGGTTACCAAACATTTTTGCAGAGATGGCTGTTAATATTTATAAATCTCTGCATGCTTAATTGTACATGCCATTATATATAATAGGAAAGTATAGGATAAACATACTCCAGATGCATAAAACTATTTATATAGGGCCTTTCTCTGTCACAAAATACTATCTCTAGATCTACCAATGATTTTATAAGGGAAAAATGTGACATTAAGTCAAGTCTAGTCTAACAAAGTTGGAAAATATTTGCTACACATAAAGAAAAACAAAAAAAAAACTGAATCTAAAAGCTGGTTAGAGGTGAATGAGTTGGAAAAAGAGGATTGTTTTTGCATGAGATATGTAGTCTTTTGGAACATTCTCCAAACTCTAACCTTTCTTTGATGATACCTTTTCAACAACAAAATTTCTTTACCATGCCTCTCTGTAGAATGAACAAAATAATGTGATACTTATAATTTATTTTTAGAGTCATTTCATAATTTTCCCAGGTTGATTTGTCTGCAAAAGAATTTTAAAAATGTAAAATTATTTAAAAATAAAAAAATATGTTAAGAAATAAACATCTCAATAGGTTCTGGTAATCCTTTTCTTAAGCAATGTAAAAATAAACTCCTATTCCCTGAATGGTGTAAAATCAATAAGACTAAGGTATATATGTTTATTACAATTAAACATTATTACAACAGGTAATGGTGGACTATACAGCAAATAAATACTGAAAACACCAGACTGTTCTTGTACCACAGGATCCACAAAATGCTGCTGATCAATAATGATATCATGAGGGTATATCCCATGGTAGATTTCATCGATCACAGTATAAGCAGCCCAGCCATCTGAAACAATATGGCTTCCAGGATGAATATACTTCAGTTGCCTCTTTCAGAGTATTCTGCTCGCCGATCAACTAAGAAACATTTTCCCGAGTTCAATCTCACCAAATACTCAATGGCTAGGGTGATATTTATGATGAAGAAAAAACTTTAAAGACATAAAATGGCTGTTTATATTTTTTTTAAATGTAGCAGAACTTTGATATATGATTTTACGCTGCTTATATGAAGGATCATCTTTGCTTCTTCACACATTCAACTTTGGTTTATTTTTAAGCCCATCGGCATTTTGTCATGTCCAATTATATAGTTTTAATCTTGTTTTTATTGTATTTGCTTTTTCATCAATTAGGATATAACATTATCATTTATAAAGAAATAGTGAACTTTCCCATTGTCCGACTTCTTTCATCTATACTTACAAATGTTGTACATTGTGTTCAGGTAGTTATCTTGAAAGCAAGAGACTACTGTATTATTTGCACTTAATAAGACTGACTTAAACTTTTTTTTTCTTATATCAAAGATGATAAAAATTAATATTTATTTCTAAAAAAAAAAAAAAGTAAAAAACCTTTTTGATTAGCGATTAAAAATTTTAAAGTAAAAGCTTTGAAGAAGCCAATATCTCCATAAATTGAGTTAAAGGCAGAAAAGGATTGCCTTAAAGTCTCATTTAATTGATCTAATAATTAAAAAAATATTATTAAAATAAAAAGGAATGTTTCAAGTGGAATGAGTTTAATTTTTTTTTGTTGTATATTCTCAAGAACAAAAAATGTATAAATTCACTTCCATCATATATTTAGTGCTTTATTAAAATTTTAATCATCACTTTTTAAAACAATAAACATTGCCAAGGAGTGAGGGTAGTTAAAATAATAGCGGTGTCAAGGGAAAAACTGTCATTTTGACACATTGTTTTTTGTGGGCACAAAGTTTAAAGATTATCCTCAAGAGAGTCTATCCTCTACTCTAAAGAAATTGATATTTCTGGTATATGAGGGAGTGCTGGAAAGTTCTTTGCCTAACCCCTCTCCCTCCCACCTCTCTTTTTATATATATATATATATATATATATATATATATATATATATATATATATATATATAATTTTAATTATGCTTTTCATTTGTGACTGAATGTTTTAGGTTTTATGAGGAGTTCTATTAATTAATATGAAATGGTAATGTTTGTTACTTGTAATTAAGAGAAATTCAAGGTCAACTTGATTAAAGCAATTTAAAAAGTGGGTTGAGTAACTTTTTCATTTTTTTTTTCTTCACAAGAACCAGGAAAAAACTTAATTTTAATTTGTATTCTTTCTTTTTTTTGTTTTATTTTTGTTCCACCCCCACCCCCCGTTGGTTGTAAACTTATATCCATGAAATATCAAGAGGATTGTTTGATTGTTTACCTGGCATTGTCAGCTCCTGACTAACAATTCTTATAAAAATAACCAGCTGGTCTTACTATTTCTTTGTGGCTACACTATTTGGAATGCAAGTTTTTCTAACATCACACCTGCCACTTTTAAGCAGTGCTAAATCTGTTGCAGAAAAAGAATTTTTTATCAGGCATCTTAATATATTTGCCAGAAATTCCTTCTCTTTTTAAACAATGCTTTTCTCCTGCAATATTACCTTACATTCATATACACTATTCTCCATTTTATTTTTGCATGCATATATATTGATATTTCATATATAATGATGCAGGTAGGGATATTTTATAGATTTTGGGGTTTGTAAAGCTGCCTGTGTTATATTCATGTGCCACTATCAATATTAATAATTTTAATGATATATTCAACATGTCAAATAACTGCTACTTAATTACTGTACATTTTAAAATAAATAAAAGTATATGGAATTGCACATACAGAGAGTTGCACAAGATATTTTGAACAATTGTGATCATTAATTCTTTAAACATAGATATATACTGTTAATACAGTTAAAATGAATACATATTCTAATGTGTTTTTCAGTGATGCATTAACATCAGTCTAAAAATATACAAAGTATTATGTATACATTTTTAGTGAATACTGTATATATGTCTTCATATGTCACGGAAAACCTGTTGAAAAATTATTAAACCATCACAGATTCCTCAATTATAAGGTTTGATTTTACAGTTCAATTGAATTTTAATGGAAAAATCCTGTTTTTTTTTTGGGGGGGGGTTGTTTTTTTTCCTTCATTTTTTTATAACCACCGTTTCTAATGCTTGGCCAAATTGTTTCTAATGGATGACCAAAAAACATTACATTTTGTTTATGATGACAACCCAAAATTATTTAAAGAAAAATAAATGATTGTGGGTGCCATGTCCTTTCTGCGCATTAGCAATCTTGCAATCTGCACAGGTTTGATTTTAACCTTTATCACTCTGTATGCAACTTTATTTGCTGTACAAAAATTTATCCTGCCACTGAAGGTGGCTCTGATCTCTGAATTTGAATTTCATAGTTGTGTTGTCATATCCTGCTATGGCAACAGAAAACAACTTTGAGTGAAATTAACAATAATGATACTGCAATTGGTAGGCATTGAAAAATAATGCAGTGGAAAGGGAAGTAATATCAATAATGCAGACTGCTAAAGGTTGATATCTGTCAACTGTACATTGATATGAATATTTTGGGTACAGATAAGTGATTTCTCATTGGATTATCCATGATTTTAAATTTAAAATTGTCCTCATAGAGTGACAGCTAATTAAGACTAGAGCTCAGTTGATTCTGCTATTTAATCCACACATGGGGCAAAATATTAAATACTTACTTGATCACATTTGTGACTTGAATCATCTCAAAGAAAGAATTTCCCACTATTAATATGTATGAAATCTGTAAAAACTACTTTATATAAAATCTACTTTAGGAATTCAATCAATGTCTAAAATACTCTTTACTAGGCTCTCTATATCTCTTGAAGATCATTAAAGTTTTTTAATCTTTCTTAATTACTTCTTTATATTTTATCTTTAGTTTCTTTTTTTTTTCTTTCTTTTTTCCTGTTATATCCTCTTGTTTCTTTTTAATGTTCTAACTTCAAATTATGAATCTTTATTAATTTATCTTCATTTCATTCAAAACCTTGCACTTTTCCTTTCATCTTGAACAATGACTTGCATATCACAATATAGTTTGCCTTACTGCCCACCTATTTTTTTAACACGATTAAATTTTTTTTTTTGTGGGGGAGTGACACTAAAGCTATCATCACATGCATATTAACCTTGTAGGAACTACTCCTTGCTTCAGCTCTATTCTGGGAGCAATACAAATCCTAAATTCACCCCATTTGTTGCACCTATCTTTCACCCTAACATTTCTCATGCAACTAAATGACTAAAATAACCCCATTGCTTTGCAGTTTTACACTACTTCAATCTGCAACATGGAATTCTTTGTTTACATCTTCCTAGCTCCCCCTATCAGTTACACAAGTAGTGGGTGCAGCTTTTTTCCACCCAGGGGTCTGTGCTTAGCCCAAACTCTGCTATTTCTCTCCTGTCCTCTCTGCAATGTTTACCATTTTCTTTTCAATTTTCCTACCTACAGAAATTAGAGGAGGATTTCTGCTATGGTTGGGGGTAGTTCAGACTCAGCAAGGAGGAACATATTCACTTCTACCTTCTCTCTCTCTCCTCCTGGAATCATGCAATGAATTCCTCATCGTGTTCTTTGCTGTCATTCCTTTCTCCTTGAACTCTGAATTTGAAACCAGTTGGCTGCTTGCAGTTTCTCTGCCAAAACACAGTACCTGAGAAGATATCACTCAACGACATACTTGTTTAGCTTTGTGCTAAACACATTGAGAATATCTGTTACTTAATCATCAATGTTAAGCATTACATTGCTAGATCATTATCAAATGGGTAACAAGTTTGAAAAGGCTTAATTTCTCGGATTTTTTTTTTTTTTTTGCTCTTAATTTGTTTTTCCTTTTTTTATTATTTATAATATCAAATTCACAAAGTGTAAATTCTCAAGAACTTTACAGCATGTGGTAATGTTTAGTAAGCTCATCTGATTAGCCATGACTATTGTGTAGTAAGTTCTATCCTGAATGAGTGCCCCATACTTGTGGCCATGTGCCAGCATTACACTTCAAAATATTTATTTACCAAAAAAAAAAAAAAAAATAGGATGCCTCATCATTGTATAACAGTCAGCAAATTGGATTTGTAGATAATGCCTAGTGAGTTTGATCTTTACTCGGTGCTCAATATGTTTGACCTGGTGCCAAAAAGCAGCTCTGCTTAGTAAATACCAAAACAAATCATTTATCAACATATTTGTTTTACTTGGTAGCAGGAGAGATGTTATTTCATTCACATTTTAACTAAACATTCTCTCTACAAAATACCTTCTGATTCCCTTTCTTTTCCAATTAAAAGTATTTGATGTTAATTACACTTTCTGACAAATTTCATATAAATCTCTCTATTGGTGTTTCCCAGTTTGTAGAGTAAGTTTTCTGGTATAACTGAATCCACATTCACTTAAACTCTATTGTTTTAGTTACTTGGAATATGCATCATTTCTAATGTAGATCAGAAGAGATAACTGTATGTTGATATTGTAACGGGAGAGAGCTATGGAAGCAAAAGTTATTCTCCCATTTACATTTCACCCATTATGGACATTATTATTTCCATCTTATAATAACACTGTAGTTCATGTCTGGAACGGAATGGCTGAAAGGAAAAGGAATGATAAAGATGCTTTGTTCTCGTATATCTACACAGCAAGCAGAGTGTAAGAAGAAGCAAAAAGGAAAGGTCTTGCATATAATATGGAGATACTCCTGTGTCTGGAGAAATCATGTTTAGGACTCCAGATTCAAATGGGCCAGACTCATCTATGTCCTAGGCAAGAATGAGAAACGGTGTGTTTTGGGTTTTCTCAAATTGAGCTCTGTAAGCTGGAGCTTCTTTCAATATTTTGGAAATATATTCCCAAAGGGAAACAGCACCATGGACTTGTAAGCTGCTGGGTTACAGAGCAGCTAGACTAAAGAAAGAAACCTCTCAGTTTGGCTCTGTAAAAAACTGAAATTGACTGCTGCTTTCGTCATTGTATGGAGTGACATCTCTAAGCGGCTATCACATGCCTCATGTGACTTATATTCACTAAGGGGAGATATTCATTTTTTTTATCCCTACAATATATAAAAATAAAGCAATTGTGAGATCATAGGAATTAGGGAAAAATGTAGCCTTTTAAAAGAAAACATTTTCCCAACATGAGAAGATGTTTTAGCAATTTTTTTTCCTTATTCATTTCTTTTATATCCATGTTGCATGAAATTACACTTGTCTATACCTGAACCTAGCCAGAACGGGTAATATTACAGTTAGTGGCACAAAGAATAGATTCAACCAACTGATTTCAAATTCTATATGGGACAATTTGCATTCTTTTTGCACTAATGCTCTGGGGCAAGGCATGAATCCATATTCCTGAAAACATTTTTGAAAGCTGAATGTCACATTTAAACCAATAAAAATGTTGGAACCTTAAAAAACAAAAAAATTTAAAAAAAATGTAATTTCTTTCTCTTATCCTGCTTATATCCAAAAAGTTTTTGACCCAACCTGTTTCCCAAAATTTGAAAAATGACCAAACATCAGATTTTATTTTAGAAACCCTTGTTGGTCGCTTCAGTTCCCCACTCATAAAAAGAAGACTTAAGTTGCCGCTTTCCTATATTTTCTAGTTAGGGGCAATAATTAATACAGCTTGATGCACCCGTGTGCATACATTTCATTTTTTATGAACAACAGAGAATTAAATATGTCAGAAAATTATTATTTTGCTCACCTATTGTTAAGTTAGGAAATTTAAAAAAGAATATTTTTTCCAGTGTCTCTCTTCTCATTGATTCAAAATATCTGCTTTTGACCTTGTCTCTTCTGGCTACATCTTTGTATCTGTTCTTGTGTATTTAGGCAGCAATACTCTCAGAACTGAGTCAATTATTATCAAAACTTTCTAATAACAATAATCAGCATCATTTCATAATTTTAAACGTCTTTCTTAAAATCAGTCTGCTACTAAAATGCTAATTCCCTGAAAGGCTGAGTACTTCCTGAGAATATCATTGTATTTGAATTTTAGTCTGTCATAGTCATTATCTATATTAGTCTATTTTCTCCTTATTTTTATCTCTCAAAATATATATTTATGTCTGTTTGTGCATAGATACATCCATATTGCATAATGAAAAACAAACAGGAACACAAGTCTTAAAGGAGATTTAAATTATTGCTATAAAAATACGAATAATTTAAATCTCCTTTAAGACTCACCTTTTGATTTCTAAACTGATATAAAGGCAAAAAGTATGTTCCCAGATCAGAATAAAAAAGTACAAGAATATTTTCTATCTTTCCATCGATAAATGTGATAAATGAAAGAATGTAATCCTATTATAACTCCAGCATTAATCTCCCCAGAAAATGAAGAAACAAAGTAAACAATGATAACATTTTAAATTTTTAACTCGGTGGTACATAAAATTGTTACCTTTTTAGTTGTTTCAAAAGAAATAATCTGCAGGTTTCTGACATTCATGGTAAACTGTTGATTCAAATTCTTTTATTATTTAGATTTAATAATGATTCTGATTAAGATGAGATTATTGCTAAGATCAAACTTTCTAGATTGTTTAAATACATTTGCTAAAACCATTAATTATAATGTTATATTTATTACAACCAGAACATTTCAATATGTAATGGTTGAGCAGAAATGATTAGCGAAACAGAAAAGGAATATTCATAAATGCATAAATTATTTTTTCTAACTATTAATAATATATTGCAATCTACAAATCATTATTCTATTCCTAAATTGCTAAAATGCACTTTAGATTTTCCATGGTTGAATATCTGAACAATGCAAGTGGTCAGGGCATCTCAGGAATTTTAATGTTTTTTTTCTTTTTCTTTTGAAAATTTGTGCCTAGATATAACAAATATAAATTTTAAAAATAAAATTTCTTGTTTTAATTAATTTTTAAGATTTATTTCCTATGCCGTTTGTGTTTACATCTGGTTGTTGTGTATAATTACTTTTAACTAATCTGTTTTCTGTTGTGCACATTTTTTTTCTTTCACCTGATACAATTTAAATTTGTGTCATGTCATTTGATATTCTTATGTTGATATCAGCTGTGCAATTATGTGTATATTGACATTATTGTCCACCTGTGCCTGCATTGATCTGTAGGTCAGTTAACTAATGCTTCATAAGCATCACATTTATTAATACAAAGTGTGAGTGTTGATGTGCATCATGGCTTAAAGATATATGCATCCACACACTTCTCCTTATTCATTTTTACATTGCATCATCCTTTTCTGTTTCATTTTGCAACAATAAATAAAGGGGTCTGAAGAATATATACAATTTTTTTTTCACATCCTCTTTTTCCATACCTTTACACTGATCTATCATCTACATGACTACTGATGACTAAATATAGAAATAGCAACAAAATTTTGACCCCATTCCTGTATCTGGTTTTGTATTTAATGTTGCTACCCTCAAAACAGACTCACAGAGCAGCAGACTGGCAGCATTTTGCTGTCTTTTACAAGTCAGTCAATCAGTTATTTCTTTTATTCATCAAACTTTTAATACCTATTCTATTATGACTATCCAACTTTTCAATCTGTGGTTGCTATAATGTCTACGTTTTGTACTTGACATATGTCTTGAGAGGTGCATCTGTTTGTTTTTTATTTCTTTGTAAAGCTGTATATAATCTGGTAAACTGCTTCACTGTTTATGAAATATTGTTTGCTGGTATGTTAATATCAGCTCCTCAATGTTTATGTTCTGTTTACATTTGATTGCATTCTGGAATTGTGTCTTGCTATTAATAAGTTGTATGTGCTGGGGTGGGGAGTAATCTTGTTCTTCTTTGGGGAATGTAAAACAGTCATTTTACATTAGGATATCAGAAAGAAATGAACAAAAATATTTTCAAATTCTGGTTAATTGCTTGTGCCATTTTTTGTTAACAAAAAAGCATAAATCCAACCCTTCTTAAGTACTGTCTTATTGTTAACCATCTCATCTCTGAAATTATTTGTGTATTTATATAAAAAAAACAACTAATTGACAAGGCTTTGATTAGTATATACAAGCAGCTGCTGAAATTTCTCAACGCAGTTCCCAAAATCTGGCGAAATGATCAAACGTCATATATATTTGGTCGTAAGAGACTTCTTTTCAGTACTGTCTTTTATTAAGTTGGTGCAAAAATAATGACGTTTTTTGATGTTAAAAAAATACGTCAAAAAATGTATGTATTTTTTTTTTTTTTTCCATTCTAATGATGTAATTGAATCTGAAGGCAATATCAGACAATAGTCAATGAATTTTAACATTGTATAAGAACAACATCTTAACTATGAACACAACACAACATCTTAACTATGAACAAGCAGCATGTTGTTAATATGTAGATTACACCAAATGAGAACAAGGAAAGAAAGATTTTTTTCACTTTTAGGATTCTAATCTATATTTTACTAAATCAAATTCCAATGTTGCAATAAATGATCATTTTACAAATGCACATACTTAGAAGTTATATATTGTATACTTGTCCATGGTTATAATTTCAATATTAAGAATTAAACCAAGACTAGGTATCTTTTCCTGGAATTAAATAATTTTTATTAATGATGATTTTCATTAGTTATTGAAAAAATAGGTATGGATCAATTTTGGAATCTAGAATTTTTTCTTCTCTTAAACTGATTGCCACATAAAGCTAAAGAACCCAGTCTACCCTGCTAATTTAACTCATAGCTGGGGGAGAAGAGATGGTTTCATGCTTTTCCTAAGAGTATTTATGTAAAAATGAATACAATGGTCTGGCCAGGAATTTAAACTGGGCTTGCTGATTCCACTTTTCATTTTAATATCTGTTATACAAATTATATTAAATGCATTAGTAACAGTAAAATGTGACATATGTTAGACGACCAAAAGTAGGATACGTTAGTAAAAATTGATATCTTATTCTCTTCTTAAGGTAATGACAAATTTTACAAAACCAATTAAAATTGAGACATTTTTTGGAAGCTATTGAAGCTTATCAATTTATATTATTTAATTTATTTAACAAATGTTAGTGAATTAATTTCTGTTATCATTTCCTAAATAAGTACATTCCAATATTATTTTTATATTGATATGTTTATTATTGTTAAAAGAGTAGTATGTTCTTTTATAATATAATTTGTCTTCTGAACTACAAAGTATCTTTCTATATTTCTGAGATGAGATATTGTAACTATTTATACAATTTATATTGTTCAAACTGTTGTCTTCAGCTTTGTTGTCCTGTTGGTAAGTGTTGGTTGAAGTAATCCAGTGACTTGACCCAAAAAGTTTAATACCTGGCCACAGCAGAGGTGAACAAAAAACTTGAGTTACTAAAAGGAAATAACTGAAACTGAGATATCCGGAGGAGGCATAGCACCTGGAGCTAGAACACTCTACCCTGGTGGATGAAATAAAGGGTTCGGTTTGAAATTCCAGTCACCTGAAGAAGGCTGGTGTGTACAATGGCTGAAATATTGTGAATAGGATAATAAAGATTAGGACATCAGTCCAAACAATGTAAATAGTGTAAATAGTTACAAAGTTAGTATTCGTTTAGAGCAGAGATCCTATGCTGACTAAAGATAAGCATTTGCTTCACAGTTAATATTAATTGTCTAACAATTGCTGATAAGTAATCTATGCATATTTGATTCATAAATATTTCTGCTTAGAAATTTTTACAACCTTTCTTTTTATTAAATTGATGCGACAACAAATAATATCGGGAACATGTTTTTTGTTCAGTATAAAAAAATGTATCTGTAATTTAATTCATAAAACCTCAATATGAGAGTAATTGAAGAAGTCTGTAGATATTTACTGCGCTTTACATGGATCTCTGATCAGAATTATGTTATGCACATACTGTGTGTGTGTGTGTTCTCATGTTTTGCCTGTATTACATTACAGTAATTTACCCTAAAGAGATAGGCTCATATTTCTCTTCATAAATATTTAGCAATACTACTTTAGCCTAATGCTCACCTTTCATCTGTATGTGCACTTCCCTGGATATAAATAAAAATTGGTAGACATTAATCCTATCCTCACACCTTGCAAGTTTTTCTGTTCTCATAGCATCAACAGATCTGCTTGGTATACACCACTACAAAGGAAAGAAAATAAGTAATATCTTTTTTTATAGCATTTCTTTAAGAAAATGTAAAAAGGCAACTCAAAAAACAATTGTGCAGTTTATAGAGAAAGTATTGGGAATGATCAAAATGAAAAGTTATATATTGGAAATTTCTAGCTGAGTGATACTCTACACCCAACTAAATTACTAAATTACTTGTGGTTAATAAAATCAAGACCTTATATGAGAATAATATTATACAATGTGAGAGAGATGGCTAACAAATATTCAAATCAAATATTAAATACCATTTTCATCAATTTGATTATGTTGTATTAAATAAGCAAAAATCCTACTGATTCCTATTTAAATGTTCTCTCTCTAAAAGAAAAATGTGATGGGTGTTAAAATGTGAATATTTTACAAGAGAGCATGGAGCAATTGAAACAATCTACTACCAGCTGTATCAAAGACTACTCTTCATCCAAAGAAGATGATAATCTGTATATAGTAGGATCAAAAGAGAGCCCTCTACTGTAAGCTCCTTTCACAGTTCCCAATTAGACCATTTCAAGGTAACAAAGAGAAAATATATATTACATTAGGATGATACTAGACTACATGTTTCTTTGGTAACCTGACAAAAATTGTTACTGTTTAGCTGTTTTTACTCAGTTCCTATATTCACCAGATATTGTATTCTGGTATTTACAGAATTCTCTTCACAAAAAAAATATTGATTTGTGGCATATGGGTTCACATCTGATGAGGGAGTCCTTTGATATTCAGCATGGCAAAAAGTTTGTTAATAATAATAGAAATGTCTGTAGAAATGTCTGTCGATGATTTTTTAGAAGTAAGACCATGATAGCGGTAGTAGTAGTGTGAGAAATTAGATCAGTGTCAATCTACTGTGCTCTTTTTGGCCCAGAAACAAAGCAGAAATGTAACTGTGTCCTTTTTTTTGTCCTTTCCTGTTGTTGTTCTGTTCCCATCTGATGGTAGCACTAATGTGTCAATTTTTTTTTGATTGGCCAAATTATTTTATTTTCCAGTGTTCCTTTCATTTTTTTATAATGGAAGTTATCTGTGGAGCATCCCTGATTTTAGGTATTTTTCAGTCACAAATAAGTAGTCTCTGTTCCCACAAATTTCCAGTGTTTTTGGCTAGGTTCAGTTTTTTCTTCTTCCTTTTTTTTTTATTTGAGGGTTGCCTTCTCATAGGTTGAGAGAGAAATAAGAGAGAAAGGTTTTAAAGGAAAGTGCAAATGCCTCATTTTAATTCTTTTTATTTTGTTTATATATTTTATTTTTATTGGGACTTACTAAAAATTCTTTGCAAGTCTTGCAAAAAGAGTACAAATATAGTTTTTCGCTAAGAAAAATAAAAATATCACCAAGGACAGAATGATGAAGTTGACTGTAAGATGACTGAAGATAATGAGACAAAAAAGTAAATGCTGTTCAATAAAATTAATGTTGAAAATTAAAAAAAATATTTTTTATGTTTACTTAATAAACTAAACACACTTTTTACAATAATTTGTATTGTTCTTTTTAGATTTTTTCTAGTTGTTTTTTCTTTAAGAATAAAATAAAATCAGCAAAATGAATAGTAATAATTTTTGTTTTCTTTTTTCTTTTTCAGCCCTACATTTCGGAATGAGTAATACCAATATTTTACTCACAAAACAGTACCAAAATTATTCTGAACCTGACGTTGATTCATTTTCAATGCCATCCACTGTCGTCAAACTTGAGCCAACCTCTGATTCTGAAGATGGAGATATCGGCAACAAGTGTGCACAAAATAAATCACAAAATGTGAAATTATCAGGCGCTTCTTGTTCCAATGAATATTTTAACAGTTACGTTGACATTTCTGTGCATGAATTGATGTTGAAAGACAAACCTCGAACATTATCATACATGCAGTTTATTGACCAGAACAAGCACTTATTCAATGGGAAGGTTGTGCTTGATGTGGGAGCAGGAACAGGCATCCTCTCATGTTTTGCTGCTAGGGCTGGGGCAAAAATGGTCTATGCTGTAGAAGCCAGTAATATGGCCAGCATTTGTGAAAGTATTGTCTATCAAAATGACCTCCAAGATCAGATAACTGTCATTCAACAGCCTGTTGAAGATGTTATTTTGAACTGCCGATATGTGGATATTATCCTATCTGAGTGGATGGGCTTTTATCTCTTACATGAATCAATGTTAGATTCTGTTCTTTATGCCCGTGATAAATGGCTGTCTCCTAACGGCGGCATCATGCTGCCTTCTTATGCCTGCCTGTGCATGGCTCCAGTTGCAATGAAAAAATACCATAGTGAACATTTCGCTTTCTGGAAAAATGTTTATGGTTTTGACTTTTCACCTGCTATTCCATTAGCTATGGAAAAATTCTTCAAACAGCCAATAATTGAAGTTGTCAAGGAAGATCAACTCATGTCCTCTCCCCAAAAAATCCTTGACATTGATCTTAAAACTGTGACTTTGTCCGAAGTCCAGTTTCTCAGCAAAGAACTTCATTTCAAAATGGAAAAGTCAGGCAGTTTGCATGGCTTTGTGTCATGGTTTGATGTTGTGTTTCTTGATCCTAATGGTAAGGTTCCTGAGAGCAAATTGGTGCTGTCAACTTCCCCAAATTCAGAGCTGACACATTGGAAGCAAACTGTGTTCTTTTTACCAACACCTCTGCTCGTTGATGCTAATGATTCTATTCCTTGCAACTTGACCTTGTTCCAGGATACTGCTAATAAGCGGCACTATAACATTTGCATTGAAGTACCAGTGGACATTGTCCAGGAGGACAGTCAGACAGATGAAAATCTGAATATCACAGCTGACGACATTGAAAATCCTGAGCAGCACAGTATTCCATGCAACTGTAATGCTCCCAGGTGCAAAATTATCAAGGTCATAATGGAAAAATACACAGATGAACAGGCAGAGCTTCAGAACAATGATGAAGTAACTGTAACATCAGAAGAAATTGGAGAGGACAGTGAATTGGATGCATCAGATTCAACTAATTAAACTTTTTTTATAGTAGAAAGTGTAATAAATAAATAAAAGACTTTCTCATTTCCATGCATCTTTAGTAATTTGTTTTAAATTTTAAAACCCAAAAATTATGACTAGAGTTGAAGCTATAAATTAAATTACTTTCAATGATTTGTATTTAAAATTAATGAAGAGTGTATAATTTAATAAAATTAATGAATAGTGAATAATATTTTCTAATAGAATATTGTGATTTGCATTATTTAAAATGGGTGACTATTTTGAAATTTTATACTCTAAAGGAACAGTGATATTAAGTTATGACTCAATATATTGTATTGACATAGGTTGAAAAATTATTGCTGTACCTATTTACACAGAAAATATTTTCAACATAAACTCCTTCTTTGTCAATGCATTTAATTCAGTTTTCCTGATGACATCAGCTCTCAACTTACTATCTACGATGATGACCCAACCATTTACTCTGCCTTCATAGTAAGACAGACCAGTCTGACAAAATCAAATTGGCAGCTGATGTTCAAAACAATCTCAAATCTATCGTTAATGGGGGGCAAATATGGCTTGTTAATTTTAATGCCTTCAAAACTAAACTTCTCTCCATTAATCATCTGAGAGACCCCACTCTGCCTTCCATCAGCTTGGCTGATGATAACCTCCAGGAAAATGACTTGTTGCAACTTCTTGAGCTAACATTCTCAGCAGACATGAAGTTGAAAAACTAATGAATCTATTGCTAGGTCAGCTGCTAAGAAATCTTTCTCTCCAGAGCTATCTTGCATATCTATATACCATTCATCCATGCACATGGTCAGATGTCCCTGCTATTTACCTTAAATTTCTTGATAAAGTCCAAAGAAGAATCAGCAATATTATTGGTCCTGATCTGGTAGCTCGGCTTCAGTCACTTTCCCACTGCCATAAGGTTGCCTCTCTGTGCCTTTTCTACTTTCATGGCTATTGTTCGGATGAGCTCTTCACTATGGTACCTAGACTTTGAATTTAAGTGCAGTACTTGACCGACACCAAGATCTTGTCAATTTACAGTCAAGTTAGCTAGATGTAACCATAAATTCTATGCTAACATTTTCTTTTCTCGCACTTCTCACTTGTGAAACTCACTTCCAGCTCCATGCATTCCAGCCAACTTTAATTTGCAAAAATTTAAATGCAATGTCAATCGCTATCTATTGTCCTTCTGATTACTCTCTTCCCACTCATTAATGCTTCTGTTCTTAATTCTTCCACACCCTGTAACCCCTTCTTTCTTAGTGGCTTTACTGCCTTACATGGGGTGATACCAATTTAAAAAAAAAAGTTGTGACTATTAATCAGACAGTAGCCCTTTCAGACCAAAATTCACTAATAACTAAATTTTTAATATTAAAACATATACAAGACAAAAATATGGTTTCATTGTTTTGACTCATTCACTGAGAATAGCTTTACACATCTAACATGAAATTAATTCCTTCACAATATTCAGGGATTAATTACTAAACTTCTCTGTTTATTAAAAAGCACTTTTACAGTATGGAAGGTTCAAGGATTCTATTTACTCAGCATTAACCTTTATTTAACTAAATTTTAAAATGGCCTCCAACAGTTGTTGCATTTATTAATATTGCTACTAGTCAAATAAGATGAAACACTAACAAAAATGAAATATTTGTTTTTTCTAAAATAAATATCATTTTATGGTGTGGAGTGGGAATGATATTATTACAATTGTTGCATTTATTACTCAGAAAACTAGGAGCTAGGACTTGGACCCTTAAACTTAATGTTCTTATTGCCTTCTTCACTGCTTTGACTTAATTACTTACCTCCTTCTGCTACCTCTTCTCTTTCTGTTCTAGTAGATTAAATAAAGTGTTAGTTAAAACTATCTTGAAGGTTACCCAGATTGACATATGAAGATGGTCAGAAGGCCTCGGCAGCCAAAACATAACAACAACAAGGATAAGGATATTAGCTCAACTAAATAATGTAAATAAAAATTAGATCTTAATATAATTCTCAAAACCGATGGAAGATTTTTATATATTAGAATTGTTTGATGTGAACAAAAAATACGACCCTTTGCTTCTTTCTACAGCGAAGACATTTCAGATGACTTTTTTTATATAAAATATTATTGTAAATAAATATTTTCCTTTTGTCTCAATTCCACATTAAGTGTCCCTTTGTTATTTTTGCGTTTAAAGAAGTGCTGAGAGAGATATATATTGGAAAATTGACATACTACAGGGTGATTCAAAAGTAACTCCCTATTTTATGTATGACTGACTCTCTCGTTTAACAATAATTTATACAAGACGGGAGAGTCCATCATACATAAGTAAGGAGTTACTTTTCAACCACCCTGTAGTTAGCACATCATCATATTCCTCGGCGAATACAGAAAGGATTAAAATATCTTGGCCGTTTTTACCACAGGTTCAAATGTACATGGGTAGGATTAAACAAAAACACTGCTTTTGCTCAAATTCTCTTTACTAATGCTAACAATTTTTTCTTTTCTTTTTTTCTCACCTTTTTAATTTTTTTTTTTTTTTTTTTTTTTTTTTTCAGAATCTTTTTTCCGCCTAACCGTTAAGCTTGTTTGTTTCTTTTTCAAATGTCGGTGTCTGTACAATTGGATTATAGCCAGGAGACCTTGTGCAGCAACACCCTCTATCACGAGAAGAATGAAAAGTCTGTCAAATGGCTGACAGCATGAGACTGAGCTGAAAAAGTTACGTTCATGCATTCTAAGAAGTCATTAGCACAAAAACGAACCTATGACTGGCACTCAGATTTGAAATCGTTTTCTCGGCATAATTTTCTGCTCTCTTAACCATTGGGTCATTACACCCCGGATGTTGTGTGTGAAACCGTGTTGGTAGCGAACTTTCAACAAGATTCTAGATGGAAGGTAATGACAGTTGCATGTCGTTCACATTGGTTCCATCTCTGCTAATGCACTTAAAAATGCACGACAACGATTTTCAAAATATAGAATTTTCTATCGGCAATTATTAAAAATAATTTATCAAGTGATGTCTAATGCCGATAATAAAAAAAAAACCCTAATTATGATTTACTTAAATTTACATTACCCTAGAATAAACATTAATTAACCAGTTTAATTGGCTGCTTAAAGCAATTCTAGATGAGCATTTAGCGAAATGATTCAGTTAGTTTTTATAATAAACGCCGCCATTTCCTTAATGCAACATTATCTAGACACCAAGGTTGTTACCCTCGTGTTATGTTTAACGAAAGAAATAGTTTTTAGTTTGAATGGAAATACTCAACAAGACGCGCGCGTGCACACAACACCAACACCCCCCGACACATAAGCTTAAATCATTAATACTTCTCTATTTAAAAACCGAGCTGTTGAATGTCGAACCGTGTTTCTCTATGTAATGTAAACCCATTATAGATGTAGCATTATTGACCTTACCAAAATCATGGAAAGGTCAACCGTTGCAACATTTGTTTGAGACTTCTCAACTGATACTTCTGTATCATCTACAGCCATTTGCGACAATACTTCGAGTTTTGCTGACGACCATATCCTGTTGATATAATAAAAGTATTTTCCTCAAATCTTATATAAAAACGATAAACCGGGAGAATACTGTGTGAAAAATCCATGCATTTTAATGTCATCAATTTTTTTTTAGACTTTACAGCTGTTCCTCATCTTCAACGAAATAGAAAAGAAGCACCCACACCACTCGATTCTACACGCGCGTGCACACACACAAACACACAATTTTGCAATTTATTTTCCAATTATATTTTGGTTGAAAGTTGAAAAAAAAATAAGTTCGAATGAATTGTAAATATTTTTAAACTATCAAGAGTTAACTCATTTAGATGAACTTTTATTTTATTTTTATTAATTTATTTATTAAGTCATTTATTTATTTTTTAAGCTATCGATTACTTACGTTAGGGCAGTGATTCTCAACCGCCGTGCCGATTCAAAATCCCTTCATAAATATTCCTTCTAATATTGGACTTCAGTTATGTGAAGAAGAATTGGTCACCATTTCTAGTGACCGAGGGCTCAAAATAAAACATTCGACGGTACCCATTGATACATTTTGGACTTCAAAACAAAAGGAATATCTATTGCTTTTGGACCAATGAAAACCTTGTCTTCACAGAAATTAGCCGTTGGGCCAAGAAAAAAAGAAAAGAAAATAGCGAGACTATTCGAAAAAAAATTTTTTATATAAAATAAGGAAAAAATTAACAAAAGAAAAGTATCTGAAATCATGTGAAAAGTTTCATTTCTGTTCACGCGTCCAACGTTCTGGTTTTCCTTATTGCCAAATTACTAGCCAATTATATTATTGACTTTAACTAAACATTTGGCATTTCAAAGAACTTTATTTTAACAATCCAAGAAGGCTAAGTATTTCAATCTCTTTTCGTCTACTTCTGAACGTACACAAACGTAAAACCCTTCTGTGAATAACGAACTCACATTTCTTTTAATATTTTTTAATATTATTTTGTGTCAGGTCATTTAATCTGTTGTATGAACATTTCCTTTTGAAACTGCGGACTGCGGAATTCTGATTTATTTTCTTGAAACGAACTACTGACACAACTTCAAGCGAATAAATTCGTAAATTCCTTCTTTTTTAAAAAAAAATTAGCCGTGTGTTTCCTAGTTACTATCTGCCAGAGTTTCTTGGTATTATTTAACGGAAACATTGGAATTGAAACGAACTGAGTATAAGGTATACACAGATAATATATATTTATGTATTAGATTTAGATTGGGTGGGTCCTTTATAATTCGGTGTAGCAAATTTCGTTTATATAGCAGATTTTGGTAGCAGTCTGGAGAAAGTCCGTTTCGGCTCAGTAGTGGGTGTTTCGTTTTCTGAAATTGGTAGTAGTAGTCATCTTAGAAATAAATGCGGCGTCAATCTGCTGTCTTTTAATCGGGCCTAAGGAGAGCAGAAAATATCATTAGCAGATGACTGCTTAACTTCTTCACGCGTCTCGTATGGCTGTTTTCTCTGGCGTTACCTTTGTGTCACTGATGCTGCGTGCTTACTTTCGCTCGTCTTCGGCAAGCTCGCTCTGCACGAGCTCTGCGCTTCCACGTTGTTTCAATATACGCAGGAATATCGGTGAAAAACTGTCGAAGTTCAGGCTTGACTCCTCTCTGTCCTGGCTATGCTTATGAAAGACTAAAGTCACTGGTGTCGCATGTAAATTAATTAACATCAAAAACAGTCATTAACAAGTGTAAAATTTATAGTACTTGATTGATTAAGATTAATACATAAACAAAAGGGATTTGAAGAAGTTTCGCCGTATAAGGATTTCTTAAGCTGAGAGGAAGCGGTTGACTAGCAGTTGCAGTTATGGCTAAACAGCCCTGAGTCGTTCAAGTATTTAAATGAAGGTCGAGGGAGTTCAAAAAGCGTCGTCCAGAACAGCTGATTGAGGCACCACGGTTATCCAACAGGGAAAATGTTGGTCTACTAGCGGCAAGACCAGTTCCATCCTTTTCTGCTCTTTCGGCGTTTATGGGGGTACAAATCCCAATTGTACTACTAGCCAATAATAATGCTTGATCAATGGTATTGTGTCATCTGCATTAAAGGGGAGGAAGGACACAATATGATTGGTGGTCCATGTTGTTCATGATGACGGTCGTCTTCGAGTATAGAATCCAGAGGTTAGCAGTGAATATTTCGAAGACAGTAGGAAAGCGTTGTTCAGGTTAGCAGTGGATATTTTGGTAAAAGTAGCAGAGCGTAGTTCGTCCTTCTGTTTCTCTTCGCCTGACAAGCTGGGACTGAACATTCGGGTAGAGTAGACAAAATGGCCGCCTTTATACACGACGGATTGAATGTTCTACGTCTTCTGATTGGTTAGCCTTCTATTGGTGGACTATAAAGTGAGTCAAGTCATTTGGGCTAACTCACTAGTACACACATATACACAAAAAAAACTGCAATGGCCCTTTTTCGTAAGTACCTGAGGGGAAGATGAGAAGTTCCATTCTAGCCCGTCTCTCATTGGCGGGCTAATCAAAATTGTGGCCTTCTATCGCTCATAACCACTTTTCTATGTAACATCTCACCCACATTTGACTTGATTATCTCACGTGTCATGGTCATCTTCATCTGACAGTGTGTCATATATCTGATCAAAACAGACCTGACCTGTAAAGATTTACTTTGTGTCACTCATTTCAATAAATAATTCCTTTATCAAAACAACAATCAATTTAAACAGAACTAAGACTGTACCTAATGACCTAATTCCACGCATGCTCACTATTTCATCACTCATACTCCATAAGTGACACAAACCAGAAAATTCACGGTATCGCATTGTTTTAACATGAAAATTATTTTTCTTTCTTTGGGAATAAAAATTAGATCGCCAGTCAACCTTTGACACCGGTCATCCCTTCTCTTGCAGTCCCTTCTACTTATCTGACCCTAAGGCTATCAGTTTATGTCATTTTCACTAGGCTCCAAACTACTTGCGCGAACTTTGGTTTCGGCTAACATCAAAAGTCTTTTTGTGTTCATTTTTTTTGATTGGCCAAAATTATTTTATTTTATTTTTTGTCGTTCCTTTCTTTTTCATTTTTTTATATATCAAAAGTTATGTCTGGCGCCTCTCTGACTTTTTGGTAGTTTTTAGTTACAAATGGCTAATAAAATTCCACCGTTTTTCGGCTGGGTTCAGTTTTTTCTTCTTCCTCTTTTTTATTTGAGAGTTTCTCATTAGTTGAGAGAGAAGTATATAAATAAAAGTTGAGAGAGAGAGAAAGAAAGCTTTTAAAGGAAAGCGCAAATGTCCTATTTTAATTTTAATTCTTTTTATTTTTGTTTATATATTTTATTTTCATATTTTATTTTCATATTTTATTTTCATATTTTATTTTATTTTCTCAGGACTCACTACACCTTTTCCTGCCGAAGAACATTCTCAGATCACAAGTAAATATTTACGTAGATGATATCACAGTTTATGGGAGCATTACCAAAAATCTAGATGACTACAACATGGTAGCTGATTTCTCCAATGACCTTGCTCGCACAGCTCAATTCTGGCTTGTAACATTCCATATCTCCAAAAGCTCGTAACATTTCATCATCACAGAGCAGACCCCGAGATTTCTCCAATCATGATGAACGGTTGTACCCTCAATGAGGCTCCTTGCCTAGAACGTCTATTAGGACTCGATCTGGAATCAAGCCTAAAATGGAACTCGTATAAACGATTCATTGCTAAAGATGCTGTAAAATGGTTCTGTATTGCTCCAGAAAGTATCTGCCATGATCTATCTCTACAAGAGCCAGATCAGACCAAAAATTGAGTATTGCTGCTATATCTGCCCAATTCTCACTTTCCGACCTCGACTGAGTTCAAAAGCGTCTACGCGATCTTATGGGTGATGAATATATTCCCTGGTTCTACCAGTCCAGGGATTCACAGTTAAGACCCACCATGTCACATACACAGAGTCGAATCATCTTCATTCTCTTCATATTGGTAAAGAGCAAGTTCTCAGACAGCTTATTCCTCAGAACGGTTGCAATGTGGAACGGACAACCTTGTGGGTGTTTCCCTGATCACTACAATCTTAAACTTTTCAAGACAAGGATCACCTGTATCTATCCTACATATTCTCACATGCAACCCTTACTTCCTCCCTATACGACTTACGACCTTACAAGATTCCCATTCAGTAATCCTCTACCTTGAGTGGCACTTTGTCCTCGTATTGGATGAACAACAGTAATATATATATATATATATATATATATACTAGAATTTCCTTACAACACGTTGATGTGTGTTGAAATCCTCACAGTATTTAGTATTGTGGAAGCTATCGCTAACATTTTTTGTCGAGATACAAATTCTACTTCAATTTTTCAACTCAATCGATGAAATTTGAAGTTGATTTTTGAAAAAATTTGAAGTTGATTTGTTTGGAAAAATACTTTTACAAAAACCTAACTTCGTGGTTTAATAATTTCTTCAATTTAATCTAATTTTATAGGACTTCATGGTAAACAATTTTGTTTTTATTTCTTTTTTTCCTTTTTAAATTTCCTCCTTTTTATTTACTTTAATATCCTTTTTTGTGACTGCCCGCAGATACTTATTTCATTAACGGCTTGTCCGGATCTTGAACTATTTTGGCGACGGCGCTTAATAGGCCTTCGATCTTGCGCAATGCGAACGGAAGTGCATGCTGGTCAAAACGTGAAATGTGTTAGTTAAAGAAACAACAAAAAGTGTTGCTTAATTCTGTCTTCACTTGGCAGACGCCAGATTGAAAACTCATCCATACAAATGTTTTAAGATGTATTCCTGTGTTGGTAAACTTCGGCTGTTAAGATATATTCTGGGGCAAATGAAACGGTTTTATTGGATGCTTTCGATCAGCCATAATCTTCGTTTCGTCGATGAACATGCATAATATGATGAAACTAAATATGCAGTATTAACCAAGAAAGATGTAGGTTGCTTAAATTTGTATGTAAATTGCGATAAACCACAAATTCCTGATGATCTACGCGTAAAAATGGTGAAAATGGGTGCTAAGGCTTTTCAGAACAAAGACAGCCTATTTAAAGTTACAAAAGATCGAGAAATTATTGAGAGCCGACGTCTCGAAGAAGCGATGAGAAGTGAAACGAGCGCAAAACATGTGGGTGTCAATCGCAGTTTCATGAATTACTGGTTTCAAAGAAAACTACAGGATGCGTTTTTGGTTGTTGTAACATAATGCAGTGTATTGTTTTTGCTGTTTATTGTTTTCAACAGCCCCAGTCAACCAAAGTACGGTATTCGAAAAATTTTGTGGATTTCGAAAATGGAAAAAATCCAACGAGAAAATAACAGAACATGAACAGGGCCCTTATCACCGTGCGTCATTTCTTGCATGGAAAGAGTTTGAGAGACACATATCAGAAGGGGCTACGCTTGACCGAGTAATACTGAAGCATTGGAAGGAACACAAGCAATTGTGTAAGGATCTGCTCATGCATTTTGTGGATTGTATCAAGTTTTTGGCAACTCAACATCTGGCATTTCGTGGACACCGAGAAGTCATTACATCAAGTAATAATCTCTATAATTTTCTTGCACTCGTTAAGCTGCTTAGCAAGTACGACTCTCTGTTGCAGCGTCACTTGGATAATGTCAAGTCGCATCCACATTCTGAAACATTTTTGTCTGGCAAGTTACAGAATAAGTTCATTGAACTACTGGGCAACGAAGTATGTCAGTCCTACAGAGTGTCAAAAGAAGCATATATTATGGGATTATGTTCGACAGGATCTCAAAATTGGAACGAGATGGTCTTGATTTGAACGACTGTCGTGGACAGACTATGACAATACTGTAACAATGGCGGAGTTGTCCGGTGTCCAGAAACGCATATCACATATCTTTGTGAATTGGGACAAACATTTTTTGAATCAGCATCAGAACAGGTGTTTGCTATGTCATTTTTTTCGAGTTCTTGATTAATTGTACAATTTTTTCTCTATCTCAACAATGCGGTGGGAGAAATTGAAGGAAGCAGCAAGGACGACTGTAAAACGAACCCCTGATACAAGATGGAATGCTAGGCGTGATGCTTGTTCACATTGTAAAAACGAAGTTGGATGACATAGCTAAATTGTTGGAGCATATGTCAAGTGACAGTTCAGTATCAGTCGACACAAGAAGCGACGCCAGCTGCTTGCTGCACAACATGCAAAGTTTCAGCTTTCTAACTATGCTGCCGTTCCACAGAGTACAGAAGAGACTTCAGTGCTCTAGAATGAACTTCAATGAAGCTTGAGTTGACATTCAAAGCCTGCAACAATCTGTTATAAGTGAACGGGATTCTCCCTGTAAAAATTAAATTACAAAAGGAAGGAAAATGCTTAGAATGGGGTATTGACGTTGGTCAACAGAGAAGGGTGCGTCGTAAAAAGAGAATGACTGGTGAGGAAACGAAAGATGAGCCTCTAAATGTGAGATAATAAATGGATGTTACCTTGAAGGTAGTACTGGGCAGGCTGAATACAGAACTGAAAGAGCGATTTACAAGGTTGGGTCAGTTACATGAGCAATTTGGTTTCCTCTTGGATATTGAAAGCCTCACTGACTCGAACGAAGACACAGTAACAAAATGCAAAGTAGCTGCTGCAGCATAAGAGAGTGATTTTGATGGAATTCTATTCGGTCGCGAAATTACAGACTGCCGAATGTTAATATAAAAAAGAAAAGTGCCTCGTTAAACCAAAAATCGAGCTTTTCAACTTCACAATATCTTACAACAATGATGTGTTCCCCAATTTATAAAATAGCATTGCGCATAATGTTGGCTGTTACTGTCTTTGTGGCGTCCTGTGAGTGCTCTTTCAGCAAGCTGAAATTGATAAAAAAAAACTCTCCGAAGCACGATGGGTCAGGAACGCCTAAGCAATTTGGCTCTATTAAGCATCGAAAATGAAGAATTTGGACCTATAAATGTGGACGGTGTTAGTGACAAATTTTTGACCAACAAGCTCGATTGCATGGCTCGGCTTTACGAATACAAATAGATGAAATGAATTGCTCTAGTCTTGACATCTTTTAATTCGGGTTTTGTCAATGCACTGTTTGTTGGTAGTGGCGGATCAAAGAAAAATGTATTTGGATTGTATTTAAATACTTTTTCAGAGCATTTATATTTTTGTGAAAATTTAGATTTTTGCCTAGTTTCGGAAGTATTTGTTTTTGTATTTTTGAAATCTGGAATAAAATTATTTGTATTTCCAATTATATCGCGTCAATAACCGCGAGAAGTATTTGTATTTCTAAAAAAAATTGTATTTGATCCATACAGGCTTGTTGGCCATTGTATGTGGAAAGGTCGCTGAATCGAGATCTTACCCGCCACCCCTGGACCAAGACCACGACACGCCACTGAATATTTCATTTTTATTAAATAATTATTTGTTATTTTAATCATTAAATTGTTTTAAAATAATGGGAGTATTTTATATGTTAAATAATAAAACTTTGAATTTTTCCAAGAAAATTAATGAAAATTTATTGTACTAAGCTACGCACCCTAGTAAAACCAACTGTATCTTGTACCTCCTTACTTGTTTGTACTTCTCCCCAAAATTTGATTTCAATCGGTCAATGTATCGCTATTTTAGAAGGTGTGACAGTTAGACGGACTAATGGAAGTCACAGTGTTATATACCGTACCTATGAACACTAATGGGTATATCCCAATCCTTATTGGACACTATTGTAAGTGGGGGTAATAAGCTAAGTAGTCCATTACTAGCAGTGGTTTACCTACTTCACGCCGCTGGCGAGTATTGTATTTTGTTGATGTCATAAAGATTACCATTTCATTTCCAAACTCCGTTACAACATACAGAATTTTAGTGTATATATATATATATATATATATATATATATCGTGACCTTTGTAATGTTTTGTCAGGCTTTTGGTGAACATTCTTTAGGTAGAACACGAGTTTTTAAGTGGCACATAGATGAATCCAGCCCATTTGAATCTGTAGTCCTAAACTTTGCTGTTGTAGATATGTGATATATTTTCTCCATGTGGGACATAGTGTATGTATGTATATATAGTTTTGTGCATGTTTTAATAATATAGAAGTTTCTCTGTCATTTTTTCCCTTTCAGCCATTCCGTCCCGTCCACGAACTATCACGGATATAATAATACCTATAACAGGGGAAATAAAAATGGAAGAATAAATCTTTCTACCATAGCAACTCTCCCGTTATATAAGTTTAACAAATAATAAATGTTTCAAACGCAATTTTCAAATATTTTTGCTAAGAAATTCAAACCGGTAAAACTGATTCTAGGATTTAATATAACAAAAGTATCATAACGTAAATCATTTTAAATATATATTTTCTTACCATAAATTATGCAGTGTAATGTAATATCAGGGCAAAGTTCCTATTCTCTTACGAACCTGTACAGTGAGTGTGTTCCCGTCGGGAGGGCACAAATGTACATATATAGCGTGTTGTAGATATTCTTGGTGATGTTTGTCGGAAACATAGGACATAAAACGAACTGTGGGGAAAGGGTATAAGGCATATATAATATATATTTTTGTTTTAGAGTGATAAGTGAATTTTTTGATATTTGGTGTCACAAAAATCTTTGTTTATAAGGCGGGTATTGGTAGTTGCTGGAAGAAATGTCTATTTCGGCACTGCAGTGTTAGCTTTGAAGTTAGACCGTGCGATGGGTAGTAGTAATATTAGAAATAGGTCAGTGTCAATACTTGTGTTTTTCCCGGCCCTAATCAGGGCAGAAATATCATTAGCAGATGACCTTTTAATAACTACTTCACGCGTGACGCGTGAAGTAGTTATTAAAAGGTCATGTGTCTGGTTTCTCTGCGATAGCGTCTTTTGTTCGTCATTCTCGTCGTCCCTCCGGCTTCTAGCTCAGAGGAATCAATTTATATCCCTTTGACCAGGTACCGAGACTTTGGCGCGAACATTGCTTTCAGTTAACATCAAATTTCTCTTTGTGTCAATTTTTTTGATTGGTTGAAATTATTTTATTTTCCGGCGTTCGCTTCTTTTCATAACGGAAGTTATTCATGGAGACTCGCTGACTTTTGGGTTTTTTAGTCACAGATAAGGAGGCTCTGATCCTGCAAACTTCTGAAAAACGCCGGAAATTTGTTGGATCAGGGCCACCTAATTTGAGACAGAAAATAGCGAAAGACAGTGAGTCTCCACGCATAACTTCCGTCATAAAAAAATCGACCAGGTTCAGTCTTTTATTCTTCCTCATTTTATTTGAGGGTTGGTTTCTCGTTAGTTGAGAGAAATATAGAAAAATAAGTTGAGAGAGAGAGAGAGAGAATTTTAATTCATTTTATTTTTGTTTATATTTTTTATATTATTCTCATCGGGAATCGCTACAAACCCTTTTTATTATAATTTTCTTGCTTGCAGCAATAAGTAGTGGGTTTATAAATAAACAGAATAATATATGCAATAAAGCATAAAAGTATATTATACTTGTAAACAGTTCTTTATCGATTTGATGGAACAACAACTCCCTGTAATCTGAAACGATAGTCTGAAAGTTATTCCAGAATAAATTTCTGGCAAGAATTTATGCTTCAATTTGGTTGAAACTGATATTTTAACAAAATGTTAAAGAAACACCAAAGAACTTGATGAAGCCACCTTTTACGCTTGGTCAACCTTTGATGAAGCTATCTTTTACATTTGAACAACTTTCTTTTCACCGTAGGTTCAAAACATTCTTACTGATTTCATCATTAGTGTTACGCTGTCTGATAACACACTTGTTTTGTTGAATCTATCATATCTTTGGGTTTAAATTGTAATCCCATAAATCCGAACTTTAAATATTGAAGGAAACAGAATTGAACTTCTACGTGCCGTGTCATTTCATGTTGGAAGATCACGGCTTTCCACAAATCTTGCAAAAATATATATTTCTGAAACGTTATTTGAGGAATTTAAAGTTATGTTGAAATCTGATTTTAAACAAATATTACTTACTTATAGCATAAAATGTTGTATACAAGCATTTCTTAACGACGGAGTCTTGTTTTTCTGACGTGCTAATCGATTTATTGAGGGCGGGTTGACCGCCGAACGTGTTCATAGTTAAATGTGGTGGAGCAGACGACGAATTTCATATTTTTTTTTTATTTTTATTTTTTTCCTGTACGTGGGACAACCCTTAAAATAGGTGACTTTTTAACTTAAGAATAGATTTATCGGTTTGTACATTCATACATCAGAAATTTTGCATCTATATACATATATAAAAACAAATCGAAATTCTTTTAAAATTAGTTGGGGTCTTCAGCTTGAAGTAAACTTTGATTAGTAAATATAGTTTTACTTAATAACACTATATTCCCTAAGAATTATTTAATCAAAATTGAACTTTAAAAGATTCAAAATCTTTATAAATTATTCAAATTTAGATTGTAAAAAATTGTAAAAAAATTAAAACAAATCATCGATAAAATTTTTTTTCTTCAGACAATATTGTCTTATATTATTCATAAAAGCAATTAAAAGCGTATCTAATTAAATAATGTCTTAGTTTTATCGCGTTTTTTATTTTTTGATTCAGAACAGATTTTTGGTAAGACCGGGTCCGATTTAAAAAAAAAAAAAAAAAAAAAAAAAAAATCGGTGATTTAATTTCTTCAAAAAATTCTGCTTTTAACTAATATACTTAGTAAAAACTATCTCGATGAATTTCTCAAGCTTTAATGAAACTAAATAAGGGGTAGAAACACATGTAAAATAAAAAATATTTTTACCAAAATTTTCTAATAAAAAAATAATTTAATTCATTTGTGAATAACCCCTGAAAATTTCATTAAAATCCAATAATTATTTGATTTTTGCAAGAATTTCCAAATTAATGTGACTGCCACCGCAAAAAAAGAAGCGAAAATTTGTTATGCTAAAACTAAAAGTTACAACCGGTAACGCAAAAAAAAATAACAAGTTTTTTAATCAAAACTTCGAATTTCAAAAGGAGTAAAAAATTTAATTAAATAACCAAGAAATACTTTGATCCTTCATCTTAATAATAACATAAAGATTTTAACGATCGTTAAAATCTTTATGTTATTATTAAGATGAAGGATCAAAGTATTTCTTGGTTATTTAAATTAAATTTTTTACTCCTTTTGAAATTTTATCATAAAACTATGTTTTCATTACGTTTGGATCATGTTTCATTAACGGTATGCTGATTTTTTAACGATCTCGTGGTACCGCCACATTTTCGCGAGAAATCAACATAGCATAATGAAAAAGGCCACAAACTTAAAAACAAATTTTTATCGTTAAAATGTTTATGTTATTATTAAGAGGAAAGATCAAAGTATTTTTTGATTATTTTTTTGAAATTTTTTAATCCTTTCTAGCACGTTCGAAATTTTTGTTCAAAATCTTGTTTTGTTTACGTCAGCGGTCGACGTAATAATTACAATTAGTTTTTGCGTTCATTTTCCGGTGAAAACAAATTGATTTGGAAATTCTTGCAAAAATCAAATAATTTTCAGGACTTATTTTCAGGAATGAATGAAATTATTTTTTAAATTTTTTGTTTTAGAAAATCATGGTAAATCTGTTTTTTTTTTACATATGTTAGACACACACACTTAATTTCATGAAATTTCGCGAAATTCCTTTTTATTTTCAGTCATCTATTTTATTTTTCAAACTGTTACTATTCTAACTGAATTCTGCTTGCTCTGAATGGTAAACTAATCAAACTGTGACATAATTTAATTAGAAAAGTTGTGAATTGCTTTTGTAAATAAGTTAAGGGCACTGTTGTCTGAAGAAATAATTTTTTTCGATGAATAATGATTTTTTTACAAGAATTTTTCATTATTTTTAAATTTGAACTATAATAATTTATATTAGTTTAAAAATTGTTTAAAATTCTGTGTTACTCCATTTCCTGAATGTGATGTAGTAATTAAGTGGAAACGAAATTTACGAATCCAAAATTGAAAAGATTAATAAATGTCGTTTTACTATTCTATTTTTAAAATTATTTTTTATTTTTTATTTTTTTACTTTAATTGTTCCCTTTTTTGTCAATGATAGCATAAATATAGTATAATTATAAAAAGGTCGCGTGTTTGGATTGAAGAAAATAGAACAATGTTTTTTTAGTTAATGTTAATTAAAGTTTATTAACTATTAATGATTAAACAATATTTTAATTATTATAAAAAAAATTTCAGATCAATGTCAATTTTCTTGCTTACTTATCTTTAATTTCATCTGTTATTAAATTTTAAAATTAATTTAAGAAAATTTTATAATACTTTAATTTTTTTTATTTTTTCATGAAGCATCTTCAAACGTAACTAAATGTCAATAAAATATTAGATAATTGATGAAAATATGTTAATTTGTAAAATTACTAGGTAGTTAAAAACGAAAAAATTGTGTTCACTTAGATTTCGTAAATTTATGTCACTTCTGGATCATCCATACTAGCTGTCATCACTTCGGAACTTATCGATACGTTAATAAAGATGAAAGAAAAACAGGACCCATCATTAAGAAATGCTTGTATATTACATTTTTATGCTGTAAGTAATGTTTGTTTCAAATCGGGTTAAATTAACTTTAAATTTGCTAATTTTCCTCAAATAACGCGTCACAAATATATATTTTATTTTTGGAAGATTTTAAAACCGATAATTTTGTTTTGTTTACAAATTTCTTAAAATTACGAAAATGGTCGCTTTTAACAAAATTCTTAAATCGGCCAAAAAGTTAAGATTCCGATCTATATAATTCCTAGTTAAAATACACCAGAATATTTTACTTACTGGAAATAGTAAATTTACTCATTTAGTTTTCAATTAAATATATGGTATATAATGAAAGGTATCTGTCGTGAGCCGTATTCGCCTATATCCTGAAGCGATATGCTATTTAAGCAAACGAATCTGTTGAGGGCCATTCTATAGGGACATGGTTTTTATGAAAAGTAATCTATGGAGGACCTTATTCTCGTGCGCCCTGAAGCTACATGGTATTTAAGCAAAGGAATTTGCTGCGAACCATATTCGCCTACTTTCCTGAAGGGACATAGTTTTGTACTGAAACGACATGTTATTTAAGAAAGATAACCTTTGAGAGCCATATTCGTCTTCGTTCTTAAAATATATGGTGTTTAAGAAAAGGGATCACTGAAGAGCCATATTCGCCTACGTCCGTAAGCGACATGATATTTAAGTAAAGTAATCTGTGGAAAGCTATATTCGCCTACATACTAAAGGGACATTGTATTTAACGAAGGGGATCTGTGGAATTTGATCAGATGTACTCCAGGTAGAGAATTTTGTGATTTCATTGTATTCATAGCCGGTAACTCTTTACATCATACAGCTGGACCCTAGGGGCCTAAAAATTAGTGTAGTATAATGGAAACTTGACACATAAATGAACATTTAATAAGTTGTTATTTCTGCTGAAACTGCAAATAAATATACAAAAAATATTTTCATCTTTTTACACGATAATGGAAAAGTCTTTATTGAAACTTTTATTCCAAGCTAATAGATTAAATTTTTTCAGAGGCACAGTATTGGACGACAGAAATCGAGTAAGCAATCGCCAAAAATCCAGTTACCATAAATTAAATAAAATATTATCGTCTGATAAATTATTCTTGCAGTCAACCCTGAATGCGCTGCAGCCATAACTCACCGAAACCACTACTTCAATATCTATCGCAAGGAGCGAAGTAGTTCGGCCGTCACTGCATTCAGAAATGCCCACAATAGATGCCAAAAAGTCCTAGAAAACGCCAAGTGCAGCTACGCATGAGCGGACTAGGCCAAAATTGAAGAGAAACAAATTGGAATTCTGGAAGATCACCAACCAAATCATGAACAGAGGTAAAACGGCTGTGGTCACAATTATAAATGTCCCCGAGGTAATATCTTCCTACACTGATAAGGCGAACCTCTTCGCCTCCGTCTTTGCCTTTTATTCAACGTTTGATGGCAAAGACCATCCTTACCTAATTTCCCACGTCTCACTGAGCACAACCTCAGTAATATTACCGTCACAACACGTGAGGTCTCTAGACTTATCAGAGGCCTTGATCCTAAGTCACAGGTCCAGACAAAATTCCGGTGGTTGTCTTTAAGAACATCAACCCGGAACTATCCCCAATCCTAGCAAAATTATTCAACCGCTGCTTGAAGGAGAAATCCTTCCCAAACCTCTGGAAAGTGTCAAACGTATGCCCAGAAAAGAAGGCGGGCGTGCGATCTTCCCACTCCCAGTACAGACCCATCAGTCTTCTCAATATCACCAGCAAGCTCTTTGAGGCCATAATCAATAAGAAGGTCGACGGGTACCTAGAAAAGAAGAAACTCTTCAGCGACGAGCAGTATGGGTTTCGGTTCGTTCCACTGTCGACGTCCTACTACATCACACACAAAATCGTCAAGGCTCTTGACGACAAACACACCTCGAGGATCATAGCACTAGATATATCAAAGGCATTCGAGAAGGTGTGGCACAAAGTTTTACTACACAAGCTCTCCAGTTATTGTATCACTGGAAGGGTTTTTTCAATCATCAAATCCTTCCTAACGGATAGGTCCCTGAAGGTAGTCATAAATGGCCAGTCCTCTGGAGCCCTAGAGGTAAACACTGGCGTCCCCCAGGGGTCACTCTTCGGACCAATCCTCTTTTTGATCAACATAAACGATCTACCTAAGCATATACTTAGATCATTTGTAAGCATCTACGTCGATGATACGACTATATACGGGAGCATCTCTAAAACTTTCGAGGGTCAGAGATTGGCGACTGAACTCTCTTCTGATCTTGCACAAACTATCCAAATACTCAGTCCTCTCGGGGAAGTATCGTGGCTCGAAAGACTGTTATGTCTCAAACTCACACCCGACCTGAATTGGAACTCTTACATACGATCCATTGCTAAGGATGCAAGTAAAATAGTTGGCTCCCTATACCGCTCCAGTAAGTACTTAACCCCTCCTGCTATCTTCTACCTTTACAAGTACCAGGTCAGGCCAAAAATAGAGTACTGTTGTCATATTTGAGCGGGAGCAGCCCAGATCGCATTCTTTAGCCTTGATAGAGTTCAAAATCGTTTTCGATCCCTTGTGGGTGACTATTCTCCACTCTTCAGCCTCTCTGGGATGTGACAAGCCTCTCGCTGCTCTACCGCTACTTCCACAGAAAGTGCTCGGACGAACTACATTCCTTGATTCCGCCGAGGCAAACCTTTGCAGCAAGAACACGTCATGCCACTTACATAGTAGCAAACCACCTACATTCCTCACGTATCCCATCGGTGAGAAGTAAGTTCTACACGAACAGCTTCTTCCCACGAACCACTACCCTGTGGAACCGACTCCCAACAGGATGTTTCCCTGATCACCACAATCTTAACCTGTTCAAGGCTGGGGTAAACTGTTCTCTTCCACTCCTATACACACAAATGGCCGCCAAACGTAACCCTCCACCTCGAGTGGCCCACGGGCCTTGTAAAGAATGAACTTCACTGTAAAAATTTAAAAAAATTACTAGTAAGAGAAATGTTCGTAAGACGAAGATTTGGCAAGAAAGAAAGAAATAAGTGAAGATAAAAGTGTTTAACGTCTCCTGCTAATACCTCATCAATAATGGACTATTTCGTTTTGACCGCGTAGAAAACGGGGAAAGACACTACTTGATTAAAGTGAGAAAAAAAAAAAAAAAAAGAAAGAAAGAAGGGAAGATAAATGTGTTTAACGACTGTTTCAGTGAATTGCAAAAATATTTCAATTTCAAATATTTTCATATCTACCCACTTTTTAAAATAACGACCACCATTCATTTATGATTATTGCAATATTTTGTTAAAAGCTGTTAAGCTCAGATATTTAACAACGCGATAGGGGAATTTCTATGGATATTTTATTGCCGTAGAACCCGCCATGATCTTATTTAGTCATTAACTAAGTTAAGATTCATTGGAAATTTTAAATAGCAAAACCGTGAAATTTTCACGGGTCTTTCTAGTTATAATTACTTTAGAAACCAAACAATAAGTGAGAAAATAGTAAAAGTATAAAATTATCATCAAATATACGAGAACATTTTTATTATTGTTGTTTTTTAAAGATATTTGAAAGATAAATAATATGTGAAAAATTGACTATTCTGGTCTGAATCAATAGTAAACAAAACAAAATAACGTTACAACGCGAAATACTTTTCTTACAAATTTGAAAATACGCCTTCGTCCATAAAAATGTTACGTTACTACAATTTAATAAATAAGAAAAGGATAAAAGAATACAATTATTGGCAAATGTTGTTCAAAAAATGTTTGAATGATAAATAATAGGGAAATAAATCGATGATACTGAACAATAGTCAAAGATAAACAAAACAAACATTACAGCTCGAAATGTTTTTCCTACAATTTCCAAAATTATGTCCTCTTTCATAAAAATGAGAAATGTTATGCTTCAATATTATACAGAGAGTAGAATTATTCATGACAATGTATATATAATTTAACTCATACAATGTTAAATGTTCTTAAAGACTTAATATAACAATTCTTAATGAAAATAGATAGACATTCTTAAAGTGAACTTGCTAAAAACATTTAAAAAAATAGAACAATTGATGTATACCTTGACTTATCTTAAAAAAGTAAACAAATATGTATTTTAATAATTAAAACTTATAAATGTGTAATAATATATTAGGTTGGTGCAAAAATAATGTCGTTTTCTCACATATGTTAATATGTTCCATTTAATCTTTATTTTTTTTTAAAAAAACTATTATGTAAATTTTTGTAACTTTGTATAATATTTATGCATTACACCCTAATCTTTATTCGGTAAAAATTTCATTGCTAATCATGCATTAATTTTTAAGTAATGCACATATTTATGTCTGTTGTTTCCGTTCCTTATATTATGGCCGCTACTGTAGTGTATAACCAACTTCTTGTTCTCTTGTAAAACAACGTAGTATCAAGAAATAAACATTAATTTAATATAACATTAAATTAATGTTTATTTGTTGACATTACGTTGTTTTTTTTTTTTTTTCTACTGGATTTGATTCTTTCAATGAAAATCGTGGATTATTCTAAACGGCCGAATTACGACCAGTCCCGCAACAATATTGTATTGAATCCCAATTTTTGACATTTAAAAATAACCGAGTAGAAGGATTCCTGCAATTACAATATCACGTAACCGCTACGAATTAATACAGAATTTTAAAATATTTAAAGTTTTATAAATTATTTTAATTATAATTTTTTTTAAATGTAAACAATTCTTATAATAGTGTCCACAGTACATCTTATTCATAAAGCAATTCAAAGCTTTTCTGATTAAATAATGTCTTAGTCTTATCATTGCATATTTTATTTTACGATTCAGAGCAGATTTCCAGTAACGAGGAATCCTGTTTGAGGAAGGAAAATTTATGTTTTAAATTCTCCAAGTCATTATAAGTTATAAGTTAAATAATATGAACATTAAATGCTACAAAAATGAATTTCTCGAAACTTCATAAAATCAAATAAGTGGGGTAACAGATGTAAAAAAAATATATTTTTACAAAAATTCAGTCATTTGTTCATTTATCTTATTTTTGCAAGAATTTCCAAATCAATGTGATTTTCACCTAAAAAAGACGCTCAAATTTCCCATACTAATCTTTGGCTACCCGTTGACGCAAGAAAAAGAATTTTAGCAAAAATTTCGAAAATTCTAAGGATCAAAAATATAATTTAATAATAAAAATCGTTTGGCCTTTCCTCTTAATAATAACATAAAAATTTTGACGATTAATCTTTGTTTTAATTAAGTTTTTAAATCTTGTATGTTCATTTTTAGCGAATCTTTGGAGGTCCCTGCACAAAACAGAAACATCCAATTGTAAGTGTTTATTTCTATAAGTACTAACGGTTAGCAACACAGAAGAACAAAGTTTCAATTCCGACTGAGATAATTTGCCTTCACTTCGCACTAATACCTTTTAGAAAGGCATGAACAAGATTAAATTATACGTCACATTGGAAAAACTTCCCAATAAAATACATTCATAGACATTAATTCTGCAAATTATTACAGTATTTTGAAAACAAATATTCTTTACTAGAAAATTAAAAGAAAATTGTAAGAAATAAATTTCCTTTTAGGTCAGATATTTTATGTGTTTTTCCAATTTTTATAAACTTAAAAACAAAACTGTTTTTAGTGTTTTCTTAATTGCTTGGAAGCAACAATTCCGACAGTTTGTCAATTTGATTCAACTGAATAAGCTGAACATTGCTGACATTCATAAAAAATATAATAAACTTTTAAACCCATTTTTATTTTAGATATCTAGAAGCCCAAGCAAGGCCGTGTATTGTTGCTAGTTTTTAATTATATCTCGACTTTTTAAAAATCTATTCTGTCTTCATTTTCTTTTATACACTATTGTTTCTTTTCTTTTTTGTAATCTTTCTATCGAACTAGGAGAGAAGTTAATGTAAAACTATATTGTCACCTTTTCTTTCATTGTTTTGTTAAATTGACCCATTGAAGTTATTTCTCCTTCTCCCCTTTCTCTCTTCTTCATGTTATTCTTTCTACTCTTTCTACCCGACCACAAAATGAAGCAAAGAAACATTGTACTGTGCCAATCTTCCAATTGGCGATGACTTTAAGCCTGCTTGGCAATATTGTTTGTTTCTCCCAACCACCTTCCATATATAAAATATTTCGAAACGAAAAGAAATTCTTTGTTTTTATAACTAAGTGATTTGGGCTTTAACAGGCGCCCATCCATTTCTTGTTCGCCAATTATCGTCGACCGAACCCATTGAAACGCCCTAAATCTTATCCCCATACGTTAATTGGTCCATTATTCTCACATATTTGCTCACGAATACACCGAGGATTCGGTAGCAGACGTGTTGGTTCTGTTGCAAAGTAACAAAGCGTAGTTTACTACAGGTGAAAAGCTACGCCCTTTTCTGTAGAACGACACCCATCAACTCAGTTAATGCAGTAAGCAAACAACGAATTAATGCACGAAAAGGTGCTTGCAAAAAAAAAAAAAAAAAGATAAGGAAGTAGAAAATAAAAGTGTCTGAGAAAGAAAGTGTTCCACATATACACAGACAAACATTGTTTAAAATTTGGTATATTGATGAGGAAAGAGGGCTGAATATCGGAGAGATAGATAGATAGATAGAGAGAGAGAGAGAGAGAGAGAGAGCGAGAGAGAGAGAGAGAGAGAGAGCGTTTATAGATATAGACGGTGATGGGCATATATATATATATATATATATATATATATATATATATATACACAAATGTAATGAGAACGAAAATAAAATAAATCCAAACGTTCATAGCATTAATTTAAAAGAGGGCACAATACCAAGAGTAGACCAATACCTGATGAAATGCTTACGCATCAAAACAAATATGCACCTTTATTTTGAGTACTTGTTTGTCTGTATGTAACAACTTATAGGTACCTCCACAGATTCACCAAAAAATGAGCATATCTCGGTGAAAAAAGCAAAGTTTTTATCATCAAAATCTTATTATTAAGAGGAAAGGCCAAAAAATTTTTTGACTGAAATTATATTAGAACGTTCGAAGATTTGGTTATAACTTTTGTTTTTCTTGCGTAAGCTGCGTGGAGTGGGAGGTTATTAGTTTACGAAATTTTAGCGTCTTTTTGCGGTAAAATTCATTGAATTGGAAATTCTTGCAAAAATCAAATAATTGTCGGATTTTAATGAAACTTTTAGGACTCATTCACAAATGAATTAAATTTTTTTAGAAAATTTACGAAAAATATTTTATAAATTTCTGCCGATTTTTGTAAATATGGACGTCCACACAAGACATTATGAGAAAATAAGACCGATAAATATAGTAAATTTAAAGCCAATGTATCTAAAATTCAATAAAACATTAGATTTTTTTAGAATAATTTCCTAAATGTTTTAGATTACTAGGTAGTGAAAAATTATATAAAAAGACACTCACGTTATATTATTTAAGTAATTTTTACAGTTATGTCCACCGTAGAAAATTTTTTAATAAACTTCCGCCTGCCAGTCAACCTTAAATAAACAGCTACCACCGCAATAAAAATGCCTTTCTGCGATATTTTAAACTAAAAGTAAGTCATATTTGTTTCAAATCAGATTAATTAAACTTTAAATCATCTAATATTTAATAGTTTCAGAAAACTACATTTTATTTTTGAAAGTTGTTTTTAATGAAGAGAATTACATTGTGATGGCTAAAATTGCGCTAAAATCAGCGATTCTTAATGATTAAAAAAAAAAATATCTGCCTCCAGTTGATTTAAATTCGTTTTTAAATAGAACAACGTATTTTTCTTACTGGAATTATTAAATTTAATCTATCAACTATAAATTAAAATTAACGCTTCAGGAAAGATTTTTCATTTTAAAATTTTTTTTTAAATCTTAGGAATCGCGTTTCTGTGGAGGTACATATATATATATATATATATATATATATATATATATATATTAGTTTACTCCCAAAGATTCGCTAAAAAATGAGCGTACGTGACGAAAAAAGGTCCTAAACTTAATAAAGTCATTATGTTATTATTAAGAGGAAAGGCCAAATGATCTTTTGATTATTAAAAATATATTTTTAATCCTTTTTAGGACCTTCACAATATTGGTTAAAATTTTGTTTATGTTGCATCAACGGATCACCAAAAATTAGTATGTGGAATTTTAGCGTCGTTTTGTCCAAACACCAGTTTGGAAATTCTTGCAAAATCCAATAATGGTCGAATTTAATGAAACTTTCAGGACTTATTCACAAATGAATGGAATTATTGGTAATTGTTTCTTTTTTAGAAAACCTTTGCAAAAAAACATTTTTTTTTTTGTTTTTTACAACCCTGCCAGCGCTTGATATATATATTAGTTATAAGGACAAGTCCGCGGAGAATTTAAATCATGATTTTTTTTTTTTTTTTTAGTCAGACAGGAGTTCCAGTTATAGAAAATCTCCACTGGATTGTAAAATAAAAAATACAATAAAACTAAAGCATTATTTAATTAAAACAGCTTTTAATTGCTTTTATGTTTATGGATATTAATGTATAAACTTTCAAATCTTTTAAAATTCTGTATTAATTTGCATTGATCAAGTGATATTGTTATTAAATTAAGACTTACTAATCATAAATGGAAAATTCAATTCAAGGAACTCCAATATTAGAAAAATAAATTTGAATTTAATTTATGGGTGTATAAATATACCCATATTTGAGTAGACGCTCCATTTATTTTTTAAACGGTATTTTTATTTCGTCTACTGGCTCCAGGCCACTAGAAATTCGAGAAATATCATTAAAGAAAAGTGTGTTCGTAGCCGAGTGGCACGTTGGATCAAACGACGGTTTCTCCTGCAAAAGGGGACGCAAATTTGAATCCTGTCAGGGAGCGGATTTTTTTTTAATAAGATTTTTCCAATGTTCAGGCCAGAAGACGAAATAAAAATAATGTTTAAAAAATAAACGAAGCGTCTACTCAAATACGGATATCCAATAAAAATAACGTTGAAAATAATAAAAATATGTCATTAATTTTTTAGAAATATGTGAGCGCGTGCGCGTGTGTATGTGTGTGTGTGTGAATATATCCGAACTAATTGCGTTATGCCGAGTATAGTTCTTGTTTTTGTACAGATATAACATCATAACGTCATACACTTATTGCTACTTAATACTGAATTTTTCCTTTTTAAAAGGACATATTTAAGTATTTATAAAAAAAACAAACAATGAGGCTAATCATCACGTCGTGGTCGCCAGATAATGGGTTTAATAGTATATCACGTCGGTGTGACTAGATAATGGAAGTTAATAATATCATCACATCGGATACACCAGTTAATGGGTGAACTATGGAAGAAAAGAATATTCTGCTATTTACATTTTCCATTATTATTTCCCATGATATAATAACATATTTCACGGGCAGAACAGAATAGCCGAAAGAAAAGAAATGACAAACATACTTTGTTCTCAGAGCGAAGTCATTATTTATTCTTGCCTATAACATATGTATGCAACAACAAGCAGTGTGAAGAGGCGACGAAAAGAAAGAGTTTTACATATAATAAATCCTAACGGGAATTTGAGCTACCGGAAGGTTCTTCTGTATTTCTGGAGAAGCCATATTTAGGATTCCCAGTGAATATTCAAACGAGCTAGATTTATCTGCTATGTCAAAAGAGAGGATATATTTCTCTCAAACAAAAAACGGCGAATCATAGGTTTTCCCAACATCAGGAGTGCATGTTGGAGATAGTTTGTATATCTGGTGAAAATATATTTCCAAAAGAAAACCGCTTCATGGGCTTTTAAGCTGCCCCACGTGGCATCTGGTTGATTCGAGCAAGGTAAGGCTCCACTCGTGCTAAAAAAAGAAACTTGCTCGGTTTGACTTTTGGAAGCTGACTGACGAACTGACCAAATTTGTCACTCTATGTAGTGACGTCACTAGACGGCCGTAACGTGGCCCACTGACTTCATCTCAACCAAAGGGCGATAATTGCTTTTTATACCCTTGCAGGTACGACGTTTTGTCAAGAGTTTACTTGAACATTTCAAAATACTCGGACTTTAAAGCAGAAAGAAGTTGTCATAGAATAATTTCCTGAAATAGTATAGTGATTTACCTATAAAGAAAAAAAATGGTTTGTTAGGCACAAGAAATTAGCTTTCGAATAGAGGCAGGACTTGCTAATGGTTGAAAGTTGGCGCAATAAAATCTTCTTTATGTCACGGTTCAATTATGTGCACTCGTGTTGAGGCAAATATTGATTTTATTAAATTTTATTTCTTAAGAGTTTTTTGCTCATTTTTTTCTATTTCTCATATTCATCATGGCGTTTATAGCGCAGAAAGCGTACTGAGAATTGTACAAATAATTTGCTATTGTTTTTTGTTCAATTTTGATTTTTATGAATGAAAAGTAGGTACCGCTACGGACTTTCTAAAAACACCCGAAAAGCACATTTTAAATATTTTAAACGACTTCTGTGAACTTAAATGTTGGTTCTATTTGAAAGATAACGGCCTAAAGCTAATAAATAATATTGTTCTAGAATTGTCTGTTGTTAGTAAATTTAAGGATTAATTAATTATGCTTAGAATATTGCTACCATATATAGTCCGGTACTCCTGCTATTTACCTTGAGCTACTTGATAAAATCCAAATAAGAATTAGCAATATTATCGGTCCTGATGTGGCGGCTCGGTTTCAGTCACTTTATCACCGCCGTAAGGTTGCCTCTCTATGTCTTTTTTTTATAAATACTTTATTGGTAATTATTGAAATGAGCTCTTCGCTACGGTACTTAGATTATTTTTAATTTAAACGCGGTGGAGATATGGATAGCGGTTCGGATTGAAGAATCGGAGAGCCGAGTTCGAATTCCAGTCGAATCCATTACATTCACTAATTCTTGGGAAAGGTTTGAATCCTCTTCTACCCCCACCCCAGACATGGGTAAATAGCAGGACAGATCGGGTTCTATAGCCTTGGATGGCAACTGGTCTACAGCAGCAAGAAATGGCAACCTACTGCTGGAAAAATCTGCCTTGTCAGCCATGTATCGAAAGATACATGATCGCCTAAGTGTGTATCACGTATGACACATAACTGACTGACTGACTAGGCAATGGCAGTTGCTATTTACTATCTTCCTGACTACTCTTTTCTCTTCCCGCTCATTATTAAAATGTTTCTGTTCCTAATTCTTCCACATCCTTAGTGACTTTACTGCCTTGCATGGGGTGATAATGATTAAAAAAATGGATCTTCCCAAAGTAATGCTTACTTTTTACTTAAAACAGAATAAAAATAACGCGCTATCTCCGCAGGCCAGTCTGTGACGTCAAAGGATAAAGTAGAAATACTTCAAATATTCCCCGTCCGAAAAAACGAGGGAAAAAATCCCAAAGATGTACGGAAGACTAGCAGTGCAATAATCAAGAATTTGTTATTTATGTTTAAAACTAAATTTGATTTAACTTAATATAACCAATAGTTTAAGAATATAATTTTTATTCTATACGCTTTTATTAAATTTAGTATTTTTATACTGATTAAACGGGAGATATGAATTTACTCCTCCGATATAGTAGTCACTAGTCAGTCAACGCAAGATATCAGAATTATTGCCTTTTTTTTTCATCAACAGCAAAAATAATCTAGCAGTTGCTAAAAAGGAAAAAATAAAATTATTTTTAAAAAGGTTCACACTCAAAAATGACATTAAAATTTACATTTTTAAATATTCAAACATGTCTTTATTTAAATAAACTCTTGTGACTAACAATAACGGGTTTAATACTGCACTTAAAATTACAAGTAATTTTTTAAAATATTAAGTTTTAATTTTTTTTTTTTTTTGTCGAATATGAAAGAAAATAACGTGTTTTATTAAATTATGCAAACAGCAATTCTCTAAAAAAAATTTTTTGAGTTTTATTAAATTGTTTTGGGCAAGATGCGGGACAAATACGTTTAAACTCGATATTTCATATATTTTTTTTTTGCTAAAATATCTTCAAGGATTTCTTTTTATATAGCTATTAAAAAATTTGGAGGATCCAGCCACTCCAATTCCACAAAATCAGATACGATATCGAAAAGTGGGGGAACATACGCCCAAAAATGTTTCTCTGTTTTTTTTTTTAAGTTTTTTTTTAACCTATTATAATAATAGTGACTGAATACTTTGATGAATAATAGTATTATTCATCAAAGTATTCAGTCACTAATGAATAAGTACTGAAAATTTCGTTTGAATCAGATAATTCTCTGATTTGGGGCAAATATTTTAAAACAGGGATCTTCTTCAGGTTTTCTGTTTTTGCTTTCATTGCGGAAAAAAACGTATCCATAATTTTTTTGTTTGGTGTTGTTAGGTTGTTTGCAGTTTGCATCATTTTTTTTTTAATCTCAACAAAATCTGGCACATTCCTTACGACACACAAACAGGTTCCTCTTGGGATTGCGAATCCCATCGATGTCACTCTGCATAAAAAAAAAATAGAAGTTACAAACAATGAATGACATAGACAGCCGTAATAATAGTTTTTTTTTATATGAAAGTCGATATTTCCATGTGTCATTATTATTGTCAGGCCACAATGTCATTTCTACGTTTTATTTACGGTGAAATAGCCTCGTCAGCTTTCATTTATTTTATTGTTGTTAACTGATTTTTTTTTTTTTTTTTCATTAAGCCTTTTCTCGGTCGAGTGTGGTGGTCGAGGTAAGATTGTAAAAATTAATGAAGTCACATTGAAAGTCTAGCTAGATATGGTCGAAGGAACCCTTAAGTTGATGAAACTAGGAATATAAAAGCAAAAAGAAATTTGTGTACTTTTAAACTGTAAAGAAACAAAATAAACAGGTTTTTTTTTTTTCTTTCACAACTTTTCCTAATAATTTTCTTACAATGTTAAATGCAGAATTTTACAAAATAAAAAAATACTCAGTCAAAAATAATTTAAATAATTGTATTTAATTTTCTAATGCATGATTAATGATTTATAAGTAGCTGCGCAAGTAATTTACGATTTTTAATAGCTTTTTTGATGCATTCCAGTTTAGAAGATAATCACAAAAAAGCGTGATAAGAAGATGAAATGGGAAAATCGCACACACAATAAAGAGAATTCGCTTCAGTGAAATAAAACCTTGACTTGAAATTATCTGACGCATAAGAGATTTACAAGTAAAATTAAAAATGTCTTAAAAGAAAATAACACTGGAGTCAAACACTTTTTGTTACTCCATGAAAATAGGCAGAGAAAGTAACTTCCACTCTTAGTGTTGTGAACATCAGAATGAAGCACTATGAGCCTACATATTCATTACCTACAATTCTCAGTTTTAAATTTGCTGATGGATAAGGTACTGTGCGTGCGTGTGTGCATGCGCTAACTATAAAAAAAATAATATTCGAAGCCTTTAATCAAAAGACAAAAAGAAATGCCAAAATAAACAAAATCTCCTTTCTTTAGCGTTGGAACTCCGGTTTTAAATGTATTCCACAACAGACGATACATTTATTTTTTAGTCAATGTTCTTTGACAGTGTAGTGAATTGGTGACAGTATTGTTGTTTGTTTGTATTGGACCGGTTTGTGGCAACATGAGTTATATAAGACTTTTTGCTGATGAGGATGAAAACTTTCAAAATAAATGAATTCGACATTTTCAAAAGAAATGATTTTTTTTAAAGTTGTGGAGGAATTTTATATATATATTATTATATCTATGCATATAGATCACAAAAGAAGAGAAAGAGAAGATTATATTTACGTGTGTAGATAGCTAAACAAAGGGAAAGAAAATCATGTATTTGCTTAGCGTATTGTGTTTTTATTTGTGTGTGATGTTCACGTGAATGGGTTGAAAACTTGAAATTAAGTAGTCGACTGCCCTGGGAGTGTTTCGCCAGAGGGAGAGTCCCATATTGTTGCTACTGCATCCTGGAGCCAAAAAGGAACAAAAAACAAAAAATGAGCGATGAGGTTTATATAATTTTTTATAGTTCTGAATAGAAAGACACCCAGCAGGCATTTTGGCTGACAAGGTTGGGTAATCCCCACAATATTGCCATAAAGTGTAGATGCATACACGGACTTTGTAAAAAAAAAAAAAAAAAAAAAAAACCAGCTGAACAGTTCATAAATAATTTAAATATCTTTGAAGTTAAATTTTGGTTTTATTTAAAAGATAACAGTTTAAAGTTAATCCGAAAAAAAAAATGATTTTACGTCTTTAAATAAATATTTTAAAGATTTTTAAAACAAAAAAAAAAAAAGTAAAAACAAAAGCACTTGGGTCCAGTTCGATTAGTTAACACACTCACTTTCTGATACATTTTTATCTGCGAACGCCAACAACGACTTTATTCGCAATGATACTTTTAGTTTGAAAACAATATTAAGACTTCAGTTGAAGCTATATAATCTACAGCTTCAGTATCAGAATGTTTTCGAATGGAATTTGATTGATATGCAGTGTGACAACATTGATATCTAAATTTCATTGATTGATTTCCATGCAAAATATATTTTTCCAAGTGAACCATGCAAAAAAGATAGCATCTTTGTTTGGAAGCACTTATCAGTGCGAGCAATTATTTTTCAAATTGAAGCAAACTAAGAACAATTTGAGAACAAGATGAACTGATAATCATCATAATAATATCTTGCTTTTGGCATCAACAAGTTTGAAGTCTAACATTGAGAAACTTTCAAGGAACAAAAAACATCAAGTTTCCAATTAATTTTTTGGCTGCTATGTATTTTGAAGATTTTTCAAACAAATGATTCCAACGATGTCTTAAATTGAATAAATGATGTTTTTGATTACTACATTCATCTGTGGTTAATACAAATCACTTGTGATTATTAAATTTTAAAATATATAATTTTCCATAATTATTCTTTTCTGGCCTTCGTACGGCCCGCTTATTCGTCATTAATACTCGATACAGCCCGTGGAAGCAAAGAAGTTTCCGATCCCTACAACCTAAAAAAATGATCGCCTGTGTTGGCTATTATAAGGTTGGCATTTGAAATGAGATCCCATAAATGAGATCCCCTCTAGTAGTCATCGAGATAATTCTGCCGACAAAAGAAAAATTAAAACACTTCAAAACTCTCTTTAAAATCCAATATTTGTTTCGAGCATTTTGTTTCTTAGAAAAATAGTAAATTTATGGCATAACTAAGTAAATTTTGTAAAAATATGATTTTTCGCTTAAAATATAACGAAAATTGCATCTTCCTCCGGTAGGGTATGCACTCGCTTGTGAAGACGTTCAAAGATCAAACAAAAGTTTTCTTACATCTCTTCATACTATTTAAAAAATTCGCACCATAAATCAAATCAAATCAAATACGGAAGATCAAACCTGCCACCATCAAGAAACATTGAAGAAGAAAAAAAAGCTTATTTAAACATTATGAAACTTTGGATAAATGATTTTTAATTTTTAATTATGAAAAAGAATATAAATTATGTCTCTCAAAAGGCATATAAAGTTGAGTAAACAATTTTGAATTTTGAACTATCCAAAATGAATATAAACTAAGGGAAAAAAGATTAAAATATAATTAAACGACACTTTTATTCATTTATAATTATTTTTTGACAATTTTATTAACTATTGATACCAAAATATTTTGTTGCGGGATTCTACACTTTTGATACGAGTGTGTTGACGTTGAACAGTGAATATGGGCTCCTGCAACATTTGTCACACAAACAATATTGGCGGACTCATGTGAGTCCGAGTAAAAAGAAGTAACCACAAAATATGGAATTTAAAACAAGCAGCAATTATATGTATGTATTAACAAAAGAAATTGCATGTGTACATACACAACTGAAATGAAAGGAAAAGAAATTGTAACTAGCTATAAGAATGTACTCTGTGTGTGTGTGTGTGTGAAACAAGCATGTGTGAGAGAGCTCAAAAGTCAACAGAGGACCAAGAAAACGAATGCGCTTTGTCAGCAGTATTCTTTATCTACGTTCGTCTACATCTACAAGAAGAAAAAACAACATGAAGGAAATGTTTGACTTTTTATAGACCTGAACGAGTGCTTTTGGCAAAGTCGAGTGGGGTAACCCACAACTTCATTGCATCCAATGAATTCGTTTTAATTATTTTCATACGAAAATTTATTAACAGAAAAATAAACTAGAAAGAATTGATAAAGAAGTTATTGGATTGATTGAATTTACCTTACTTTTTTTTAATTCCTTATTATTTCTTTTTCTCTCTGCCTTTCCTGTCCTTTGTAGATCTTGGTAAACTTTGTCGTTTTGCGATCTCTCCCAAATTCTGTTCTGACATCCATTTACACAAGCTCGTTAGGTAGGTTAGGCGCTGTTTTCCTTTGTCCCATTTGCCTTCAACATGTTCCAAATTTCATTTCTTTATTATGTATCCTGGAAATTTCCGATATCAAGTATATGCTTCGTTTTTGTTTCCATTTTCTCTCAAATTTCGTCATTGTTCACATATTCAATCCATGATATTCTCAGCATCTTTCTGTAGAACCACATTTCTGTTGCTCATATTCATCTGCGAGGAGATCGTTTAGCATTCACTGCCATATAGGAGAACCGATACTAGCTCATTAATCTTTTCTTTGTTTCTATCAATTTTTTATTTTTATTTTTTTGGTGTTTCTTAATATTTTGCTTAACTTTAGGAAGGTATTTTTCCTTATCACAATGTGCCTTCAGATTTCAGCGTCGTACTTTCTGTACTTTGTTAAAACGCTCCCCATATTTAAATTGTTGTACTTGCTTGATTTTGGTATCTCCAATTTGTAATTTGGATGTTGGGCTGTGCAATTTGCTGACAACCAAACATTATGTCTTCTTGCAATTGATGTTTAGTCCTTTTTCTCGCTATTGTCATAAATACGGTAATAGTCCAAGGTAGAACGAATAAAGAAGAACTCGATTACGGATATGGAATAACACAGATATATTACAAACAGGAATATATACAGAAAGGTAGAAGAGGGTTAGTACGAGCAATCAGGTTTAGTAGTAATTGTCTGAACGCGACTCTGTTTCGGAGTGCCTCTGACTCGACGGACTGACTCGCTCTGACTGACAGACTCCTGACGGACTTCACTCCAGACTTCCAGTTGTAAAATGAAAAAAAAAAATTATTTTACAAAAAAGTTCTCACTCAAAAATCGCATTAAACTTTGTATTTGACAAAAAACACGCGCTATCTTATGCATAAACAAAAGATTCACTGAAAAGATAAATATATACATTCTCTTTCATTTTGAATCAAAACTGCTGCATTATTTGATCTTTCTGCCCACATTATACATTATTTGATCTGTCTGCTCACCCATAACTAGATAGATAGATAGATAGATAGATAGATAGATAGATAGATAGATACGAATGTCTCTCCAAAAGTAATGTCTCATATTTTAGAATGTTGACCCACATCATAAGTAGATATTCTGGCTTAACAGTAGTGGCTGGGCGTTTCTGCCAATAACACATTTTTCCGTTCGATGCCATTTTGCCAGAGTGTTGCTCAACTGCTATGCTGAGCAGTAGTCTGGCAAAATAGCGTCTGACAGAAAAGCGCTTACGAAGCAGAAGTATATCATTGAATGTCACTATGTGAAAAAAACCATTAACATTCACCGATGCTTGCTGAACGATTATATTGACCAAATAGTTTATGTTAGCACAGTTCGGTAGGATGTGTTTCAGTAGAGGCCACAGCGATGTGTATGACAAACCACGTCCCAGGTCATCTTGCACACAAGAGATCTTGTTCATTGCTGCCGAAATTGCATAGTCAATACTGATGACTATGTGACAAATAGGGTTTTTGCAATTGAAAACTTGCTCTATCCAACGATGGTATTGATATCCTTATATCTGTTGTAGTTTTCGTGGAAATAAATATAAGATTTCTAGAGGATCTCTCGTAGGTAGATCGATACTAAAATAGTATAGTTCATGCTTGTGTGTCTGTGCTATGATCACGCTCAAAAAACAAAACCCCTTTGGCATGAATACACACAAGACACATTGTTATGATTGATTGACTTGTTTTTACGACTTATCAAACCTTTGCAGGTTATTTAAAGGCAACAAATATTTTAATATTGTAACAAGCTGTGTGAAAAAAATAATGATTTACTGGTACACGTCGTACTAATTAATCCATAGCTGGGGGAAAAGAGAATTAATAAATTTCCCAAAGATAGTTGAGCGCAAGTAAATAGAACGAACCAAAACTCGGCTCTCTGATTTCCAATTCTGAGCCATCCATGCTTACATCACCTGGTATTCACTAGTAGACGTTGCTTAGCTTCGGTAATCATATGAGAACCAATGTTTCAACGTGATATGGCCCTGAGCCGACATCTAGTTATTATATAGACTATGTGAAGGTCACTCAAGGTCACCAGAGGTTATCATAAAGCAGAGCATATTATTTTAGCCAAGTAAAGCAATTTTTAGCAAAATGAAATGCGATACTGAGTTTGCGGTAATGTACAAAGATTATAGGAATAATCCGCAATTTATTTTTGGAACAAATACCTTGCATGCGTAACTAAGTGAGTACACCAAAATAGAAAGAGAAACACAAAAAATATGTGTTTTCTCAGCGAATTTAATTAATACAAGAAAATTAAGGAGTTTGTCTGGATTCATTATCGGCGGACGTAACCTTAATAACATACATTATTCAGATGCCACTGTGAGAACTATTATACAAGATAATTGAGGAAAGCAAGAAGAAAGGACTAAACGTTTAATTGTAATAACACAGAATGTTTGGTAGTAGGCAAAAGAGACAGACAAGGTGTAATTTACATAAGGACGATGTCAAAATAAAGTGGAAATTCAACTATCTGGGTAGGATAATAAAGGATGACAGAAAGTGCAAAACAGAAATTAGACGGTACATCGGAATTGCGAAAGATGCTTTTCAGAAACAAAGTAAGGTATGAAGAATATTTTTTCGATAGCAGTTACACTAAATAGTGTAAAAAAAAAATTTCTGCGCAAAAAGAAATATATATAATTTAAAATAAACTGTGTTTTGATATTTGCAGTTGTTTTCTCCGGACAACGCTAGGTACTTTACGGAAATTCATCTATATTTTGGTGTTTTGAATCAGTAACTCTCAGAAATATCGAAAAATTTCTTATTATTCCTGAAAGACATTTGTGAAAGATGTTAGTTCATATTTTTTGCTGCCCATGATAATTTAAATTTGCTGAAAATGCGAAAAAAAGATACGCCAAGTTATCAACAGCCCTTCTTTCACTTGCTAGATGGAGAATATCTATAGCAAAAGTGTAGCAAATAATAAAAAGTAAAAACATGAAAAGAGGTAAGATAAACTTTAAAAGTATTAAAAACTGGAATACGAAGAAGAGTGCAGAATCTCCAGGAAAAAGGAGAATGGAGAAAAAAAAAGAAAGAAAAAAGATAAATATGCAATCATATCCAAAAATAAATCATTAAATTCCTTGTGTGTTACTGTTAAGATTTCATAGGTATGTCAAAAAACAAACAAACATGAATAGGATCAACATATAAACCCAAAATAAAACCTAAAATAAGCTTACAAACGTATTAGAAAGCAGCTAATGAAGCTGTTTGTTCAAGTAAAAATTCAAAAACCTTCTAAAATCAGATAAACACGAGACTTTGCAACACAAATCTTCCCTATAATTGGCCAAATTTCAGTCGAACTGTATGGGATAGCTAAACTCACTAGAATCTATATATAATCTGGATTCTCGAATTCTTTTACATGGCTTGCTATTCTGAAGGGAACCTAAAGTTAATATTTACGTGGAGGTCCGTTTTAGATCCATTGTGTCCTATAACAAAATTTGGGTATCTTTTCTGTTAATTCACCCTAAATAATGTAAAGTTACATATCGCAAATATTAACTCACCCCAAGAAATTATAGATTTTAAATCAAAGTTTGTTTGTTTTTTATTAAATTTTTGGCACTTTTTTGAAATTATAAATTTCAAATTAAAAGTTGTTTAGCTTGCCTCGCAACAAATCCAACCGTCAGAATAAAAAAAAATACCAAAAATCAGGAAGTTATTCATATTTCGTAAGTCCGGATGATATTCAAGGTACTTACAAGGAATTTTTTACAATTTAAAAAAAAAAATTAAAAAATTCTGTTTTTGATTTGTTCATCGGGATGAGCGCGAATGGTGACCCCACGCTTAGAAATAGCGCAACCGAGTGAATTTTAGTAAATATAAATTCTTTTTATTTTGGGGTGAATTAACAGAAAAGATCCAAATTTGGTAGAAACTTTCAACACTCTCAAAATAAATGAGTCAAACACATAATTTTACATATATGGCTAAACAAAGATACAAGACCAACGAAGTAAGTTGGTGTAATTTAAGTTTGTTAAATAAAAAAAAAGTTTTGAGTGAAATGAATGTTCTTTTGGTGTGTTTCAGTTTAAATAAAACTAATAAAAGGTTTGTACTATAAGAAAAAGTACCTACACACACACACACACACACAGATAGAGAGGGGGAGAGAGAGTCTGTTAAACTTTTAGTTGTACCTTTTGGTGTAAGGTAAAAGTGGGTAGACTATTGACGACAGTTCCTTTAAAGTCACCTGTAGTAACGTGGATCCTTCTGAAGCGAGTGTCTCTACTGATTTTTAGGTTGCTGACTTTGCTTATATAACTTTCTAATTGCTTCCAGATTAGGACTTTTGAAAAACAAAATCGAATGATCCGATTGGTCCATTATTCTTTCTCTACTACGTCCGCGCTTAATGGATTTAATGAAACTGATTTTGAAATTTACAGAATCGAGAAGCATTATTTCTTGTGTAGATACATGTGTGCGTAACCCACAGGTTCTATAGCTCTTAGATCCAAACCAAACCGGAACCATTAAAAAAAACATCTGAATTCTCAATTCAGATTGCACTCGTCTCGTTTATGCGTTTTAACCTCTTTATCCTGACGAGCCACCAGCTCTAGTTCGGCAATTTTCTACTTCTTGTAGTGATCTGTCGTTGATAAAGACAAAAACGGTTTACTCAGACCTTGTTGCTGGTAGGAAGTGGTTCACTGTAGGACCCGTTTTCAAGGATTCCATTCCACCACCTTGTTCTCTGACATTTAAGCCTCGGGGTCTTTGCAAGGGTAAAAAGAATTAAGGGCTTTCTTGGATGTTTGTTGGCTATAAATAGGCGGTCCCTCCTAACAGTTTAGTATTCCAAACTATGGGTCCTCTACCGACTATGAGTAATTTACCGACATCGTTAAAGATAACGAAATCACGTAACTAAAAGGAATTTAAGGGAAAAAAGGCAGAATAAGCGTAAATGTTGCTGAAAATAATGTAATAAAAAAGCAATAGAAAGTATAATAGACGAACAAAATAATTTAAAAAAAAGTAAGTAAATAATTTCTAATGAAGAAAGGAAAAATGTTCAGAAACTATGAGTAAAAGAATTCAACTTTGGTAGAAAAGATAGATGAAGGAAAATGAAAAGAAAATAGTAAAATGATGAAGAAGTTAAAAATAAAGAGGGGGAGTGCATTTAAAAAGATGTGAAGAATAAGAAAAGGGCTAGAAAGTAGCAGAAGAAATGGCAGAGCAAATAAAAAAATGTCAGTCGGTCTCCCAATGTAAGCGAAGGGAGATGGAAATATCTTCTTTCTTTAACGTTTCGTTACTAAAAATAAAGTTCCGAAACAATTTTGCGTGTAATAACAAGAATGAACATCAGGATGTATATATATATATATATATATATATATATATATATATATATATATATATATATATATATATATATATATATATATATATATATATATATATATGAGTAAGTTTTATTTTTATATTGACTATTGGTGCGCATGACTTTAGGTTTCTGTTGCTTCTACATTTGTGTGTGTGAATAATAACTCCATGTGCGCCGGCAGAGGTTAGACAAAAAGCAGGTGGAAAATTACAAATTCCAGTACGTGCTTCCTTCCTGAATTTATCTCTCGCTTTCAGAAAAAAAACATGCGTCCAAAAGTAAAGAGGGTGATGCTCCACCTTCATCATTGGTCAGCAGCACAAGTAGTGAGTTAGGGTTTCGAATAAGGGTAGGTCATATTTTCGAAGGCTGATTTTTTAAAGCAAGAATCCCTGTACAGAAAATTCTGGGACATAATATCCTTTAAGGACTGGGTACGACTCTGTAGTAAAGCAAAAAAGTAAAAATATACAATATCTAACTGTTAGAACTGTCAAATGAGTTGTTTTTCAGACCATTAATGAGGGTCTATTTTCATGTAACTAAAAAAAAAAAAATCTCCAGGCCACTTTCACTAAGTTTTGAATGTGAACTTCATGGGACATTTTATAAAAAAAAGTGTTCATTTCTTCTGTATTTTTGGTTCAAATAGAGCTTCACCTCGTTGTCCGCGGTAGACAGGTTCGTGAGATCCATGATAGCGTATATCCATAAAGCAAAACTGTTTTGAAAACATATTTATTTTTCGCGGCAAAAAAGAGAAAATGAAACGAATTCGACAAACATTTCAGTAGTCAACGAACAAAACTTTTAAAATTAAATTCAGTTTTCCCCTTAAGAAACATATGACACAACTTTGATGTTACAAGGGCATTTATTTAGGAGCATATTGTACCTTGAACCCTTTCTGAGTGCAGTGCCAAATTTCATTAATATTAGACAAGGGGTTCTTGAGCTAGGGTCGTTTTTCTGTTTTTACGGCATCTTTAATAGGAAATTCAGTATTTGTTTTCGATACACATTCTTCTAGCAATCCGCATATATAAACAACTACTTACATTATTATATTCCAACTATTATATGCGTGGAAAATAATAAATGTTTATAATGCATTAAACAATATTATTAAATAATTTTAAATATACATAGCATCAAATAACATCACATATGTACAATTCACTACACTATATTAGAATTTTTTTTTATAAACAAGCATTTCGGATATTTGGGAACTACTTGGTAGGTGAAGAGGCTATGTGAGTGTGTCATTGTAAAGCGTAATCTGTATGGCTGGAAAATTGTGGTACATGACTTGATGGTAAATAAATAAATAAATAGATGCATGCTGGTTTGCCGCCGTTACGTATTTTGAAATAAATGTGACGAAAAAACATGTATGTATAATAAAAAATATAATTATTATTTTGAAAATATTTAGGAAAAAATGAAACCATCTATACTTTATGTTATTTCAATAAATATTAATCTCCCTAAGTAGACGATTGCCGTTTGTTTGTTTTTATTTGAGGGAGGGGATGACCTTCACCTTTAAAAATTATAATACGTAATCAGTTCTTAGTAACTGTGTTTAAGGGGTCTGTCTTCCCCTTCTGAAAAATTAAGTGTTATCCGAGGAATAAATATATGAATTGTTAAAACTATGAAATTTATTTCAATTTTATATTAATAATTTTAATATGGTGTCTGTACCAGTGACTGCATATTTTTTTTCACAAATTCGGAAAACCTTTCTATTCATTCATTTCTTATTGCGTTTGATCTAAGTAATAATGAGAGTAATAATAATTATTACAATAATTTGTATTCCAAATACAAATTAAAATATAATTAATAACAAAATTGATAATATTGTTACCTCATCAATTTGTACCATGGACTCCTTTTAACAGGAACCCAACAGGTTTATAGGTGCGCTAGTAATGTATAAATGAATGTAGCGCTAGATTAGGTGAATCTATAAGCTGGGTTAAAATCTTCCACGGAAATAGTTAACCGACACAACTTAAAGCCTGAGGAGTAATGTTTTGTGTCGGCATTGTAAGCAGTAAAATTATATGTTCTGTCAAAGTTGGTAGTGGATGTTCAAGTGGTGTAATGGTTATAACGAGAAATGGCGAATCGTGTTTGAATTCAAGTCGATTTTCTTACATTTACTCTCGCGCAAATACCCCATCACTTCTCCTGTCAGCTATGGGCCAAATAGTCTGACAGACTGAACTCTTTAGCTTTGGTTGGTAACTAGTCTAGAAGAAGAAAGACTCTGAATTCCCAAAACCGGGTAGATGGAACTCGTTAACGTGTGAACATGTGTTCGTCTGAGGGAAGGAAAACACTAATAGAAAAACAACTCTGTGTTATGATATGGACGTGTGTTTCACCTTACTAAGCGTATGGTGGAAGAACGGAGAAGAAACAGCGAAAATTTAAAGAAATAAACAATTGTATTAACATAAAAGACAACAAATGAGAGATCAGGATGAAAAAAAAAAGGATGAGTCGTGACTTACTGGGACAACGGCGTTTGGGTTTCGTAAGCTGGTTGAGTCTGATGTCTTTGGAGATGGGAGATCGCTTTTCGACGAAGTCTGTGAATTCTAGTCAAGATGCCGTCCAACCGCCGAATGTCCCTTTAATGCCATTTTTTAGACTCTAATCGGCTCCAGTTTTTATTTTGTTTCTTTAGATGGGAGTGAGTGCTATTGAGTTGATTTTTTTCTTTGAGTGTGTAAGTAAAATGGAAGATATGTAAGGAGCCTTGTGCAGATTTTTTGTTCAGTTTTAGGCGTTCGGAGCGTTCACATCCGGCCAGTGGAGAAGATCTGATTTTATGAAGATGTAACACCTTCCTCAGAGTACAGAGGTTAAGCGTTGGGCCAATCATAAACCTCACCACAAGAAGAAAAATCCCTACTATACAATGCCTCATAAGTTTATAAGAAAAGTAATACGAAGTTATTTTGATTCGAATAATGTCAAGCGTTTGGGTGGACTGACGGGTCCGTCCGAATTCTCGGAGTATGGTTTGTGCCCGGATTCCAGTTGGAGAAAATTGGTCAGAAGTACAGGTAAAAAGTCGGAGTGCCAGTCGAGATTTGGCACTGAAGGAGGTTGTCCTTGAAGGGTAGGGCTGAGGCGTGTGCCACTTACGTCTTTCCTCTCATCCTTTACTGGCTGGCTGTACTTCCTCTCTTATTGGGTGGTCACAAGCATCACGTTGATAGAGATGTCTGTGCCCAAATGTCCGTGTCATGGGGGACTGGGAATGCCACACTTGGAGAGTCGCCGACATGCCTCGAGGTTGGATTTCCTACGCCGTGCGTTGACAGAAGATTCGATCTTGAAAGGAAGTGTGAGGGTCGCATTCCCTCTCCTTACCACCGCCACTACTGTTTCTAGGGCTGAGTGCCATCATAGGCCCCGGGATCAGTCGGATTTTCTTCTCGAGTGTAGATCGGCTTTGAGGGTCATTCCTCAGTCCAGTGACTTTACTCGGCCTCGGAGAATCTTGTATCGGGAATTAGTGGAGTGGGTTGAGAATAATCAACTCTGCGACAGGTTTGGTTTGTCGGCGACTGAGTTGCGCTCTATCTGGTCTTGGGCACCAGCGGCGGATTATCACAGCAATTCTGAACAAGGTGGGTAACTATTGTGAGCCTGGTTCGTGTGAACGGGGATAGCTTTGATTTTCTTTTTTAAGTCCTCCTAAGTCACAATGGGGCGGTTTCCTGTGGAGCCCTCCCCTGGTTAAGATAGACTCTTCTTGCGTACCTAGTTAATGTGAGTAAATGTCGTTCCCGGCCTGTGCCCGGCTTCTCCCTACGATCCAAGTCGAGATTCCCCATCTCCCCAGTTTGCTTTGGCCTGCGCTTTTCATCTCGACTGGGTCATTTTTTTAAAATTTTCTAATGCCCATAATTTTCTATTTATCCTTTCCCCTCCCTTAGAAATAGAGCCTCTTGAAGACAGAATGTAGCGACAACTCTAATTTTGAGCGTCAGATGGATCTTACTAACATCTTTCTTTTCTCAGTTTGTTTTCGGGGGTCACCCCCCCGCCCATCATTTCATAACATTGATAGAATTTTTATACAATTGTAAATATTGAATTTTTAAGTTATAGGATGTTTTTCAGTAGGGACCCTGTGTATGTGTGAGGTATTTTGATGTATGTGAGGAGCGAATGGTGACGGATAGATTCTTATGGTGAATGAGCAAATTGTAACGAATGAATGGGTCATGAATCTGATTACCTAGGTATAAGATATTATCAGCCAGCCTTGACCCATCTCCCCACTTTTTTCGGCCTTATGCCACAATTAATATATTTAATCAGTATTAAATCGTAGAACGTCAAGCCGCTTCGTGCGAATATACACGTGTGTGAACGCTCTTCAACAAACAGATTCAGACTAAAGACCGTTTTGGTATGAGGCAGAAATATAAATGGCTGGAATTTCTTTCAAAACTATTTCTCCTTCAGACAAGATAACAGAATTCGACCAGGAAACAAGTAAACGTGTTTTTGATAGAAATAGAAAAAAAAAAGTAAGAGTAAGGAAAAGCTCGCTCATGTCGAGTCCTATGGGAAGCTACGAAGATCGTTTAAAAAATCTTGCCAAATATGTTTTCTCTCCTTTTTTTGTCTACGTGTGGCTTGCTTGATATTTTTAAAACTTACTTTATTACGGCACAAAGCTAAACGGAGAAAATGACGGTAAGAAATTATATTGCGCCATTCTATCAAGTGTCATTCTTTTTCTACATTACCAATTTATTCCTCAATTCTAACTTTTAATTTCATTCGTCTCGTATTCTTCTTCATTACACATCTTGATTCCACTTTCTCGTTTCCTTTCCCTTCTATACTTTCACATTATTATTTTTGAACTTCTCTTGATTCTTACCATTATTATTATTATTATTATTCCTTTGATTTCTGGTGTATACTCATTTCTTTCCGGGTCCCAACCAGATACCTAAGGTCAGAAATGGTATCATGACATTTTACACTGAGCATTTTTTGAATGTCCTCACATGCCTCATTTTTGAGATTTCAAGGTTCTTGTACTTTGATAGTTTTCTTTTTTTTTTTGGTTTGAAGATCTTCTGAGATACATTACAGTCTGCAGGGACTGCCATGTCAATAAGAAGGCATATTCTGTTTTAGTGGTCTCTGATCACAACGTCTGGGCGATTAGCTTTGATTGTTCTTTCTGTGTGTATTGTAAAGTCCCATTATTATTATTATCATTATTATTATTACTAGTAGTAGTAGTAGTAGTAGACTTCTATATCGCTGTCACTATTTTGCATCTTATCTCTTAGCATTTATTAATACACAGACACACTCTCTCTCTCTCTCTCTCTCTCTCTCTCTCTCTCTCTCTCTCTCTCTCTCTCTCTCTCCACTCTTTTTATAGTTTTCATTTTCTGCCTTTTTTATTATTATTTTCGTTTACTCCAGAACAAACCTTCCTTCTCCAACTTTTTTACCCCGCAAAACACCAAAAGACAACGAATGGGGAAGGTCACAGTAAGTCTTTCCTTTCAAAAAGAAAAGAAAGAGAATGAAAATACAAAAAGGTGGAAAACATTTAGTTTGTTGAGCTGGACATACTCAAAAAAGAATAATAAATTCTATTTTCATTTGTACCGTTATAAAAACTGAAAAAAAAGAAGAAAGTATATTGTGCTAATACTACTGCCACAGACTTTCTAAAACATACCGAAAAAATACATTTTAAATAATTTATGCCTTCTTTGATCTTAAATTTCGGGTTCTATTTGAAAGCTAAACCGTATTAAAAGAAAATTAATTTCCCTATATAAATAAACTTTATAGACACTTTTAATGCAATAGTACTCTTTTTTTGTTGTTATTCATCAAACCGCCATTGTATACAAAAAAAAAATCAATGTAAACAATAAATTTAAAATTCTCTTTAAAATCTAATATTTGTCCTAGAGATGTATTTCAAAGACTATTAGTAAATTTAAGATTTTGTCAAAGGACAAGTTAGAAATAACTCAATTCTATCCTGTCCGAAAAAGCGCGAAAAAAAGTAAAATAAAACCTAGAAAAGTAGGGAAGAGCAGCAGTGCAATAACTAAGAATTCGTTATTTATGTTTAAAACTAAATTTTATTTAACCTAATATAACCAATAGTTTAAGAATATTTTTTTATTCTATATGCTTTTATTAAACTTAATATAATGAATAATTTAATTATTTTTTACTGACTGATCGGGTGATATGAAATTAGATTAATATCATAATACTCCTCTGATATTGAACAGTAGTCAAATATTTCCTTTTTTCGTAGCAAAAAATATTCTGACAATTGTTAAAAGCAAAAAAATAAAATAACATTCTTTTAAAAAACGTTCACGCCCAAAATGACATTAAAGCTTGCATTGTTTCTTTCTCCAATTGGTATTCTTACATATATGCATTAAAATGTAACACTATTTTGAATTCATCATTAAAAAAAATACTTTTTGCCACTTTCCAGCACCCCAGATTAGCTGTTCTATTGACCACTTCAATATTCTATTCGGATGTGCTTTGGTTTAATGATTTTTTGCTACTATACGCCTGTCCAAGTTTTTTTGTTTTTGTTTTTTTCGTAATGCACTACATACCATATCAACTGAAACCTTACTATTAGGATTGCTTTCTATCCTCACTTGTCTGGCTATTAATTTCGGATTGCCTACTGGGACTCTTACAATCTTACTTTATCTCTCTTTTGTGGTCTTCCAGCTTTCTTTGCGTCTAAAACACTTTCAATAGCAGTAAACCTCTTTTGGATGGTTTAAATACTATCTCTCATTGAGACATCTTCCCCTTCAAATTCACAACCTCCATCTTTTAGAAAATTTAGCCATGATTTTAGTGTAAAAAAGTAAGCTAATGTTCAACTACAATGATATGCCAAGACACATCATAATCATTTTAATAAGATGGAACAATACCTAATTAGCAATGTGCATATTATCATGACTTTATCATCTTACGTCTTTCATTGGATCAATAGTTTTGCATGACCTTTTTTCAGCTTCAAGCCGCTTAAAGCGGTGTATTTTTTATTATATGGCACCTACGAAAACGCAGCAACTTGTTTTCAAGGCCGACAGGCACTACAGATAAAAGCATATTACTAAATATTCTTAATAACCATTTTATGTACAGAGTGGTCCGAAAGTCTTGTCGTCCTTACATAATATATAATTTTCTATTTCAACGCTCTGTGGGGTTTTATGAAGGAGAGAGTTTACCATGAACAATACCAGAATACCCATCAGTTGAAGGATGCCGTTCGGAGAGCCTTTGTAACAATCAACAAAGCACTGCTTCGTAAAATATCACACAGGACATGGCACCGCATCATTTTGTGTCACGGAAATGATGTTCATACAGATCTTCTTGGTGTGTGACAGCGTCATTGAAAGTGAATAAACTGAATCCAGTATACGTGCTTTGTATTACTGTATTACTTGTTGTTCTATTGTTCTCATTACTTTTTAGTAGAGATTGTCAAGACTCTCGAACCACTTTGTACTTGACCCAAAACTTTCGCATATTGGCAACGAAAAATGAATCCAAGACAAAGAAAATCCTGGTTAGATGCAAGATAATCTTTAAAATTCCTTAAACAGAATCTACTTGGAAGAAAAATAGTTCCTGTCTTTAGTACGACTCAAAGCGGGTTGGCAATGCTTCATGAAATTAAAAAAATGAAAATGAAAGAAAATACTAGCAAAAAATCTATATTATAAAAGAAGAGCTGTTTTTCTGCTTGCGCGTCACGTTGCATGCGTATATATACATATATATAGCATCCAGGGAGGATCGAACTCACTATTCACTCGTAATAGATCTAGCAAGACGAGCTTGCTAACATTGCACCACGCCGAAGGGTACAAGGGATCTTCTAAGCGTAACTTAAATGTGGCATAAGGCTGAAAGTGTGGCGCACTAAGTGACAATCGAACTCAGTCGTAATTGATCAGGCGAGACAAGCTTGCTAACCATTACACCACGTCGAAGTACCCTAGATGCTATGCGTATGTGTATGTATGTGTAGTACGTGAGTCACTTATATGTTCGTTCGGCATCCGTCCGTCTCGGGAGACGATGGAGTAGCGCTTATTCTTTTGTCCCTCCCCCCTTTTTTTTCCAAAAAATTCTAGGCGATGGAGTTAGATCGCCTCTGGTGACTGTGTAGTCCCACTCTGGAGCGGCAGTCTCTCAGGCACTTGGCGTAGATGAAACTGGATGACACGGAGACAGGGGCTCTCCTTGCTTTTCTCCTGGATCTCTTTGCTGCCTGCTGATCTTCCCTCGCAGCTTCTGCAATCGTGACGCCGTCACTGATTGTGGCTCTCCAAAGCTGACGACCGTCAGCCGCGGCCTCCTAGTACTTATATGTACTTGTACCATTTAATGTACACATAAGAACATGGATACAGACATACACACACAATTTGACTGAATTTCAAATAAGTCATTGGTATTCCCTTCTCACACAGTCTAATCACCCACTACCCTGAATTTAGCAACAAAATCATGAATTTGGAGACGAGCAAAAAAACTCATCAACAATTTAATGTCGGTCACACTGTCTCTTTGTTTATATATGTGGATGGCTGTTGAATGAAATTAAAATATAAGTTTTGTTTCTCTTACCTATACTAAAAGAGCTTTAGTATCTTATCGATAATTATTTCATCCTGTTATTGATTTATTAGTCTATTGATACCAGTCTATTCGTGTCTATTTCAATCGATTCATGTCTGTTTTTATCAGTCTATTTCTAGGTACCTCCAAAAACTCAATAAAAAATGAGCATACCATGATGAAAAAATGCCCCAAACTTAATAAAAACAAAGGATTATCATAAAAAAACTTTATGCTATTATTAAGAAGAAAGACCAAAGGATTTTTTGATTATTAATTATATTTTTAATCTTTTTTAGAACATACGAAATTTTGGTTCAAAATTTTGTTTTTCTTGCGTCAGCTGGTAACCATAAATTACTATGATAAATTTTAGTGTCGTTTTGCGGTGCAAAATACACTGATCTGGAAATACTTGCAAAAATCAGATAATTGACGGATTTTAATCAAACTTTCGAGACTTACTCACAAATTGTAAATTTAATTTTATGAAATTTCGAGAAATTCTTTTTGTAGCGCTTATATATTAGTTACACGTCGTCGGAGAATTTACATAATGAATTTGTTTTGGACCAAAACAGGACCCCCCTCCCCCCGGTTACCGAAAATCTACACTGAATTGTAAAAGGAAAAGTGTAATAAGACTAAGACATTATTTGATTAGAAAAGCTTTTAATTGCTTTTATGTATAAAATATATTATGGACATTATTGTCGTAAGAAAAAAATTTTTTTCAATGAATAATGAATTTTTACAAGAAATGCTTTATTTTTTTTTAATTAAAATAATTTTAATTAAAATAATTTATAAAGTTTTAAATTTTTTCAAATTCTGTATTAATTTGTAGCGGTCATGAGATAGTGCTATTATATTAAAAGAAAATTGTATTTACTTATTAATCATAAATGGAAAAGCTTACTCATGGACCCCAATATTTTAAAAATGGTTTTAAATTTATTTTATTCTTGTATAAACGTGTCGATTTTTGTAAATACGGATGTCCAAACGCGATATTATCAGAAAATAAGAGCAGCAACTGTAGCACAGTTAAAATTTATTGGTAATTTTCTAAGATTACCTCAACAAGCGTCTTCGTAAGTTAGACAACAAAGCTGTGGTATTTTGCTTCTTGGAAATATTAAATTTAATCTGTTAGCTTGAAATTAAAACTAAAATAAAAGCTTCAAGAAAGATTTTTCATTTTTCAAAATGCATTTTAAGCCTTAACTATCGGTTTTCTTTGGAGGTAACTAATTTATACCTATTTATTGATACATAGAACCTGACAGTATAGAGATGCCCCAAAAGTAAATGTCCGGTTTATGACTTATGAAGATAAATTGAATTTAGGTTAAACTTTTATAAATTAATGTCCACCAAATTGTGAATTCAGGTAAAAATAGCAAATAGAAATATTGTTAAGTCTTTAATTGACTTAACAAATACACCCGCTCACACAATCGTATATATACACGCAATTTGAATGAAACTAAAATGGGCATCTATGTTGCGATGGCTATTTTCCCTATCTGACAACACCTGGGTAATAGGAAAGTATAACCGAATTAGTAAAAATAGTTCAAAGGGAATAAACTAAGACAAACATGAAAAGTGTTGGAAAGTTTTTTTTATAGTTAAATATTAGATATCCGCATATTTATACTCTTTTGGTTTATATTAATTTCTAAAAGAACAAATTTTCTGCAAAGCCTTTCCGATCTTTGCAACAGTTCTTGTTCTAGAAAGCTATGTTCTTCACTCTATTGGTATATGCGTAAATTAACTTCTCTGTGATTACCAGAAAAGGTTAATGTCTGACCAAGCAAGCGAACAGAAGAGTGCACGTTAATCTCATTATGAAACATTTTCCGTACGTCATACTTCCTTTCGTTTCGCCGCCCAGCCTCTAAGACTAAATTACGGCGCAAAAGCACATTTTTCTTTGCTACCCAACCCACACAATGGCCTTCATTTATTTTTGGTAGAAAGCTTATGGGTCATTCAATTTCTGACTTCTTTTGCAGGCATTTTCCATTTATTTCTTGGACCATTACGCTTTTTTAGCCAATGTAAAAGACAAGCGTAAAATATTTTAATTACTTATATTCAAAAAAATTCGGGTTAAAATGAAGGAAAAAGAAAATGAATAAAATTATGCAATTTTATATCGTGTTTGGTTTCAATTCAAGCAGACGAAAACTTAGAAAAACACGATTTACAATTGGAATTTAAACAAATACACTCTAACGCGCACACACACACACAAACACACACACACACTCACACTCGGTATTACTTTTTGAGTCATTTTTGTCTTTTAGTACCATTTGCTGAAACTTGTCAATAAGTTTATCGCTGCTTTTCTCAGCTTCTTTTACTTTTTATATATCTTGTGTGTATTAAATTCGCCAAGCTGTCTTCCTCTCTCATCACGCGTCTTCAAAATTCCAGCTACTTCTGTCTCATCGTTAGCAAAAATCATATTTCTCTTAAAATTCTTATGTCGGCATAATTACATCTTTTGCACTTTTTCTCTATCAGTCCAACCTTGACTGCTAATATAGGAAATTAGATATTACATTCTTTTCATTGCTTTACATTACAGCACCTTTCACTGTTCTTATATACCTTTCTGTTACACTTTCTCTTACTATACAGATAGATAAATTCCGCCTATGCTTGATTTTGGCATTCCCGATACTCTGGGTTGTCCCTTTTGTTAACACCAATGTATTGCGTTTTATTATAAACAGTGGCTCGTCCTTTCTTCTTGATTTCTTTAACTAAATTTTCATTTTTTCTGAATCTGCTACCAACGTAGTGTTTTCTGAATCCGTTACGTCCTCTAATAATAAATGTTGATAAGACGCTTAATATTTCAAGAAGTTTTTCATATACTCTATCGAATGCTTTTGTGTTATTTATTAAACACATGTATAGTTTCCTTGCGTTCTGACAGCTTGCTGATAATTAAATTTGTATTTCTTGTTCAAGCATCTTGAGCAAAACTTTTCTATACCCCTACTCACGGTGTAATTCTGTTACGAATTCTATTTACTAATTACTAGTTTTGTTATGTAGTTCATCAAGTTGCTTGTTCCATGGAGTTTGCATTTATTCGCACTTGGTTTATTTGACAGCGCTATGAATATAGATCTGCTGAGGTCTTCCAGTATTTCGCCGCTGTCATATATTTCGTTTATCATTTCAGTAACATTATCAATCTCCAAATTATCTAAGGCTGTCAGAATCTCGATGCCAATCTCATCTATCCCACTGCTTCGTTGTTCATTTTGGACAATAGTGTCTTAACCACAGATTTTCGTATTATGTGTCCTACCATGCTTTTTGTTTTGTAGGTTTCTCTCTTTTTTATAACTCTGCACATTTCTCCTGGAGCCACTTTTACAAGCTTTCTAATATTCTTGTTTAACCTCATATACTTTGCGTCATTTCTTAGCGTTATCTGATGATTTTAGGTCTAGGATTTCACACGTCATATGGTACATTGAGATGTTGTTTGAAGCTTTACCGGATCCTCGAATCAGAGCAGGTTTCTCTTACATTGTATATATCTGTATATAATACGCCAAGTGTAACTGTATATTTTTGTACGTAATCTTTGGCTATATTAGAGATATCTCCATTGCATTAGCAACGCCAGGAGGTAGTGTTTTCGTTTTAACAGTGGCGACAGTCCAAGATATTTATGAAATCGTGAAGTAAAATGATCGATTCTGTGAAAAAGCAGAGTACAATAATAATAATAATTGCAAAAATATATTTAAAAGCTCACAAACTTTCCAATAATAGTAAGACCCCATTAAAATATCAATTTCATATATATGACGTCATTTTTTACGATATAAGTAAATTAATGAAATAATAATAGCAAATCATCTTTATTCCTTTTTAATAAGAACACACATACACACACAAGGTTTTTGAATGTGTAGGCGCATGCAAGAGAGTGTGAGAGGGAGAGGATGAGAGTGAGTGAGAGCGAGGATGAGAGTGAGCGAGGGAGGGAGGGAGAAAGAGAGAAAGGACAAGAGAGAGAGAATGAGAGTGAGGAAGAGGAAAATAGAGACGAGAATTTATGAGTTTCTTTGTGTGACGTCAGTCATTATTTTGGGAAATAGTAGGTATTGAAAATATGAAAAACATCGCATTAACACAATTTTCTGTCTACTATTGTGATATACAAGATTATTTTTTGTTTACTATTGTGACACACAAGTAACAAGACCATTTCCTGTTTACTATTGTGACGTATAAGGAACAAGACCAATGGACGAAAACGAAGTCAGGTTCCTATATTTTATTTGTGAATGATACTAGTAATAGCCACAAGCAAAATTTAAAAACATAGTTTCCTATTGTTTGTATATTTCGAGCCACAACCAACCGCATCAACTTTGCATCCTTTTTACTGAGCATGTTGAAAAGGCAAATTCTTGTTTTAAATGACATTTAGAATTTAACCTTAAACATAACGTTTCTTTGTTTATTATTTTGACAGTTGATCCTAGTCTACAAATGTTAGACGTCTTAATTCACAAAATGCTACACAGCGTATTTGACAGCGTAGGAAAAATGCCATAGATATCTTTGCATTTTAAACAGGTAGACCAATCATGATAAAATAAATAATAATGCTCCACTTAGCTTAGGGAGGAAGATAAATTATATGAGAATAGTGTGGGTCAGTCTACCAGGATTTTAGGAGGGAAAATAAAATCCGAGTGTAGTGACCACAAATGCAACACAATTTTTTATACAACGCGAAGAAATTATCTTCGCAGAAAAGGAGGAAACCAAGTTAAATATGACAGTAACATTCAGTCAGATACATGTATTTACATATTAAAAATCAATGTTCTTTGTTGTGGCTATGAAGAGACCAATAGTTCGATTGTTCGGAATTACTTATCGCAAGTGAGTCTGCAATGTTTCGAAGTGTTTTTATTGCAAATGACAAAATCAAGTGGTACGGTACACCAATTTGTGTGTGTGTGTGTGTGTGTGTGTGTGTGTGTGTGTGTGTGTGTGTGTGTGTGAAGAACACGATAATGAAACACGTGTGTGATTGCAGTAATTTAAAAACACAGTGAAAAAAGAGAGGGAATATAGGACTTACTTTCGTCGTGGCGTTGTATGTACAAAACTCATCGCTGACATACGCGTTGTCATGGTAAGTGTGTCTATGTTGTTGATCGAGATTGGTTTGCTTCGTTGACTGTCATTCGCCAACTGTACTTCAGTGACTGTGTTATTGCCGATTTGGTCGCTGACTATTGCTGACAAGCCATTTTTATTGCTTTGGGTCGGGTCCGAATCACTATCTGGGTTTTCCGCAGGAATATTCTCAGTAACCCGAATCCTGAACCATTTCCAGGTCATTTGGGGTTCAACCGCGCGGACGTAGTAAAGAGTGTAGGAATATACAATAATATAATAATAATTAGAAATAAAATATAAAATAATAATAATAATGAAAATTATAAATAAAATAAAATAAATATAACATAAAACCTTTGTATAAAATAAATTAAACAAAAAATAAAGATAATGAAAACACTCCCAGCATGCAGGAAAAACTGTTTTTGTCGGAAATACAGACATCCCGCCAAAAGACGTTAAATTCAATCTCTTCGCCACGAACCTTGATACACGTGTTCAACTTCTCTCTGTTATATGGCGTGTAATAATACAGAATAACTCCTCCCTTTTATCACTTGTACCATAAAACAATTGCAACTCAAAAAATATACACACCAATACACATAAAAATATAAATAAATTTACCATGCTTTCCTGTTATTTCAGTACGTTTTATTTCCTGACAAGTATGCTTTTATCTCCGTGAACATAAGGCTAATTTCTGCTGCTATGATGTGTGACATCCACAAGTCATTTGATATGCTCTATATCAAATGACTTGTCATATCCAATCAGATTCCAGAAACCACTTATTTAATTTGGAACCGTGTTTGTGCGGAATTGTAAAAAAGTTTTTCGTATCTACTGAATTTAGTAAGATTTATTTGTAGATGTCTTTTACTTGTTTGTGCTTCACTTATTGGCCATACAATATAGAAGTTAGTGTCCTATACTAGCCACTGAAAAGCTGAAGCAACACAAAGACGACATGAGACGTGCAAAAATCAACAACTATTTTATTCAAATTCCCGCTTGATCTGTTTGCTCCCAACATTCTCTAGTTGGACCGGAAGATATTACAATCATCATCGTCATAATCAACATTACTGATGTTCTCATAAACAAATATTTTAATTTAATATATCTTAATAAAAAAAGAAATGAAATAAACAATATTTGAATAATAGACTAAATATTGGTTATAGAAACTGCCATCATATTAAAATATTATTTCATTACTTTCAAATAAATGTGCGTTTTAAGATAAATTAAAATAATAATACTTATTTTATTTAAAACCTAATTAAAAATATTACTTATTTTCTCTATAAGTTTTTATACTCTCTTTAATAAAAGTACCTTATTTAAATGCTTTCATTCCTTTTTCTTACAATCTAAATAGCTTGGCTATCCAGTTCCGGAGCTGTGTAATTCATGAAAAATAAAATCTAAGTCTAAGACCAATGATTCTTGCCGCTGCACAATAATAACTGATTCACCTCCTCTAATGTCTGTGGAATGTTCATATATATCACCTGAGTTTTAACTGGCGTAATTCCTAAAATTATATACTCGAGCGTGTAGGTTGGAACCTTTCAAATTTTCTGTCTTCTTTATCTTCTTTCTTAAAAAAAAAAAATGCAAAAATAAAAATAAAATAAAAAACCTTTACGAGTTATTTATGTGATCGTGACGTAATTCCATACATTTTTGTCTTTGTTTTGATTATCTTCAGGAGGCGTTCAGTTAGAGAGAAAACTATGTGTGCTTTCTGTGCCGTCCCATTCTGCGTTGTCTGCATGCGCACCAGACCAGTCGAATCCCTAAGAATAATCCATACTTCTTTTGACGCACAGTACCAATCCTTCAATACACTCTGACTGGAATAACTACTTAATGAATCTCATTCAGCTTTTGTCACTATTATTCTCAAAAATAAATAAATACATAAATTATAAATAGTGAAATCTCACCAATTATAATATATTTACCGTTATTTTCAATAACTCGTTGCCAATTATCAAACAGCTCTTCGATATCTTTTGAATAAAATTCTGCAGGTTTTGACGTGAAAAAGATTTCGATAAACTCTTGAATCTAGTTTTTTACATTATTACAATCTTTTCTGTTAATTCACTCCAAATAATGTAAAATTACTTATCGCAAATATCGATTCACCCCAAGAAATTATACATTTGAAAATCAAAGATTGTTTTTTTATTAAAGTTTTGACAATCTTTTGTAATTATAAATTTTAAATCAAAGTTTGTTAGCGTGCCTCGCAACAACTCCAACCCTCAGAATGAAAAATTACCAAAAATCAGGGAGTTATTCACATTCCGTAAATGCGGATGATATCCAAGGAACTTACAAGGAATTTTTTACAATTAAAAAAAAAAAAAAAATCTGTTTAACTTTTGAGCTTGTTTATCGAGATGAGCGCGAACGTTGACCTCAGACTTCAAAATAGCGCACCCGAGTCGCCCACATTTGGGGCGATCGCAAAGGTCAACCCAACTTGAGTGCTCTGGAAGAATTTGGTGTCAATTTTAGTAAATATAATTTATTTTTATTTTGGGGTAAATTAACAGAAAAGAGGACTTTTTTTGCCATCAAAGCGTTTTGCAGTGATTAACAAAAGGAAATAATCGGTTGGTACAAGGTCAGGTGAAAATGGCAGGTAGGGTAGAACAAACCATCCGAGTTTCAAAATGCCTTATTATTGCTGTACACGACCTTGCGTTATCATGGAAGAGAACAACATTTATCTTTAATCCACAGTGTACGCTGCCACCCCGCTTCAAAACCATGCTCTAATTCAAAGATTATTAGAGATATGATTATTAAGATGATACATTCGTCATTACGGTTCGCTCCTCAAAACGGAAATTATTTATGACTCAAACTAATAAATCATTTCTTTCTAGGAAAAGTTATTCCTTAGTAATTTCACCTTAAAAAGATCCCCTTTTCTCTGATTAAATGCAATTTTAACGGTATATGAGTGTGTATGTATATGAGGTTGTTACTGTTTTTTTATAAATAGGTAATATGTCCACTGAGGTGGCCCCAGCCCAAAATAGAAAGCAAAAATTTCCAAAATTATTCAAGTACTCTGTATATAAAAGAAGCAGACCATGCCACATAACGAAATGATTATTCAATAACCTAACAATGTCTTGAGGATGGATACTGAAAAAATGCCAAGCCTGTCTTAACAAGCCTGTCTCTCATGTCTTTACAATGGAATTAAAAACCAATAATATCCATTTTTTCTTTAAAACAAAAAGAATGACTCATGATTTTGAAAATCAGTTTCTTAAAAATAATAATAATAATTGAAAAAATGTTCTTCATTTATTGTTTTTCAGAAGAGTCCGCACTCCTTTTCTTAGAGAAAAAAAAAGTAAAACTAACCGAACGTTTTTAAAATTAATCCGATAAATCTTTGACGAAGATAAATTTTCATAGATGAATGTTAAAAAGTATTAGATTTTTTTTATGTTTCGTTTCGGTTTATTTTAGCTTTCAACTATTTCTTAGTTGAACACAAACTACTTGATTAATCGGTGTCAGTGTACACAACTAATACTGTTTACAGTTTTCTTACAACTAATTCTTTGACTAATTAAAAAAAAACTTGAAAAAAAAAAACTAAATATTTTAGATTCGCAAAAACCTCAAAAATTGTTGGAATGTCTGGAAACGTTTTCTTTTTCTTTTTTTTTTTTGCGTCAAAAATAAATTCGCCATTTTTAACATTTGGATACATTTGCTGCGTCTTCTAAACAAGACGATCTACCTGTAGTGAAGCTTTATAGTAATAAAAAATGAGATCATTTTTTTAATGAAACCTACCAAAACAGTCAACCTCGACAATTTAAAGAAAGAATCTTAGCGAAAATTAATTACATTACCGTTGTAAAAAAAAATGCTATGCACTGACGCCGTTGACCAAAAAAAAAAAAAAAAAAAAAAAAACAGTGACGGAGAAAAATAATATTTTAAATTCTTTAGGAATTATTTTAAAGATAAAGCATCCCTGAATGATTCATTATGAAGAAATCTGAAAGAAATACATTAAAATAAAGATTATTAAAAAATATATAATAACTAAAATTTTCTCAGGAAACCATGAATATTTTTCAGTTAAATCGAAACCATACCATATCTAGAAATCACACAAATAATACTAATACAGAAATTTTATTATTTGTGCGTGCGTGTGTTTTATGATAAAACGCACGCAGTAACAATATTTATATTGTTGTTACATACTCACAAAATACAGCATGAAATCATTTTTCATGTGATTAAAAACTTACTGTTACACGAACAGAATTGTATCCTACATGTCACATGATTATACAAATTTTGATGTACTAAGGCGCGCTTCTAGTCTAAATTCAAAATTTAATTTTCCGAAACAACATTCAGATTGCACAACTAGAAAAACCCCGTGGAAATTCCATAGATATTTGAGACTCCGACTTGGAGAGAGGCAGGTAAATTACATAATTTATATTTTATTAGGCCAACGTTCTAATGCTTGAATATGGATGGTATTTAACTTGGAATACTAATGTAATTAGTTCCATTTTTTTTACTAATGTAATTAGCTCTATTTTTTTTACATAATAATGCTGATGCAGAAGGCAAAATTTAATATTTTTGTCGTGTCGTGTTCGAATTGGTTGAGAAAGTCAGGTGATCTTACAACTACGTCCGCATTGTAGCAACACCAAGTCTGCTTTTAACGTGTCTATTTTTAGACTAGATATAATACAGAGGGAATTTGAAAATGTATTTTTATTTATTAATTTATTTTATGGATTTTCCCAACAAACTTAATGTTTTACCATTTTTCTTAAAATAAAAAGTAAAAGACTACAATTTTATTAAGATGCAAGGCGATTAACATGTAATTTAGATGACTTTAACAGGCATTAATCGGTGTTGAAATAAATTTTGAGTTCCTATTTATTTCCCATACCCATTTCACTCTTTGAACAATAAAATTTCTATGTCTGAATCCTAAATGCGTACGTCCTAGTGTTCTCCAATCCATACATTTAGCCTCTAAATGATGAGAAATTCCAACATTCATACAAATCTTGGTGGAGATGTTCATAAATCTTTTCATATTACTACAGATTAAGCACACCAAAACATGAATACATACATATATATATATATATATATTAGTTTAGTTTTATAAAAGTTAATATTAGGGTTAGTTTGCTATGTGAATTAATAATAAATTGATTTCAATTGGGAAGTCAAAACAAAAGATCCTCATGTCACGTGAATTCTTGGAGTATCATAATCTGCAGTGCTTAATGAATTAGAAAATACGAGGTAACATAATGTGTAGTACTTAATCGATCGAAATATATGAAGTATCATAATCTGTAATGCTTAATCTATCGAAATATATGAAGTATCATAATCTGTAGTCTGTAATCGATCGGAATGTATGAAGTATCATAATCTGAGGTGTTTAATCGATAGTAATATATGAAGTATGATAATCTGTTGTGCTTAATGGATTGAAATATATAAAGAATTATAATTTGCACTATCAAATCGATGGTAACATATGATGTGTCATAATCTGTAATGCAGAGTCGATAGCAAAATATGAAGTATTATGATCTGTTTTGCCAAATGTATAAAGTATCATAATGTTTATTGATGTTGTGCTTAATCAATACTAACATATGAAGTATCCTAATCTGTAGTACTTAATCGATAGTAATGTATGAATCGTCATAATCTGTAGTGGTTAATGGATTGGAATATATGAACTATCATTATGTGTAGTAATTGATTGATCGAAATGTATGAAGTATCATAATTTTAGTGCTTAATCAATCGGAATATATGAAGTATAATAATCTGTAGATTTAATCTATATGAATGTATGCAGTATCATAATTAGTAGTGCTTAATTGATCGGAATATATGGAGTATCATAATCTGTATTGCTTAATCGAACGGAATGTTTGAAGTATCATGATCTGTAGTCCCTAATCGATCGAAATGTATGACATGTCATAATCCATAGTGCTTAATCGATCGGAATATATGACGTATCAAAATCCGCTGTCCTTAATAAATTGGAATGTATGAAGTATCATAATCTGTAGTGCTTAATCGATAGGAAATTATGAAGTATCATCAACTGTACTGCTGAATCGATGGTTACATATGAAATATTATAAACGGTACTGCTTAATCACTAGCAATATATGACGTATTATAATCTGTTGCAATTAATCAATTGGAATATATGAAGTATCATAATCTGTAGTTTTGAACCGATCGCAATGTATGAAGTATCCTAATCCGTAGGGCATAATATATAGGAATATATGACCTATCATATATCAGTTTGTAATCAATCGGAACGTATGAAGTATCATAATCTGCTGTTCTTAATCGATCGCAATGTATGATGTATCATAATCTGCAGGGCTTAATCTATAAGAATATAGGAAGTATCACAATCTGCAATGCTGAATCGATTGTAATATATTATCACCATTTCTAGTGCTTAATCGATCAGACTATATGAAGTATCATGATCTCTTAGGCCGAATCGATCAGAATGTATGACCATAATCTGTTGTGATTAATCGATAGTAATAAATGAAGTATCACAATCTGTAGTACTTAATCGTTCGGAATATATAAACTATCATAATCTGTAGTGATTAATCGATCGAAATGTATGAAGTATCATAATCTCTAGTGCATAATCGATCGGAATATAAGAAGTATAATAATCTGTGATGTTTACTCGATCGTCTTATATGAAGTATCATAATCTGTACTACTTAATCGATTGGAATATATGAAGTATCATAATCTGTAGTGTTTATCCTATCGGAATATATGAAGTATCATGATCTGTTATGCCTAATCGATTGGAATGTATGAAGTATCATAATTCGTTTTGCTTAATCGATAGTAATATACACTGCGTGCCAAATTATTATCGAGATAACTTTTTTTCTAATATTTCGAAAACCGTCCAATCAATACGCACAAAATTTTCACACAATGTTGGCAACACTGATCTGCGTAATCACTAAGATTTTCGTACTGATCTGCGTAATGTAAACAAAATGGCGCCATATTTGTTATTAGCGCGGTGATTTGAACGTGCCAAATTATTAGAATGGTTTAGTAAAATTCCTAGAATTGAGCAAACAAAACGTTTATTAATGTTGAACGTGAATGTCTATGATCAAAAGAAGCTAATAAATAAGATAATCAAACAAATAATAACAGATACAAACAAAGGCACAGTTTTAAACAAATTAATAGGGAATGTGCTTTCCCTGTTTTCAAATTACTTGAAAAAGTCGACGATGCATAGAATTTGTTAATTGTAGGATGTCATCTGCTGTAATGCCGCGAGATGTGTCAAGAATTGCTTCCCATAACTCAGCGTTGCTCCTGAATTGTCGTCCGTTGGCGTACAGTCTTCGCTTCATGATGCTCCAATGGTTTTCGATTGGGTTCAAATCCGGAGAATTTGCTAGGCCACTTCATTTTTCGAGGTCCATCGAAGCCTAACTGTTTCAAATATTCAGTAGTCTTGTGAGCAGCGTGTGAGGGAGCATTATCTTGCATAAAAAACAATGACCCTTCTGAAGGTAACTCTTTGCCTTTTCATCCACGGTTCAAGATGCTCCTTCATAAATGCTATGTACGCATCAGCAGTCATTTTGACGTCATCTGGTACTCTCCATGGCCCCACTAATGTGTTTCCAATAATACCACCCCAGATCATTATGCCTCCACCGCCTTTTTGGCGTCTCAAACACTGATGGCGATTCTGTCCGTTCATTACCCAGCCTTTGCCCCATCTATCTGGCCCATCAAGTGTTACTCGAGTTTCGTCTGTAAACAAAACTTTAGAGAAGTCAATCTTCATATTGTCCTCGGCCCCTTTCAATCGATTTTGAATATGATTTCTCGTCAACGGAGGCTTCGATACAGGTTTGACTGCTGTTGCTATTTCCCTCAGATACTGACACCGAGTACTTTTAGATACAGTAGGATCCCCAATACGACTGAAAAGCTCTTGACTGGTAAGTCCAGGGTTTTTCGTGGCCTCTCGTTTAACTCGTGACATGAGACGACGGGAAATAACCTTCGGCTTGCCTTTATATGCCCTTTTGCGTACTTGTGTAGGGTCGGCGGTGAATTTTTCACTGTTTGATGACACTTCTCTATCATTTAAAAAAATTCCAGGGTAGATTTACTTTTTGAGAGTTCTGAGGTAATAGTTTTCTTTTCAGCATCACTTAAACTGCTTTTACGGTTCATCTTTTCACTAAATTCTTATACTTTTTTAATAATTTGGCACGCTCAAATCACCGTGCTGATAACAAATATGGCGCCAGTTTATTTACATTGCGCAGATCAGTACAAAAATTTCAGCGATTGTACAGTTCAATGTTGCCAACATTGTGTGAACATTTTGTGTGAATTGATTGGACGGTTTTTGAAATATTATAAAAAAAAGTTATCTCGATAATAATTTGGCACTCAGTGTATAAAGTATAATCTGTAGTCTTTAATCGATAGAGATAGATGACGTATAGTAATTCGTAGTGCTTATTAGATCGGATGTAGGAAATATCATAATCTGTGGATATTTGCTGGATGAAAATGTCATGCTAAATATTCGATAACATCCAAGACCTTTAAACTAGAATATCTGAAGATATTAAAATGTCACTTCACTATATAGCAGACCGTTACAAGAAAAATGCTTAATCAATTGGAATATATGAAGTATCATAATCTGTAATGATCAATCGTTTGGAATATATGAAACATCATAATCTGTAAACCATAACCAATCGAAATATATGAAGTATCATAATCTGTAGTTGCTTAATCGTTCGGAATATATGAAATATCATAATCTACTGTGCGTAATCAATTGGAATATATGACGTATCATAATCTGGTGTGCTTAATCGGTTGGAATGTAGGAAGTATCATAATCTGCATGACTTAGTCTATAGGAATATATGGAGTATCATATGTAGGGATTAATGGATCGCAATGTACGAAGTCTCATAATCAGTAGTGCTTAATATATGAAATATCACAATCTGTTGTGCTTAATCGATCGACATCTATGAGGTATCATAATTTGTTGTGTTTAATCGATAGTGCGACGTGAAAATTCATAACCTGTAGTGCTTAATTGATAGTAACATATGAAGTATCATAATTTGTAGTGATTAATCGATCGAAATATATGAAGTATCACAATTTGTAGTACTTAATCGATAGAAATAGATGACGTATCGTTATCTGTAGTGCTTAATAGATCGGAATGTATGAAGCATCATGAACTGCTGTGTCTAATCAATTGGAATGTATGATGTAAAATAGTCTGTAATGGTTAATCGAGAGTAATTTATGAAATACCACAATATGTATTGCTTAATGGATTGGGATATATGAAGAATCATAATCTGTAGTGCTTAATCGATCGGAATGTATGAAGTATCCTAATCTGTTTTGCTTAATCAATCGTAATATATGAAGGATCATAATCTGTCGTGTTTAATCGATTGGAATCAATGAAGTATAATAATCGGTAGGGTTTATTCTATAGAAATAGATGGCGTATCATAATCTCTTGTGGTTAGTCGATAGTAATATATGAAGTATCATAATCTGTGCTACTTAATCGATTACAATATATGAAGTATCATAATCTGTAGTGCTTATCCTATCGGAATATATGAAGTATCATGATCTGTTATGCCTAATTGATCGGAATGTATGAAGTGTCGTAATCTGTAGTCCTTAATCGATAGAAATAGGTGACATATATATTAATCTATACTGTTTATTCTATTGAAATGTATGAAGTATCATAATTTGTGGATAGTTGCTGCTCGAAAATGTCATGCTAAATATTCGATAACTTACAAGACCTTTAAAGTAGAATCTTTGAAGATATTAAAATGTCACTTCGGTATATAGCAGGCTGTTACAAGAAAAGTTTGTACCACAGAAGTAGAAATATTCAATAATTCTTTATTTTCAAGAATATGGATGGAGCATCCTTAATCCAGCTGACTGCTTGTTGGCTATCGGTTTGGGCTTGTCGTGTTGATAGTGGAGTCCGTTCTCTTTCTGTGTTCACAGGAGGTCGTATTTAATAGTCGGACGGGCAGTCAGTTGTGCTCTCGGATAGGCTCTATGGTTAGTGTATGTGTGTATGAAGTCTCTCTCTCTCTCTTTCTACTTTCAGCTCTCTCTCCTCTCTCTCCGGCTTCTCTTATAGCCTATATAAAGGGAATGCACAAACGAAGTTGTAGTCATCTGTGGCAAGCGAGAATCGCGTCGATAATGACCAGCACTCTGGTATATTTGTGTGTAGTTAGAGCTATATGTATTCTAATAATTGTATAAATTTGGTTATAATTTATCTCTATGTGTAAATTGTGTTTTCTGCTACAATATTTAAAGGATGAACGTTACACAATAGCTTAGGTAATAGCTTTTACAATCCACGTAAACTAGGTACCGCCACGGACTTTCTAAAAATGTATTTTATTTAAATAATTTAAATGTCTTCTTAAATTTCAGTTCTGTTTGAAAGATAATGACCTAAAGCTAATCTGAATTAAAAGAAAAATTAATTTCCATATATAAATAAACATTTTAGTCATTTTAAAGTATTGTCACATTTTTTCGTCATTCATCAGCCGCCAATGTATACGAAAAATATAAACAAAAAATTTGAAATTCTCTTTAAAATCCAATATTTATTCTGGGGATGTGTTTTGAGGTCTGTTATTAAATTTAAGGATTAATAAACTGGATCTTCTAAAAATAATGTTTACTTTTTACTTAAGTTAAAACAAAATGAAAATAACATTTTATTTACGCACGATAGCCTGTGAAGTCAATTGATAAAATAAAAACACTCTAATCCACCCGAAAAAGCGCGCGAAAAAGTGAAAACCTAAAAGTGAAAACCTAAAAATGAAAGACCATCAGTGCAATCAAGAATTTGTTATTTATTTCTTTAAGCATATATAACCAAGAGTTTAAGAATATCATTTTTGGCAAACATGGATGAACGTGCCTGCAATAAGACGGCGTGTTAAAAGGACGATTTTTTTCATGACACCACTTTTTTTAACTACCTTCACTCTTCACCAATGTTTATTGTTTTAAAAAGGAATGATTAGAATTGTAATAAAGCCCAAACATATAAAGATGAATTTGTGCATTTTCTTTGTTCTTGAGAATTGACAACAAAAATAATAAACATTATTTTTCATTATTTATTTTATATTTTCACTATTTTATGTTTATTTTCTCTATTTATCTATTTATTATTTATTATTTATTGGAATGGTTGACAAATTTGATAATTGCCAATTGATTCGAACTTTATAAAATGGCAAATAATAAGGATTTACTTATAGTTTCTTTGCATATTTTAATAATTTAGCAAATGTTTATAAATTTATGAATAAATTTTTTTTTCATATTTCTTTATAAATTGATAAATAATAAATGTTACATTTCATTAGTTTTAATTGTATTAGTGTTTAGAATGTTGTAAATATAAAATTATTCTTGTAAATAACCTACATTTAAGTGTAGAAAAAAGTGAATGAATACCCCCAAATTAAAAAGTATGTACGTTATATCGAAAAGGGGTGTGGGGGTGATAACACATACCCCCAATATTTTCCAAAAGTCTTTTAATAAAATAACCTACTTATTAAAAAAAAAAAATAATAATTCATTAATAAATACTGGAATTTCGTTTAAATTGGATAATTCCCTGGTTTTTAGCAAACATTTTAAAACAATTGGTGGCGATTTTTGCTTTCATTTCAGAAAAAGCGACCATTTTTGTAGTACCTAACTTATTACACTTTGTCATAAAAATCGTATTTATCATTAAAAAGTGCACATTCAAACCATTTGCATGAACTTATATCACTATCGCCCATCAAATCACCAAATCATTTAAGATTGTATCTGAAAAGTGAGAGATAGAGAGAGAGAGAAAATAAAATAAAATTCCTTGATGCTAGTCACTAGCAAGTAGTGCAATTAGTTCGCAAATTTCTGGGAGCGACCCAAATTCAATAGCAGGCCCAAAACAGGGGAAGTAACTCGATACACTAAGCAACGTCAATGATAATTATTAACCAAGCTGTACTAATGGTGATTTTCGTGCCACAGTGTTATCAAATAACGTTGGCTGGATGAGAGCTGATGGTGTCAGTGCGAACACAGTATAAATATCACTCGTGTAAAGGAAGATACAATCGGTCTATCAAAGAAAATCTTCTTAGTTAGTTTGCTTTCATTTTCTTTGGGATTTTCTTTTTCTTTTTTTTTTTGCGTAGTAAAAATGAACGATGGATGTATAACAACGGTTATCGGCATCTAAGAGGAATGGACGGGCTGAGTTCAAATTCTGGCCTAGTTTACTGCGTTCGATTTCGCGCAAATTCACTTTTTCTTCCTCCTACTTCAAGCTATGAGTTAAATAGACAAATAGGCTGGACCCTCTAAATTTGAGTTGCAGCTAGTCTAAGAAAAAGACAATTCAGAATTCAAAACCGTGGAGAAGGCAACGAGAAACCACGTGACTCTTTTCCCCAAGAAATCATGATAGTTCACAGGCTATAAAGAAAATATGGAGAGCTATAATTGCCTACATTCCGAAGAGACAGAAAAGCGATTGAGAAAAACAGAATCAAATCTAAATTTGTTATTAGCTAAGTGAATGGAACGTACGGAAATTGTTTATTAAAACAGCTATCCGTGAATTGAAAATGTGCGATTGTAACATTTGAACATAATCTAGATTATGATTCATAATCTAGATTAGTAGATTCGTTTAGAATATGGTAATATTCTAAACGAATCTACTAATAAGAGTAGATAGGCTCACCTATCGCCCGGCCCGCACTCCTTCCGCGACTATTGAGCAGGGGTAGAGGATCATCCATTGTTTCCTGTTCAGGATATGGTTGTTGTTGTTGTTGTTGTTGTTGTTGGAGAAGATTTTCTTCTTCTTCTTCTTCTTCTTCTTCTTCTTCTTCTTCTTCTTCTTCTTCTTTCAGTGCTCTAATGATTTAACTGTCTTAGCTTTCTGGTGATCGGGCTAGTCAGTGGCTACGACTTTCCATTATGAGGGTGCCGGGTTGGCAGTTTGCTGGCTGCTGCTTCCGACTGGTTGTCAGAAGCCCGAACTCTTTGGAAGCACTTAGAGAGGCTGCTCTGATCAGCTGTCGCATAATATTGGAGTATTTGTAGTGTCATGTCGCGCATTGTTAGGTGTCCCTGCATGCATTCCCAGTGAACAACCCTGAGACGACATCATGCTTTGTTCTCAGCCAGCTCTGACTGGTTCATATTGTCATTAACGACGGATAGTGATAAACAAAAAAACCACCTACCCTTTTCAACCTTTCTTTCTCCAATGTTCGTGGTATCCGCTCCAATTTCAGCAGTATAGAAACTTTTCTCATGGAACCGTCGCCGGATATCTTTGTACTTTGCGAAACAAACTTAAATCGTGGATTTCCCTACCCGTGTCTCTATCATACCCGAACAACAAAAATCGAGTTATTTCTCGCCTCCTCTCCCCACTCTTGCCGAGGTTCGTAACATTATCCTCTTGGAGACTCGGACTATTGATATTTTCTTCAACCATCTGTTAATCAGGAACCGCCTATTCCTAGATTCTTTGAATTTAAGCGCAGTAAATCTTGGCGACGAGATTTCACCAATTCACAGCTGAGCTGGTTAGATGTAACCGTAAATTCTATGCTAACCGTTTCTTTTCTTGCACTTCTGGCTCCATGCTTTCCAGCCAACTTTAATCTACAAAAATTTAAACGCAATGTCACTCACTATCTGCTGTCCTCCTGTTTACTTTTCCTCTGTTCTTGCTCCCTAGCAATTGTCCCTGTTTCTAACTCTTCCATACCCAGTAACCTTTACTGCCTTGCTTGAGGTAAACTCGATTTAAAAATAGAAACAACGCCTTTGTTCTCCTTCCAGAGGCCAGTGTACCGACGATGAGATGGACTATGTTGATAACATCGGTGTTCATTGTTGGTATAATAATGATCTTGAACAAAAAAAATTATCATTTTTTACCAGATGTCACAAGAAATTGAACTTTTCAAAACAAAAACTTAAGAACCCAGAGAACCAGCGTCGCCCGAAATAGGTAACCTTTCTCAATCTCTCCGACTTTCAACATTTGAACCTTCGATATTTTTAATTGTGAACTTTTCAAAGTAAATATCATTTGTTACTAAGAAACTGATTTAAATGAACAGTTGTTCCAAAATAAAGTTGTTAAAATTCCTTTGTTGTTAAGGAAAACTTTGCTTTTCATGATCTGTTGTTTCCTAGAGAAAACAAACTTGTATTTTGAAGAACTGATAATTTACTTCGATAGTTTTAAGCGCACAAGAGAAATTTTGTTCAAGGCCTATATTGGATTTTGTACAATATCAAAATATTTATTGATAGACGCAGCAAAGTCTTGGCGTACTGGAAACTGAAGTCTCCCCAGTCAAAATGTCTGTTGGTATTCACTCCTTTAGCGCAATGTAACAGCGAATGTGAGAGCTTCAATCATATTTTAGCATTAAGTCAAAGACACTGAGATGGCGACGCGGATAAAATATTTATATGTGCATCGTACTTGGTTTATTTCCTAGAACTGAACAGAAATACAAAACACTACAAATTGATGATAAACGTCCAAGAGACACATGCTACACCGTAAAGTGTATATTAAATATTCTTTATTGATTTCAAATTATATTACCTTTGTGCAATTTTTGGGTTTTGAGAAGATAACTCGTAGCTTCTGTTGAAGAAATTTTGCTGACATGACGATTTTCTCGGCCTACCAGCTTTTTGATGAAATCGCGAGTCTCTCTGCCAATCAACAACTAGCCATTCTGGGAATATCCTAGTTCAGTAAGAAATCACCACCAACCAATCATTCTCCTTAAAGGTGTCGTCATAAGGACACTGCATTGACTATTTAAGAAATTGAAAAACTTAACGTGGACGAAGTCGAAAATTACTACCTTCGAGATACATTGTTGCTTCCGGTCTAAAGTCAGCCCTGCAAGGAAGAGCGAACACTCTGGATTCAAACTCAACTTATTACCAGTGATTCCAAACAATGAATACCCAAGCCTGCTACTAAATCTTAAGGCCTAATAAGCCTTTCACCTATCTACAACACTGATGTGAGAAAACCCCTTTAAAAAAGAAGTATCGTTTATCTAACTATTCCATTTAAAAGGATTCGTGGGGAGAGGGGAGGAGGGAAGAGGTGTGAGAACGTCCAATCACTTGTCAGAAGTATTATGAAAAATGCAAATGAAAAAACAGAAGACTAGCATGAAATTATAAAGAAATTTATATTTATTAAATGACATGAAAAGTACTAATAGCACAGAATACAAAATTTACAAACAAGCTTGCCCCAAATTTTCCTTTGTGCGCCTAACACTTAGGCAAGATTACAAGTTTTAATTACCGCCAACGACTTTCGCCTGTGCAAGCCAAGTCCGTTCCACCTGTCTTATAAGCCAGACTTCTTAAATAGTCACAAATCGGCTCCCAGTTGAATCAGAAATTCGATACCACGAGATCGCAACTTACTTTCCCTATTGTTTAAAAAATCACAAATGTATCTTTTTAAACCACGCCTGTTTGCAAACTTTATTTAAACCTGAACCTCGTTTTTTACAAATTTAAAAACCAAATTTTATACATGTATCTTCCATAAACTATCAGGTTTTATTTTCACATCAATTTGAACCTCGCATATACAAAATTTTATATATTAAATTTTATTCAAGTCGTTTTTTATTAACAGTTTGGCTTATTATAGCAGTTTATTTTTATTTAAAGAATCTGTATTAGTAACCTTCTTCTAATAATTTTTTAAAATCCCCTCAAAAGAAAATGTAACAAACGGACATCGTCTATTGTATTATTTTTTTTATTTACCCTTTAATTATGTTTACATATCTTTACATTTCCTTTTTTTATAATATAATTTTTTTATATATTTTCTATCTTTGGAACTTTTCGAGTATTTGCCCTTTTCAAATGAAGAATATCATATATACTCTGCACTAATGCTTCTGTTTTCGTTTGTTCAAAAACTTAATCATTTTCATAACGAATTTTACATCCACCTTGGTGATGTTTTCCTTTAAAAGAGTCGTTCTATCCGTTAATGTTAATTTGATTTAGGTTTTATTTTTTAGATTGTAATGGAAAGGAAAGGGTTTGGGATTTGTTACAATGCGCATAAATAAAAAACCTTTTTTGCCTTATTTCATATCTTGTTATTGGCCAAAACTTACATATTTTCAGCACACAATGGACTAACATTTTGTGGGTTTGGGATAATCAGTAACATGTTTTTTGCAATAAACTTTTTATAAATCTCAGCCCGTGTCTCCTGTATTGTGTGTGCTGCTCTTATTATTCCTCATCACGGTTTTTTGTTCTAGGATTTATTTTAGCAATTTTCTTTTCTTCGCTTTTCCCCCCCCCCCCCAATAAGTAAAGCAGAGTAGCAGTCGCAAAATGTCCTGAAATATAAGCGACATCAGTTCAATTCACTTTTAACATCCAAAAGGCATTTTAGTCGGTAGCTTTATCATTATCCTCCTCATCATTATCATCATAATAATAGTTGAAGGCTAAATCTATTCAGTTTAATTTTACTACCTGGTTTCGTGAATGTCTGCAAAATTGCCATTTGAAGGTGCATAATGGAAACGTATATTGCCATTTTCAACTTAAGATCTGATATAATCAATGTATTTTCATCTCTGATGATCTATGAGATTCTTTGCTAACTATATTGATACTTGTTTATCGACATATTTCATGATCATTATTAGTTATATCCCTGAATAATTGTTGCCGAAAATTTGCTTGTTGTATTGCATAAGATAAAAGCCATTTATTCTGCTTCGCAGGTTAACAAAGCAACAGACGTTTGTTTCTTTGATTGCCATGAAATCAATGAAATCGATGAACCATTACTATTTAATTTGTAACACTATCCAGAGATATTCTATCTTCTGAATTTGCCAATTTCCTCAGTCTGAATTAAATTTAAATAATTTTCAAACTTTTTTAATTCGATGCTGTTAAAACACATTTACTCAAATTTAAGTATGCTTTGCTAAGTATTGAGATAACTTAGTAATCACATATAAATCTCGTCTAGAGCAAATCACTGTGTAGATTAAACTACCTACAATTCCTCTGTGTATTCTACCATCTGGAAACGATCGTTTTTGTTTTTGTATTTTTTTTTTTTTTTTTTTTTGCATCTATCTGTTTTAGGTCTATCAACAGGCAGGAAATCAGCACCTAAAATTGGTGTGGTTATTTCAGCTATGGTGAAAGTCCATAAAAAGTCTCTCCGCAGACCCAAATACAGAATCATGCTTTTGTGTCCGTATGTATGTATGACTGAACCATTCACTGCTCGTAATGTCAACTTTTCCGGGCTCTTTGTTTTGTCTAATGTAGAAGCCGAGATTATCGACCAGGACTTCTACACACACGTACAAAACTTTTACCTTTTTTGTGAATGTGTTCTTAGATATAGAACAATGAAAGAACCCTAATCATACTGCAATGTCTGTGCTCTGACTAGCGTATGTGTATTCAATTAAATGTGTGTATGTTAATTCACTACAGTATGAGTGATCTAAAGAGTAATCTATCTGAAAACATTAAGATGAAAGATTTGACTCAGTTGTAGTATTTTTAGGTGTTAAGTTAACTAGTCAAACAATGCGTTTGAAAAGAATATTAAAGTGATTTAAAATGAATGAATGCAACCCACAATGAATGCCATGCGATCTAATCGTTAATAAAGGTAACAACTTAGATTCAAAAGCACTTCCAGATAGTAGAATACACAGAGGAATTGTAGGTAGTTTAATCTACACAGTGATTTGCTCTAGACGAAATTTATATGTGGTTACTAAGTTATCTCAATACTTAGCAAAGCATACTTAAAGTTGAGTAAATGTGTTTTAACAGCATCGAATTAAAAAAGTTTGAAAATTATTTAAATTTAATTCAGACTGGGGAAAGTGGTAGATTCCTCAAACTTCATCATTGGTGTACATTGGCAACAACGATCAGCAGACACAGGGTTACCCATATCTTTCTTTACAAAGAAATTGTCAAAAGCTGCAACCCGATACAGTACGATCGGACAAGAATTGATGGCTGTCTACCAAACCATCCGACTCTTTCGTCACTCTCTAGAAGGAAGACTCCTCCATATGCTCACCGATCATAAACCTTTGATTGGAGCAATTCAGACAAAAGTGAACTCGCCTCATGAACTCAGACACCTTGATTTTATCCGTCATTTCACGACTGATATTCGACATATAAAATCACTTCAACGGCAGACCCCCTTTCAAGGAACATCACAGCAACCGACATAAATCCTCTCATTGATTTTAAAGCAATAGCATCAGCACAAAAGAATGATGAACAGCTACAACAATTCCAGCAGATATGTCTTCGTTAAAAATGAAGAAGATATATTTTCCGCATGCAGAGATATCTTTATGGTGTTACATTTCTACGGGAAACTTACGGCCATTTATTCCGAAAAGCACCGGGAGAATAATATTCGACACTCAGTATCGCACCTGGGTATTACATTTGGCCTAGGATACAAGAGATTGGACACGCTGCAATGTCAAACAGCAAAAGTAGCAAGACATACAAAATGAGCACCTGCATTTTTCCTGTTCCTGACATTCAATTTGATCATGTCTACATCGACATCACTGGTCCTCTTCCGCCTTGTCAGGGATACTACTACATCGTCATGCTTCTGTTGTTGATATTGTACGACATTTATCTTTCAAAAAAAAAAAAAAGAACGCCGATGAGCTCTGAGTAATCATCAATAAATATTATGACATTTTGCCTAATTTTCAGAAATTAGATTTACTAAATTGAATATGTCGTCGATTTGCCTTTTTGTTATTTTTTAATTACAGTATTGACAAATTTTCCCCTTAATACACTCTGACTAGCGTATGTGTATTCAATTAAATGTGTGTATGTTAATTCACTACAGTATGAGTGATCTAAAGAATAATCTATCTGAAAACATTAAGATGAAAGATTTGACTCAGTTGTAGTATTTTTAGGTGTTAAGTTAACTAGTCAAACAATGCGTTTGAAAAGAATACTAAAGTGATTTAAAATGAATGAATGCAACCCACAATCAATGCCATGCGATCTAATCGTTAATAAAGGTAACAACTTAGATTCAAAAGCACTTCCAGATAGTAGAATACACAGAGGAATTGTAGGTAGTTTAATCTACACAGTGATTTGTAAGTAATATTCCTTTAATCGTACTTTGGCATTTAGTCATTATTTCCGACGATTGAATTCACACCGTTTGAGTTCAAGTGAAGCAGCCACAGAAAAAAAGCACGGCCTCACAAGAGTCTTAGAGTTTTGTTAAGTACACAGTGGACCACTTGATGCTTACGATCTTAGGGGATCGAGAGAGAATATCAAAGGCAAAGAAATAACTTCCACACCAGTGTCCAAAATCACCCACTGTTTCGCATCTGTTTATGTACGGTGCGGTGGCACTAGGATTTCGATTCTGAGGAAACACATCCGTTTCTATATGATGCTGTAACAATGGGAGCTCACTCTCGTTTTCCGACCAGACACTCACCGTTAATATAACCAAGGACTGTATATGTGCAAAATATTGGTATTTTCTCTTCATATGTAGCACCACCATAGCGCTTGAACTTGATTCAAGGAAGAGTGATAGTTTTTGCAGACGCACACAGAAAAGAAATTTTATTCCTCATAATTCAAATTTTTCTTCATATCCAACACCCAAGAATCATGTGATGTGCCGTAAAGTAGCAGTCGTCGAATGTCCTGAAATATAGCCAATACCAACAGAACGTTTTAGTTTATTTTAACAGGCACCCAAAAAGAAAACTTGATTCGATGACATATATCATAAGTTCCGTAACTTGCATCATTGCATAACTATGACTGATCCAAATTAAACAGAGGCTTAAACTTCTTTTTGCTCTAGTCTGTAGAACGGTAGACGCGAATCTTTCAAAGTAATTTTTAAAATTCTGCAGGATAATGAATTAAATCCATAGTCACGTACAAATCAATAGACTATTTCGTAGAAGTGCCTGCAACAGTTACTATTTGAGGCTACTGATTTTAATATTGGACTGACACGTGAACAGAGAGAGTTGTTGGAGAAGAGAGAAAAAACAGAGCTTTTTATTAAATTTTTAAAAAGTTATTACAATAACTTACATCGTCTAACTTTATGCTTCAAAGAGGCTAAAAAACTTCTTTTTTTTTATTTTACTTACCGTAAATTTATAATATATTTTAAAACTAAAAAAATGCTAAAACAAAACGATATTTTAATTTATATTGCACTTTTGAAATTTCAGATTAAATGCATTTACAAGGTCAACTTAATCCTTTTTAATATAAATTTTATCAAAAGTGTTTGAAACCATTATGCAACTGACGAAAAATAAGTCAGTTGCACATCGAAAATCAAATCAAATAATGGATCACGTGTAAAAAAGATATCCATAGATTTAAGCTCAAATGTGAAAAGCAGAGTCGTAACGATGCTTTTAATGTTTAACACAACAGATGGCGATAATCTGCGGTGAAATTGCCAACACCTTTTATTTTTCCCACTCTAGGAGGAGGAGACAGAAATAAAATAATATTTTAACCATTTTAATTGCCATCTCCCTTTAGGACGTAGACGGTCATGACTCTCTACAAATTCCTTTTCTTTGTCTGTGAATTGCCAGGAACACTTTGGAAAGATAGTGAAGTGATTTCTCGTTGCCTTCTACACGGCTTGGAATTTAGAGTTTTCCTTGTCTGAGGCTGATTGTCACTCAAAATTAGAGATCCCAGTCTACCTTGCTATTTAACACCATAGCTGTTGGGAGAAGAGACGGATTTATGCCTTTCCTGGGGATATTAGCGTGAAAGTGAATACAACAGACTTACGTCACCGAGAATAATTTCCTCGCCGATATCCGTTAGGTTAGACTAACCGTGTATCCAGATTTTGACCTATATTAGATACAATGACAGACTCTTTCTACTGACCTACATTCTAATTCCAATTTTAGAATCGAAAGCGACAAATATATGAACAAATAAACAGCAGCAAATTCCCCCCGAAAAGTTGAAAATGCCAAGAAATTTAAGAGAAGACGTATACAAGATGTTTCAGATATCTGCAGAGATCGGGATAAATCCAGATTTGTATACTTTTAGTTTTAAAATACAAGACTTTTCCTCGTGATTAAAAATTGTAATCATGATATTCGTGTCTGGAATGTATGATTTCAATTTTCACAATTAATTTTCAGTCCTTAAACGTCATTCGTTCTGCAACATTAAGTGAACAACAGTGATTAACATCTCCGCACTTATCGACACTTTTCAATGTTATTTCGTTTTTTATTATTATTTTTTTAAATAATTTCAACTACTAATAACTATTATTTTTATTATTATTACGGTTAATGATATTATTAATCTTAGTCTAATTTAGGGTTGCTTACCCTAAATTGACGGTCAGGTTGATTTTTCACTTAATTAAAAAAATCAATATTGCATTCGGCGTGAAAGCTGGGGTTTGATATAAGTATTGACAGCAAAAATTAGATTCACAGCTTTTACCAATTTTTGAGCATTTAGTTTTAAAGATCATCTGAAAAAAAACGTGCAGAATACCCAGTTTCTGCATGATTTTGAAAATATTGTCATTATTTATCACGTGAGGCCCCAACTTTCAAATTGAGTGCAATACCACGGTTACAAAATCGACCTGCCCTATTGCCATAACCGCTTGTCTAATCTGATTGCGTATCAGAGTTAATTTACAAGTGAATGAGGCGCCCCAAGGCGGTGTAATGGTTAGCAAGCATGTCTCGTTGGATCAATTACGACTGAGTAGTGAGTTCGATCCTCACTGGGTGCCCCATGCTTTCGGCTTTGTGTCACATCTAAGCTACGCTTGGAAAATCATTAATTTACAAGTGAATGAATTTATATCTAGTGGTCGGTTGAAAGGGAGATTTCTACGGTTGTAATTAATTAAACGAGGTAAATTACAAATGGTTGAAGAATAAATGTAGCAGAATAATTAGTGTGGATTTCACAAATGAATGAATTTATTGATAAGTTGATGTGAAAAATAATTTGAACTTTACTAGCATCCCAGAAATACTTGTTTTATGGGAGGGAGCATAATAGAAACCCACAACGGAAACATATTATGTACATCAATAAATCCGAAATTTAATGATGAAATATTAGTTTCATGTAAATACTTATTTTTCAACATAATTCAGTAGAGATATGATATCGAACATTATACAGTGAAAAATTTCAAAATTCAACTTGTAACTACGTGTCAGGTTATGGGCTTATTAGTGTACCTTCGTATAACTAAACTATATTCATAAGGCGTTTATAGTTGTATTACTGTGAAATCCTAAAAATAGTTTGGCTACTTCTCACCGCAGTTATTAAGTTGCAGTAAACGGAAACGCTGGTAAAAGAATACGTCTAATTTCTTCGAATATAATGAATGGCCTCTGTCTTATTGCACATTCAAAACTGGCGATACAACTCTTCCTTTTACATCAGCAAGATTTGTTTCACAAGTATCATAAAAAACAGGTATACCAATAACCTTGACAAACATTTACTAAAACTGAAAGAAATATAACAAAACTTAGAAGTTTCTGCTGTTATGTCATTTTTTAGTTATCAGGCGTGGCTGGTTCTGAGCAGGAAGAACGCTTCAGTTGCTATGACATCAAGTTAACGTCACTATTCAAACAAGAATACATGCGATGAGAAGTTTCTTCTTGTAAATGCATATGAATGCTACATTTATATAAATATTTGGGTTTCAGTTAATATAATCGCTTATCAGCATACGACACATATACTTAAATCCGAGTTTGAATATGTTATACTTGTTTTTTTTAATAATTTAATTAGTAATGCTGTCAATTTCAATAAAAAGATATTCGTATAACATACAATAATGAGCATAATACGCACCAAAGCGATACTAAATATATTTTTCAGGATTTCATAAGTAAGCCATTTTTTTTTCGGGGGGTAACTATGTGTCAAAGGTGTTGAATTGCGGAATGAATATTCGTTGTTCTGGGACGATCCGGAAACTTTTTAATACACTATACAAGATAAAGTATTCCTTCTGTGAGAAGAGGAAGATTGTAGCAAAAAGCTTATAACTTTTAGATTCATAACGTGACATGTGACACACTTGTTTAACTGTCCCCAGAAGTCATTTCAGAAAAACTTCATTAAGGTCATGTATTGTCTTGTTACGAACTAGCGTTGATGTTGCGCAATCTGGTCTCAAATGTAGTAATGTTAAAATTACCCCATCGCCCTTGTTGCTCTATAATAGAACATTTCGTCAAATAGCAATTCCTTTACTTTTCAGTATCTTTCCTTCGTTTAACTTCATTCTTTTACGCAGAAAACAGCCTGTCTACTTACCTGACATTTATTTGATAAACTTTGTAATCTATTTCTGGTTCTTTGTACATTGCTTTTATCGTGATGACGATGATAAAACGGTTGATTCAAGTACGAGCCAATTCTTTCGCATTACACCCCTATTACATATCATTATCAGCTCACTTACATACCTCTAAAAGTATGCAAATATACACCTATATACCTGTAAAATGTACGATACTGAAAAGTATATATCTGCAAATGTAGCCGGCTGATAAATTTGGAAATGGTATCAGGTTTTGTAGTCGTGGCTTCAAGAATAACAAGTAGTTAATCCTAGATTATCATCTATAACGAGTTATAAAGAACAATACTGGATGAGGTCAATTAGTTATTAGATTAATAATCGATCTATAGGTAATAGATTAGATGGACTGAATGGTGTGCTTTTTAGCTTCAAACATTTTTATGAATTATTCCCAGTAAATATTATCAAAATAACTGAACCCACTTCAATCATCTCTCGCTATTAAACTAGAATTTTTCTTTTCCATACACATATTTTAATATATCCTTTATATACAAATAGATACATATAAGTTCTTAATAGCAGATGTGCTAGCTCATACCTGGATAATTTGCTTAATTTTATATCATCGTTAGAAAGAGGCTTTAAAGAAATGTTAAACGATTGGTGCATTTTAGTCAGTTCAATTTTTCAAATTTCAGGCAATTTTCAATATTGAGCTTAGGTAAACTAACACCTATAGATACTCTGGGGTTTTTGTTTGTTTTTGGAGGGGGGGGGGCTTTTTCCTGAACACTGCTATGCTAAAGCGACAACACTGCTATAACCTGTCCTGTTTGTATGTGGGGAGAGGCGAGAATTAAAAAAAAAAAAAAAAAAAAATCTGTCATTGAAAATTGCTTGAAACTATCTTTGTGAAATCATTAAAGGACATCATGCATCTTAGTATTATCAAACAGCTAGAAAAATTTTGCCAGTCGACACGAAAGATTTTTTTCTAAGTTTATTTTCAATGGACTAAAAAAAAAAAAAAAAAAAAAAAAAAAATTTTTTTTTTTTTTTAATCGAGATTATCCATATTTTCTTTTTGTTGTTTTTAAATTTTCAAGTGCTATCTTTGGAAAAGCGCGTTTTCAGCAACCAGGATAGAGAACAAGTCAACATGATCATATAATATCCAGGCCACTCTCGATTCGTTCTTATCAGTGTTTACATTTTTCAGTTCTTCGTACACTCCCAATCTTCATTTCACTATGGCAATATTCCCTCCTCCCAAGAAAAATATATTTTATAATTGCCATATTTACACATAAATCTAAAATAATTTGAGAAAATTAACATGCTAAATTTTAAACGATTTACTTCTGTCACTTGCTATATTAAAAAAACAACTTGGATTTTAAAGACATCTTCAGAAATTTTTTCCAGATTCTAATTTGAAATATTAGAACTATTGAAATGAATAATCAATTAGAACTTAGTTTTCTTTTTTTTATTTTATGACCCAAAGAAATTTACTCTTTTTCAAACAAAATGAAAAAGCTTGTGAAAACACAAATGGGGGTGGAGGGCGTGGGAGAGGATATCTAATGCATTTTACCACTGAAACTATCTATAACTAGGTTTAATGTGAATTTATCAGTAAGCATTACTTAAAGGAATTATTTTTATAACTTATATTTCAATAAAAGATCTAAAACTACAAACCCTATTTTGAGGGTGAAGCTGTTGAAACTAACGTTCCTAGAAAAAGTATCTCTTGCCTCAAAAGCTGGCATGTTGCATCTGAATCAAAGACACTAAAATGTTGCATATTTTACTAACCCTACTAGAAAAATTGGTAATAAAGAATTTAAATATTTATAATCACATTTTTTCAGTGAAAATTATATTTCCCCTAAATTGTTTAATGTTGTTAAAATAATTTTTTAAATGCAAAATATTTAAAGTTACATGATTTCTTGTATAATTAAGTTAAATTCATCAAGATATATTTAGGTTCAGCAAATTTACTTATTTCTATTTTTTTTTTTTTTTTTTTGAGGGTATGGGTTCTTCAAGTCTATTCCACTAAAATTACCGTGCAACTGAAAATAGGCAGCATTAGCAACTTGCTTAAAATGTGAAGGTAGAGACAAACAAATAAGATAAACTGCCCTCATCATTAATCTTATATTTAACATCTATAAAAGATTTTTTTTTAAATTTATTTTAATATACAAAGTTCAATTAGGACTCCATAATTTTTTTTTTTTTTTAATTGTATAGTAGATCAATTTATAGTTCAAATGAGCTTTATAATTTATAAATGAAAGTTTTTAAGAGAGGCAGGCTTTTAATACAAATATCAAGCACTATTAAAGTTATATATTTTCAAAATATGCTTTCCTACGAGACTATTGCCCTTTTAATTTGTAAGGAAATTAAGAATCTCATAACGCCTCACTATCGAGACGTTTTAAGATTATATGATTAACTGAAGACAAAAGACAAAATCTGAAATACGCATGCATTAAATATGCAACCAATTTACTATGATCTAAAATAATCCTTGCTGTGTTGTGGTAGAATAACACAAATGAATGTCCTGAATCTCCGTATTTAATTACAAGAGTAAAGTTGTTTTGGGGACATGAATTGCCAGGATCAAAGAGAAAATTAGAATATGAAGACGAGAATAAAAGCTATACAAACTGAAAAGAAATTTCGCGCAGTTAGCATAAAGTGACAAAATTTTCGCAGCGCCTATCGCGAGATGAGAAAAATAAAGAGAATCAAATGTTTTTATTCCAAGGAGTAACAGCATGAGCAGTAGAAAATAAAAAAGCTTTTTCAAATTACATTCAATACACTGCTCCTTCATTTATCTTTTCTACAAGTTTTTTCTTTTTTTAATATATCGTCTTTCTTTATACATTCTGTACACACGTAACTGTCATTTTTCTATCTGAATTTTTGTTGCAATTACTGATTGAAATCAAGTCTTATTTTCATAAAAATTAAGCAATATTTGCCCATCATCTTTGACTTTCCATAAATATTACCATTTAAATCACAAACATCTCATGTTATTTTCTTTGCGACCATTATTTATAACAAAAAAACTTTTTCAAATTAGAAGCAAAAGAGGCAAATAAAGAAAATGAAATAGGTGTTAAAAATTGTGTAGACAAGAAAAAGCTTTCATTGTGCTGGGAGTTAGAATCATTTTTAAGAACCCATTCTTACTTGCAGTTTTATACAGGGAAAGATGTATTCAAATACACCAGCCAATTATTTAACTAATTAAATTTCAGATAAGTGAAATTTCAAATTGTGGACATTCCATAAAAATAAAAATCACTTATAGGTGTTTTCACTTTTCTTCTTTCTGCCTCAAAAGGGGGGGGGAGGTACAAAAAGAAGAGGTGTTTAAAAATAAACTTGAGCTTTTCATCTTTGTATAACATTTTATAGCAGCATTTTAAATTGTTGTTTCATAACAAAAAAAAAAAAAACAAAAAGCCCAAGTTATAACAGTAAGTGTAGAAAGAAGCTTTGACAAGAGTTTCTCTCTACAATTTTTTTTTTTTTTAAGTCAGCCTATAAATGAGCAACCAGACAAACTTTCTTTTTTCTGTAAAGGAACCAGTGTGTATGTGTGCGTACACCTGCATGTATTTTACAAGTGAATAGTTGGCTCATTTACCCGTAATACGGGTAAAGTTGATAAAACAGTTCAAATTCAGGTAAGTGGAGCTCTTTAGATAGAAATAGCACCTACCCAATATACCCCTAAGGAAAAAAAAATATTTTTCAGTGTGAAGAAAAACATTGGAAACAAACTCCCTAATGAACTAACCTAACTGGTCAGCTTAAAAAAAAAAAAAAAAAAAAAAAATAATCGACATGTGGAAACAAACTATGCAGTAACTAGTAGCATGGTTTACATCCACAGTTTAATCCATCAGTAGATTTTTTTTTTTTTTTTTTTTTTTTTTTTTTTTTTTTTTTAACTATTTTGATTCTAAATTCCCTTACTTTTAATTAAGCAAAGCAAAGACATCCATAAACCATTTGAATGTAAAAACCTGCACAATGAACAAAGATGCTTAAGTGAATAAAATATAAAATTAGATAACAGAAATTTTCTTATTTGTAAAAGAAAATTTATATCAATGGAGGATTATTTTCAGGTTTCATGCAATTTAAATACAATTACTCTTGGAATAAGATCTTACTTCATGTTAAATATATCTAAGGTGTATGATATCAATTAGAAACTTGTACTCTTTATTTGCTTATGATTTCATTTAAAGGATCAAATTTGTTTAGCATTAATAACCTGGCCCACAATTAATCTTAATGGTCACTTAAATGGAGTTCAACGGTAAGGAAATTTATAGCCACAAAAATTATAAACAGAACAAAATTTGAAACTCATTGGCTTAGAGTAATAAGCTTATTTCATTTTTCATAACCTTCAATTTATCCCTTATACACTAAAATGTTGAGTTCAATAACTGAGAAATTTCAATGTTTTATAATAGAAGTTAATCACATTTAATTACAAGCCACTTGTAATAAGAATATAAGTTTCAATGTGTAATTTCAAATTTGTCCCCTCTGATTTCATGGCATGAGTAGCAGTACCAAGCACTGGTAGAAACATGAAATCAGAAGCATGATGATTGATTCAATAACAATCTGATGTTTCATATTAGTTATGACTAACTTTGATCATTAACAAATTTCAAAAGTGAGATAAGTGTGCTCTAGCATGAGATATAACAATTTAAGTTTTATCAAGGATTTCCTATCAAAAATAGCCTTATATCATGTAAATATATGAAAAGTGTTTTAAATAGACTACTCTAAAGTGATAAGTTCAAGTTAAATATTACATGTGGAAATACAGATTTGTTACAAGGAAAAGCTGTTTAAACCATTTGTGCAAGAACAGAATCACCTTTTTAAACCAGATCTGTCCTTTTCATGCAAGTCTGTTTAGAAGGAACAACTGCTTATAGGAATCAAAATGTGGTCCCAATGTGTTCCGCTTAAGCAGAATACACTATTTTGTCAGTGATGGTGGTTCTTAAACTATGCTGCTAACACTCAAATACAAAAACTACTTTGCACTGACAAATTTTTTTTTACTAATTTTACTTATACCTATACTAAAATTGCATTTTTGAAACAAAATACAGAATTTTTTTAAGTTATATAATTTAAGATATTAAAATTTAATTATATTCAATTTTGATAATTCAAAGTATTAAAATAAATGTTGAAAGTTGTTCTATTAAAACTAAAATAAATCCAAATAATTTGTTAATTTTACTGAGGCATGGAGATAGAGGAAATCTCAGTAAAGGTTTTATATTGAAAGAATTCTCTCCCATCCTAAGTTACTATTTCTATTACAAATAGTAGAAAACTATTGAATAGAAAGATTGTTGAAGGAAAATACATAAATGAGAATCGGGATAGAGTTAAAAAAATAAATAAACACACACACACACACACATTTTTAAATATTTAGAAAATTCCTCAGTGATCTACAGATGAGGCTCATAAAAATTGTCAAAGCGACATGTGTAAAATAAAGACAAAAGAAGCAGTGCAGTATCTATTGGCAAGTTATTTGTCAAATGTGCCTTTATATATCAGTAACATATACTTGAAAATATTTTGTAAAGGAAATTGATACTAAAAATACACAAAGTAAATCCATGACTAAATATTCAGGTTTCAGTAAAAATACATCAACTGAAGCTTCTATGAGGGGGGGGGGAAAGAGAGAAATATATTTGGCTTGATTGAATGGTCAAGAATATTGCTTCTAGCTAATCTGTTTGGTAATGGAGGATTGTTTACTTAAGCTTAAGAGAAAATAGTTTATTTTTTACTCCCAAAAGAAAGTGATAAACTATTGAGAAGCAAAGAACTTAAGAGAAATAAAATAATCACCACCCCCTTTGAAAAATAAACCGGTAATTAATAAGTCAAAATTAAGCTATCAAAAAAACAATAGTTTTAAATAGGTTATTAGTGAACAAGTTTAGTAACTTTTAAAAGATATAAAGAATTTTTCTTTGAAAATAACAAAATGAACTTACATGTAGATAATTAAGGCATCAAACTATCCTTCATTTTGAAATAGCGACATTATTTTTGATTCTAAAAGAATCAGTACATTGTATTTTTTCTTGTTTTGTTACACTTCTATTCATTACTTAATGTTAGTAGATGATACCAAACACATCCCCATTTTGAATCAAGAGAATTCATCAACAATGAAAGAAGAGAGAGACAGATCAAAGGGACATGTTAAATTAATTAGTTAAACCTGATTCATTTACACCCAATTAATTAATTTCTACATATGAGTGAAGTAGATGGACTGGCAGCAAAGTAATTTAAGGCTGAATTTTAAAATTATGAATATGTCAGTACAAAACTAAACTGAAACACATTTATGGAAAAAAGCCTTTTAATATTCACTCAGATATTATATGCTTATCAGTGGATGCAAGCCTAATGGAGGCATGGGGAGAAAACAATTCAATGAGATTAAAGAACTCAACTGCAAGTCTTCCAAGTCTGTGGAACAATCTCTTTTTTTTTTTTTTTTCTTTAAAAAAAAAAAAAAAATTTGTTAAAATAAAAGTTGGGATGAGGGGCAAAACAATGTTATGTACCAAGTTTAAAAGCAAACAGGCTTATTGGAATCAAAAAGCTATTTATGGATTATATGGATAATGACAAAAGAATATTTATCTGATATTAACTGGATTGATCAGAGCAGAAAGTCTAAACATAAATGATTATCTAGAATAATAAAGATGTGTGCATGTGAGCGTGAAAAAGTTTGCCTGAAAATCTAATGAATCTGCTGTACATTAGAAACTTTTAGCATTATGGCTAACATAAATAAACACCTATTTGGTAGCATTTTTAAAGATTGCTCAGAAAAAAAAATATTAAAAAACAGAAAATTTACCTGCACAAAATTTTTTCCCTCTTATTAATTTTAAAAGGTTCTTATATTTTTTTAAATCTATATTTCTACCTATATACCCAAGTAAAAAAAATAAAAAAAAATTGAAATATATTTTTTTAACTTTACAAAATAGTGTGCGTGTGAGAGAGAGAGAGAAAAAAAAAAAATGTAGATTCTGAAAAACAAAGTTGATTCCCCCTCACCCCTGTTTTGAAAAGATTATCTTCAGAATATATTGAAATACCATTTTTTTTCTGTTTATCATTGTCTTTGGAGATACTCATTAAAAGTTTTGTAATCATGCTTTAATATCACATTATCATTCTTAGATCAAGGCCCACTTTTTTCTCCAGTGAATGATACATACTTTAGGGCATCAAACAGTTCATGGAGAGAGGAGAGGAGGAAAAAAAAAAAAAAAAAAAAAAAAAAAACAAGAGGAAAATAAATTTTCTTGAAAATTTAAATCAACAAAGAAAGAAAAGAAAAATTATAATACATTTACAATTATATTTTATCCATGTGTGTATGCAATATTTTTTTAAACATATCTAAAAAAGAAAATAAAAAAAAAAAATAAAGTCTTTGCCATCCCATTTTCATTGTGTTTACCCTCCCTCAGTTCATAAGGAAAAAAAATTCAAACAGAACACAGTGCTGCTGTTTATGTCTAACTCATGGAACAACAAGTTAGCAAGCAAAACAGGGTTTTTTTTTTTTTTTTTTTTTTTAATTTAATTTAATTTTTTGTAGTATAGTTATCATCAAAAAGAGGATGGAGTAGGAAGCTGAAGAAGAAAGAGGGTAGGTTTGTAAATCAGAAAGCAGTGTCATCATCAAGTTGGCAGTAGTTGGTATTATACAGCAGCAATATGTATTGCTGTGTCTGCTCAACTCTTCATGGATGGTTGTGAAGTTGGTGGCATCTTGTGTAGAGGTGTCTTTTGTCTTTGTTGCTGCCCTCATCATCCTCATCGACTGAGGCTGTGTGATCGAGCACGCTGCTCAGAGTAACATTTTTTAAAAAACTGATGCTGCAGAGCATCTTTTAGTGTTATTCGCTCAGAAGGTTCATATTGCAGCATTTCCACAATCAGATCAAACAAGAGGGTGTGCTCTTCACAATCGGGCTCCATTATGTACCGCTGAAAAATAAAAAGAAAAAAGTTGCTTACTTTTCTCGTTTCATAAATTTCAAAGGTGGGGGGAATTATCACACTACACCACTTAAAGGTGTATAACTATTTTTTTTTGAAAAGTGATGCTTATTCTTTTCAAAATGAAATATTTATTACATTCTATAAGAAAAAAAAAAAAAAAGAAAGAAAGAAAGCTGGTTTCAATTTAAAATTGTATAATCTATAAAAGTTACAATGTACATGCAAATACAAATATACACATCTACTTGTGACATCCAACAGTATACTGCCAACAACCTAATATTATCAGAATTATTCATTAGAACTGTTATGGCCTTTCAAATTCTATTACCAAATCATTTACTAATTCTACTGAATTTAGTAAAATTTATTTGTAGGTGTCTACGAGTGCCACCGACGCAGACTACGACGACCGCAGCCGCCCCTAGTGACAACAACACCCACTATGGCAGGCTCCAGCGGAACAAAAAGAGACGCCTTTCGTATAATTTTACTAATTTATGCATGATAGCAACACATGGCTAAGGCTTTTCAAGTGGAAGATTTGCTCACTTAAATACTCACATTTAAATGATAGATCTAAAATGCAAACAATTCAAACTTTTTTTGTAGTTAATGTAACAATGATAATCAAATTAAAAGGCAGAATTTATTGGTTTTTGTAAGGTTTGCAAAACATCTAAAGTTCTAAATACACCAATAAAAATAAAAGTAAAAACCAAACAAAATGGGTTTCCAAACAAAAAGCCATTAAATTGAACTGTTCTCACTAATATTGCAGATATTGTGTACATTTCAAAATTCAATGTCTACTTTAAGATCAATGAACATAAGTTTTGCTTTTTCTTTTTTAAAGCCTTCAGTGCAAAAAATCTGAAGATCAAAATCGGTCTCTTTTCACGTTCTTTATGCAACATAATATTTTCCACTTTTAACAGACAACAGTTACTGTTAAATTTTATTTAAACAAAACAAAAAAAAAAAAAAAAAAAAAAAAAAGTGTCATAAATAAAGTAAAAAAAAAAAAAATTTATTAGGTCTCAAGTTAGTAAAATTAGAATAAAAGCTCCATCATGCAATTTGGAGAAGATAAAAAGAGACATCAGGGGCAAATAAGATTTAATTAATGGTAAGGCATATTCAGGTTGCCAAATTTAGGTATGGTTATGTTTGGCAGGGTAAATTGATTAGGACATTGATATCATTGCTAAAATTCCAACCCATCTGATTTTATTAAATTAAAATCATGTTTTTTGTGAATGTGTTTTTTTTTTTTTTTTTTTAAATTAATATGGACAATAATTTGCAAAACATGAATTATGAATACTTTGGCATTAGAAATATTATAATGGAAATATAGTCATTAAAAAGATTTAATTTTTTTCTATTTGTGCAAGCAAAGCATTTAGAAGATTTAAGACATTTGCCAAGAAGTGTATGCCATTAAAACTACAAAATTATGTAAAATTATTGACTTATTTGGAATGATATCTTCAATGTTTTGGCTGATTAGATCTCCATCCCTTGCTAAAATGTATATCTCAAACTGTCCAGAAATCCTAAAAATGACTGCAAATTGCTAATATTCAGTCATACTTAGACCATTTCTTTTTTTTTTTTTTGATTGTTTATAAAAAAAAATAAAAAAAAAAAATAAAGAAAAAAAAAAAAGATATATGTTGAAAAAAAACAAAAAACAACAAAAAACAAAAACAAAAGCAGTTCTGGCCATTATGAAACCTTTGAGCAACCCTTTTTATTGTTTCTTGTCAGATGAAGATGTGTGTGTGTGTGTGTGTGTGTAAAGCACTAGTTGCCAAACATTTTTGGAATAACTAAACCACATTTTTCAGATCTGAGTGTTCATTAAGGATCATTTGTATCTAGCTTCTTTAAGACATTTATAGTTTTGGCACCAGTAAGTACTAGAGAATTACTGGTCAAGATGTGAATAGAAGATTTCTGTACTCGTCATAATTGGTTTAGCTTGAACAATTTTACGACTAAATGTTGATGATCCCCGCCTACCATTTCTTACAATTTGTTTTGTTCATTCTGGAATCGTTTTTTTTTTTTTTTTTTTTTTTTGCTAGCCCCCTTTTCCATACTTCACCATAAGTATCAGGATTGCTCAAAAATTTAAATTTGCAGAAAGTAGCTTTGTAGCATTGGGAGGAATCTAGAAGAACCATGATCACATAGTTTAGAATGTGAGAAAGAAATAATTCTTCTGATACATGCATGTAATTTTTCATTATTTTCTTTTAGGGAGATTTTCAACATTAGAATTACAGAAAAGCAGCAAATTCCCAAGCACTTTTACCAATGCCAAACACCAAGAAATAAAACACAAAATTCAACTCATTTAAGTGTCAACAATAAATTAAAACACTTTAGAAGAGGTAATTCTACAGTATGTTTATATGTATACTATAATCTTTTAAGCACAAAACAACTAATTCAATTAAAAAAAAAGAAAAAAGAAAGAAAGAAAGAAAGAGAAATCACTTTTGCATTATTTCTAGACAGAGCATAGTTTCAAGTACTTATTTAAAAACTCCCTTATGTTAAAATGTATAAAACTAGCTGATATATTTGGTGTCATAAAAAAAAAAAAAAAAATCAGAAAAAATCAGAAAAAAAAATCTAATATTGTTCAGGTTTCAGATAATTAGTTAATTCTAGGAGAGAACTTTGCCCTGTTGAAAGCTTGGGGGGTTAATCAACAGTAGTAACAACATGAGGGTAAGAATGAATAAAAACCAGAGTTGTATTCTCAGATGTTTAAACAGTAAAAAAAAAAAAAAAGTCAGATAACAGCCCTCTTCTATATACATTATTTGCTTCCTCAAATCTATTAAGTATAGATTTTAATATTGGCAAATGATACTAGTTATATATAAACCAATTACTTTCTGAGCACAAGTGTTGTTCTTTTATCAGAAATATGCATTTAAACTAAAATATCCTTACTAAATAATTAGCAGCAATTTAATTCTCCAATAGGTTTATTTTCATTTGTAAAATGCTTATTTTTGGCTTATTAGAAAATGTAAAAATATAGTAAATTCAAAGAAATTAGTTTTTAATATTAACTTAGATAAGAATGAATAAAAAAAAAAAATTATAAATGAAATCAGTAGATGTTCAGAAGTTGACTAATCAAATACCTACACAGATAAAAAAAAAATTAAATGTGTACATTTGCTACAAATTGATAAATATATAAAAATACAAGATCATGAAATGTAGGTTAGTGAAGCATTTTTAAACTATTTTATATACATGCATTTCTGTCTCATTAATTAAAAGAAAAAAGTATATAGTAAAATATTTCAGTGTACTTTGCCTTTACAAAATAATTATTCTATTACACATTTTATAAAACTTACTAAATAAAAAATGAATTTTTATGAGAGACCCCCCCCCCAAAAAAAACACTAATATTTTTTAGACTGCAAATGAGAAAAAAAATTGGGAATTATTTAAATATAATATAAGGCATATTCATTTTTTTAATTTTTTTTTTTATTGTTTTTTTGTTTCATTTTGGCTGCTCTTAAGTAGGAGATAAATATTAAAAAATTTAAACAACAACAAAAGATTAAGAGAAATAAAAACAGCAGCAACAACAAGATGACCACTAAACTCAAATGTGGTTAGAGAACAAGAAGAAAAAAAAAGGCAGGATGTTATTGTTGTTTGCTGTTGTAAAATCAGCCTGCAGACTAATGTATTTAAAGAAAAAAAAAAAAAGGAGAAAAAAGGGGGAGGGGATCCATGCTGATCCAAAAAAGAAACATCATGCAACACTCAATGTTGGAGACAGTGATCACCTGGCAAGTAGTTGTAGTTGACATGGGATTTGCCTGGCCCTTCACTTTTCGTTTTCACATAGTCGCGGTCATCACTGTTTGAGGTGACCTCATATCCCTGGTAGCTTTTGCGGCGGTCAAGAAGAAGCTTGGGCTCCTTTTGATCAGATTGCCTACGTTCTAAATGTGGTTGCTCTTTAAGCAATGGCTTGAAGAAAGGATGTGAAAGGGATTCTGAGAGCGTGATTCTGGAAGAGGGTTCATATTCAAGCATCTTTTCTATGAGATCAAACAGCTGCAGGTGTTGTATCCCTTTGTCCCTTATATAGTGCTGGAAGGAAGAGGAGAGACGGAGATGCCAACATGATACAGATGAGTGAGCAGATGATTTATCTCGTGATTGGGCAAATTTTTTGCTAACCTTTATTTTGCCAGTGGGGAGGAATATGGATCCAAAGTTAAAAATATTTGATTTTAACTTAAATACCAGGTTAATGTATGAAACAAGAGCAAAGAGAAATGGACCAGTAGGTTTCATTTTTTTCCTTTTTAAAAGCAATTGATATTAGCAGTCATGAAATAGGGCTACAAATTTATAATACATAATGAGATTACATGCTAAGTTTATAAATATTAAACATGTCAGAAATGCCAAGTTCCACATTTGGTCAAAGTAAGAACAATTTACAACTGTTGGGCAATTTTATTTATAAGGCACAAGAATAATAACATGTGACTTGTTCATCTGACTTTTAAACATAAAATGATATTGTCATTGTTTTAGCAGGAGCACAAAATATGAAAAACAGACAAATAATCAGGCTACCTATTTAACCCTTAATCGAAAGATTTCTCTCATCTCAATAATGAATCAGAAGCACAAACCACTTTCAATAAGACAAGAACAAAGAGGTTTGGTTTTGCTTAAATTCTGGTTTCACTATAACAAGTGGCACAATTTAATTTTTGCCACAAACTAAGAGAGGATATTAATGCTTTGACAATATAATCCCTTCATATACAAAATTTAATGCACTTGAATTAAAAAATAATCATAGAAGTGGTCCATTTATCATTTGCTAAGATTTGACATTTTACACAAAGTCACCACAAAAAAAAAAAAAAAAAAAAAGAAAGAAAAGCAAGAAAAAAGTGTTCTAATCTGAGACATCCAGGATAGAATATTTGGAATATTCATGTAGTATGACTACTAGAAAAAAATAAATAAATACATAAATGTATATGAGATCACTTTTGGATTGAATGTGCATTAAAAAGTTATCAAATTCATTGAAATTATTTAAAAGTTCTTTCTGAATAAAGTGAAGAAAAAAAAACTGACCAACAGTTTCAGGTTGATGGTGGGAAGGAAACTTTTCTAAGTGAAAAGCTACAAAGGAAACAAAGGAAAAAAGCAAAGCAAGACAATATGGATAGACAAATTACAGATGCCATAGTAAGCAAGATGACACTGGTTCTCAATGCAACGACTTGAAGAAAGGATGGTAAAGAGCATCTGCAAGCTTGATTCTGTTGTCAGGCTCATACTCAAGCATCTTTTCTATGAGATCAAATAATCGATGATGTTGCACTCCTTTGTCCTTTAAATAGTACTGTAATGAAGAGAGGAAGGTACACATGACATATGACCCAAGAGATTTCAGTGTCATCAATTTTATTATTTAGCCACTGTGGCTATTAGCAAAAACTTCAATGAGAAAGAACTTATTCAAACAATGGTGTCAAAAATGGAAATCATTATATTGATTTTTTTTTTTTTACTTTTACAAGCATAAAAATATAGATGTTTTTATTACTTTACAGTGCAGATTTAAAAAAAAAAAAAAAAAAAAAAAAAGATTAATTAAAATCAAAATGGGCTTAAAAATTCAAATACCTTTTGATAATTATTTTATTTTAAATAATAAATAATCAAAATGAGTATGTATTTACTTCATGAATTAATAAATCTTACTTTATCAAATATTTAGGATAAACAAAACTGACAATGCAATCAGTAATTCTCAAATGGCATTCAATCACCACAAGAATGGTTGCCTGGGTCAGTAAGGGATCTCTGCACACAGTTTCTGGGGAGGGGAAACAAACATTGGATTTTTAAATTCTACTACAGAAACCAAAGAAAATTTCTTATTAAATCATTTGGTAAGATTTTATCAGTTTTCAGTAGGTAAGAAAATAGACTTGTAGGGTTTTTCAATTAGTACATTAAGGATACAATTTCTATTTATTTATACAACCCAAACAGCAGTTAGAAATAACAAGAAAATAGATACTATAATATTTTTGTAAGTTTGTTTTTCTTTTAATTTGCGGTAGGTGACAGCTCCAAAGTTACTCTCTTCAAGAGTTGCAAGAGAACTCAGTCTTAATGCAGCAGATTCAAAGGTGAGAAAATCAATTTAAAGTGTGTGCGTGTGTGTGAGTGAGAGAGAGAGACACTTAACAAAAACAGTGATACTTAAGTGTGACTTAGTTGTAATATAATAAAAAATATAATTTTAGGAGGAGGAGGAGTGGGGACTTTGAAAGACTTTTGACAGAGTTTCTCATTTCCATTTATAGTTATTTTATGAAATTTGAGTAAATCATTGAGCAATATTTAATTTTGAGCTTGTATTTTTTTTTTTTTTTAAAAGTTTTTGTTTACCCAACCTGAATACAAAAGTAATTGAACAGAAAATGAAAATATATAAAAATTTCCATTAAGAATTTTACTTCCATGAAATAATGAACTCTTGAAATATTTTTTGGAAAAAGAGAAAAAAGTAAATAACCAAACAACTCCACTGAATTTGAACTGTAACTGTTTCATGTGTGTAAATACAGTAATCTCTAAGTGCTTTGCTTCAGGTAGGATAACACTACATTTATTTTGGCAACTATTTTGCCAAGTCTGACTCTTGCCTAGCCCACATTGTACTACCTACCTGGCATAGCAACAACATTCAGGTAGGATATTTATAGGTCCCCATTTAAACCTGTAGATACAAAATGTTTCGAGGAGAAGTAGTAATAGGATGAGATTAAGGTTAACTTTACCATTTTTAATGTCAGTTTCATGAATCAATTTTTTTTAAATTAAAAATACTAAAACAGAAGAGTGTGTGTATGAGAGAGAGGAAAAAAAGCATTGGTAATAAGAGCAAGAATTAGAAAAGTGAGGTCTTAGAATTGTATACAGATTCATTCAGATCAATTCCTTCATCTTTGTTGTTTTGGGCATGTACCCTTTAGCCTTCCTTGGATTTGTTGAACTGATCCAAGAAAGTATGTGAAAATATTTTTAATGATTTATAGCAGACAATACAAAGACACCAGCAACTCGCTAAAAATAAGACTTGAGAGATAATGTAAAGCTACAAGAATTTTTAAATCATTTGACTGGTTATATATATATATATATATATATATATGAGAGAGAGAGAGGAGGGAGTGGCAATACCTTCATATTTGCAAGTAAAAATAGGAAAAAGATAAAAAAAAGAAGAAAAAAAAGAAAAAGAGAATAAGAAAACTGCTAAAGTACAGCTTTACTGAAATTGGCCAAGCATGTCACCGATTGAAAAGAAAAATAAGAATAAAACAAAACAATGAATTTGAGACTCCAAAGACAAGCATTCTCTGGAATATAATATGACCTAAGTGGGTTAGTAAAATTAGTTTAGTTCTATTAGAGGTCACAAGTTCAACACTTGTCTAGAGAGGAAAACTTCAAGGGCTCAAAAGGAAAAGAATGATGGGGGGAAAAGGGGAGATAAATATTCTATCAGATCTAAGTTTGACATTCCAAAAATATGAGATATCCAAGAGATATCCAAAAGATATCTCATTTGGAAAGACATTGAAAAATAAAAAAAATAGTCTTGATGAAACAATGAGCAAAGATGGCAGCAAATGTGTGAATAAAAAAAATGTATGGTTAAGATTTGTATGGTAAAATGAGTAGCAATCTTTATATAAGAAAATAAACCAAAGCCTTTGTAGAGGTTTTCTGCTTATGTGGGTTGTCCTAAATTGAAAAATTAAAAATTAAAAAATTAGGAGAATGAAAACATGCAGTAGTGTTCTAGGGAGGATGCAAACAAGTTTGATACAATGAAATTTACATATACTGAAAATTGGGCTGCAAGAGATCAAAGAATGGATGGCACAATAAAACAAAAACAGACAAAAAGGTAAACAAGAGCCTAAATATAAAATTGGAAAAAAAAAAAAAAAGAAAAAAAAATCTTTTTTTTGAAGATTCCAAATGTTTTGGGGAAAATGGATTATTAATGAAGAAATATATAAAAAGGATGAAAAATCAATTTAAGATACTGAAGAAAACAAAAACACAAAAACACACATTTCAGTTCCAGAGAGATACTAAAGAGAAAAACAAAAATGTATTATCATAATGGTAAAATTGTTGTTACCAGGAGACATTCACTAAGTTATAAAACTAAATAGGTTAGACAAAAAGGAAAACTGAAATGATAGAATAAAGTCTTCCAAAATTCAATCTTAAAAAGAAAAAAGTATAAAATATCATTCAAGTGATCCATTGGACAAGCAATATGCAATTTGCTCTTCTAATGTTGTCGATTAACTTAATGTCTAAAACACAGCAGTTGCTATCCTCTTATTCTTATGTTAGAAAAAAAAATAAAATCTATGCATGTAAAAAGAAAAAAAATAAGTTAAATTTTAGAAAATAGTTAATTTACTGTTACAGACTTTAACCTATAATGCAAAAATATTGAGGTTATCTAGTGATTTTAATTAATTCTGAGTAAGTTTTCAGTTTAGTCAACCTTTGTAAAGTAAGGTTTCTAAAATGCTGGTACTAAAAGGAAGTAGAAGCTAGTATAAAGTGCTTTTTAAAACATCTTTACTGTAATCAATTTTTTTTATAGATATTACTTCCTGGCACAAAATGTATTTGTGCAGTTATTTTGTTTTATTTATACCCAGTATGATTTTCAGTTAGATAAGATTTCCATCATAATGTTCATTACAAGTAACAACAAAATAGAAAAACTGTTGAAGACAAGGCAGCCATTTTTGTTTTTTAAACTTTTATTCAAAATTAAATTTTTATCAGCTGTCTCAGCATTTGAAATTTTTCACTACAACCTTTACCATTGGTTGGTAATTTGAGTAATGTTTGATTTTCCAAACTGAAATTTTTCAAGTACTTTTTCACTATTTTAAAATACAGATTTTCTATTACTTGTAGCTTTAATTCCAATATGACAGTTTGAAATCATATAAGTAAAACATGAAAATCCAGAGGATAATAGCTCTACATTACAAGTAAAAATTATTGTAATTAAACTTTTTACTGAATTAACAAATATTAAATAATTTTTTTTTTTTTTTTTTATAAAATCAATTAAAAATGTTACTTTTTAAAAAGTGAAAATTGTAAGCTCAAAACCCAAACTGACAATCTTATATTGAACAACCTAATACAACTTAATATTAGAAAGTTGACACTGAATAACAGACTCTACCATTTTTCTATATTTTTTACTTCTATTATGCTTACTATTTAAAAAGATTAGTCACCTCTTCTATCAAGTGGCCACAATGGCTACCTTCATAACTATGCAATTGTGAAACGAGGTGAAAAAGGATCAAAAACTAACATTACAAAAATAAAAAAAATATAAAGAAAAAAGGTTAGTTTAAAACATTACAAATTGATATCTAACTTACACACTTAGAAAATTGTAAAGTGATTATGAAAACCATTGTTGAATGTTGCAATTGATTAAAAATAACCAAAGTAAACTTCTTATTCTGACTTCATAACAGAAAAATTGCAGACCGATAGTCAATATTCCGACACTTAACAAAAAAAAAAAAAATAAATAAATAAAAAATAAAACAAGACACAGCATCTTACTTATGGAAAAAAAAAAGACAAGCTGAAAGAGTTAGTGGAAAGAAAGAAGTCATTTAAATGTAGACAATCTAGTCAAATATGCTATATTGGAGATCCCATGTAATGCTTAACACAATTTATGGAGAACCGAGACCAATCTCTTTTAAACTCAAACAAAAGAGATTGCAATTTTCTGGTGACTGTCACCAAGCAATTGGGGAGGTTGTCTCATCCTTACTTCTATGGCATCCTTTTGGAGATGCCTTCTGTCAAAAGTTGACTTTCCCCAGACACCATGGCTCAGGACTCAGGGTTGGACAGTGGTGATCTGGGGATGGCAATGCAGAACCAAGTAGTGTGGAAAAGGATTGTTAATGGAGTTCCGACCAACCACAGGGAGGGCAAAGATGATATTCAATAAATTATCATACCCAAAATCCACTAAAAGATTGACTTGACCTATCTTGCCAGGATACTCAAATGTTTTTTTTTTTCATCCTTAGAAAGTCACTTTACATTTTTCTTTATAAATGTACTCAAAATAGTTATAGTTATTTATTAAATGATTATATATAAAAAGAAAAATATATTTAAAAAAAAAAAAAAAAAAAAAAAAAAATTCATCTCTAATAAAAAAAAAATATCCCAATAGCAAATATTGAGGCTTGCCAATGCTATGATTTAATAGTAATTACTATGCTGATAATGTTCATGAACATTTAATTACAAAATTGGAAGAACTTAGAAATTTGAATAATAAAATTTAAAAGAATTTTGTAGAAGAGTAACAGAAATTGGAGAAAGAACAAGAATGGGTGGGAAAACTTGTTCAAAAACAGCAGAGTATATAAGGGCAGCAAACTGACACTGTGTTAAAATCACTCAAGTAAGCAATGAATGAAAGACTGAGTACACTGTCGAGAGAAAAGGCAAGCAGGCAATATGGCACTTACATTATTTCCGTCTACATCACGCTGATAATACAAGAGAAAGAAAGAAAGAAAGAAAGAAAAAGTAACTAAAAGGCTAAAAGAAAAGAAAATCTTAAAAAGTTAAGCCAATATAAAAACATTAAGATATAATGCATGGAAGAAGTAGGTGTCATCACAAGATAGCTACAGCTTCTCATGAAGAAACAAAGTGACATTATTAGCACTATATCTACACAAAACTCTTTTTTCCTGGCTACTAAGCAGTGTTGGTTAATAAGCTACAGTACTATTCAATAAAACATGTTATGAGGATTTTTCAGGAGTGGCTTCTAATTTAAAAAAAGAAGAAATACCAGGATACGGTCTAATAGAGATGGCTATAATAGAATGTCAAAATATGTCCAACACCTCTTGAACATATACAATTTTAGTGTACTAATTTATACCATCAAATTTATAAGACACCTATAGAAACACAAATTCATGAAATGATACTTGTTAAAATTAGACGGAATACTGCTACAATAGCAAAATGACTTATTTTTTTTAAACCATTAAAACAAAAAATCCCCACACCACAAAAAAATTAGAGACAGCAATACACTGGATAGTTTTGCTCTACACAATTGGTAGAAATGAATTCAGTCATTATCACTGGGATCATAAAGAGGAGGCACTAACTAAAGTGATATGTTTTACTAAGGCAACAATAGCAAAAGTATACCAGGAATATATGAACTTCATAGATATTAATGGCACATACCCACAGGTGATGCAAGAATGTGGTCACCAGTAACTAACACAGATTGTATCCACTTAAGAGGAATAAGTGAATCAAATCCAGTACTGATACTGTTCACTCCATCAATTAAGGCACTGTATAGCATACACTATTCCAAGCAGTTTTGTCAGTCAACTGAATTGATACCACAGTATCAGTTACTGTATCTCATCAGGGCCAGAGAGTATTGCTATTGGACTGAAAAGGTGACACAATCCTGAGTCCCATTTCTAGTTCTTCTGAGCAGTTAGTGGACTTTACAATTTGGAAGAAACTGCACTTTACTATGGAGCCATCCTATGTGCGTGCAAGCTGGTTATGACTAATGATGAGGAGTGGATTTTGTAGAGTTCACAAGGGCCACCAGTGAAACTAAAGTGGTATAATAATAGGTGTGACATACACAGATCTTGTTGCAGATCATTTGTATTCATTTACATTTGCCACATTGTCCCAGTTTATCCCAGCAAAATAACACAACTCCCTGCCCTGTCATGCACAGGCAATACAAAACTAATTCCAGGAACACTAGATTGATTCTGCAGCTCTTGTGCTTGCTAGATTTAAACCCCAATTGAAAATATGTTGCAGATCTCACTTAATTTCCTGTGGCACAAGAATGTGTCTAAGTAGATGTATACTCAGGCTACAAATCCAGTACTTAGTGGTTACACCATGACACATGTTGTAACTATTGTCATTCAGGCAAATGGAGATTTGCATTAGATAGCTATTTGATATTACATAATAAACTTTTGCAGAAAGAAGCTTCCACACAATCCAAATATATTTCTATCCAAAGTTTACAATTATGTAGATCTTTTAAACTAGAAATATACATTTGCTGACTGGTTATAATAAATATATACTCAATATTCTGAACATTCGAGTTTTCTTTTTATAAATAATTTTAAATAGATTAAGAAACAAGAGAGAAACAGCGAGTCCAGTGATGCAACCACATTCTTCATTAAAATATTCAAAATTTAAGAAAATTCACTATCAAAGTGCAAAATGTTTCTTTCTTCAGACAGTTACACTCATCGTTTTGTTTTTAAAAACTTATTTTCATCAGCATATTACATGCATACTATATAACAATACCAAAATTTTACAATCAAAATTAAACTAAAAGGATGGATACAATATTCAAAATTAGCAGGTTTCTGATTAGAAGCTAAACTTTTAATCTCAAATCCTATCCTTCCAAAATCCTATATCCACTTTTGAAAAAATTTTTGGATATTTTACAACAATTACTTTTTAGCGATAACCCAAAATATCTTGAGAAAACAAACCAATGTGATCAAATTTCAAATCAGACTTATGTAAATTATCATAAGTTTCCCTAAATAATAATATAAGCAAAATTTTTAAAAAACTTTGAAAGTTACAGCATCATTCACTTATTGACAGTATGTAAACTAATGAATCAATTTTGTTTTGTTTTTTTACATGAAAAGATCAAAATTCAATCTAGAGTGCTTATAAATAGCATATTCTAAAAGATAATATTGCCCAGAGAAATAAAGTTATTTCAAAAAACTTTTATTTTTTAATTTCTCTTTATTCTAATAAATACAAATGTTTATGAAAAAGAGCAGGTGAATCTCAAATATTGAAATAATTTTGTAAAAGCAGATACAAGATTTTGAACTTTTGAGTCCCTCCCCCAGCAATATACATAAACAGATAAATATTTACTATTTATATTATTCAGATTATTGTCCTCATCTTTGCCATATTTATTACGTTTCAGCCGTTGTATGCTCCGGCCTTCTTCAGGTGGTTGGAATGTCGAACTGAACCCTTTATTTCGCTCACTGGGGTAGCCTGTTCTAGTTCCACGTGCCATGTCTAATGGATGTCAGTTATCTCCTGTTAATTCCCCTCTGAAAGTTCTCTACCACTTTAATCAGCTATTGAATTCATACTCTTTTGGGTCCTGTCACTGAATCTAACACTTTTACCCATTGTGCCATGAACCCCAGTGAGCGAAATAAAGGGTTCAGTTCGACATTCCAACCACCTGAAGAAGACTGGAGCATACAACGTCCGAAACATAATAAATATGGCAACAAAGATGAGGACAATAGTCAGAATGATGCAAATAGTGATTATAATACCTCCTCTCAGAAATATAGACAGATACAGATAAATGTTTATGAAGAAATAACATCAATCCAATAACAGTACACATTTTAACAAGAGCACAGCAAATGAAACAAATATCAATTGCTCACACTATATTATGGAATATTGAATTTGATAAATGTAAGACATGATTTGACAGCTTTACACTTTGAAATATTTACAAAAAATGAGCAACAGGCAAACATGGCTGACAGTTATACAATGCAAACATATGATATAGAAGACAAGAAATTCAAAGCCTTGAAAAATTTTGCTCAATGAGTAAATGAAATTATAAATAACAGATAAAATGATAAAAATTGTTATGAGCAAATGAAACCAATTAAAATAAATTTAAATATTTTAAAATTGTATGGTTTAAATATAAAAAGAGAATTGATATTAGCACAGTAATAATGATTAATAATATTTTTTCATTCAATTGAAATAAGATACCAGCATTAACATAGGAGGGATGGTGAAAAGTTCTTGGCCTGACCCACTTTCTCAAAAGTTGTACTTTTTTTTTTTTTTTTTTTTTTTTTAGGAATGAGCAGGGGTAATTTAGGGTCTGGCTGAGAACTTTTTCCATACCTACCTTTAACAAGTCCCTACTAAACTGGAATATTCATTTTTCATATATTAAAATAAAAAAACAATTTGAATTTCAAAATCTAGTCATGCTCATTGTTAGAAGAAAAATGTGAAATCATGCTGCAAAAAGAAAGACAAAAATGTTAGTGTTGAAATACAGTCCACTTCTGGCAAATAAATGAGCAGATTTCAAAATGCAGGCACCAGAGACAAAAGGATTTAGTAAAATCAAAATCTATCATACAAATACACACAACACATTCTTTCTAATCTCCCTGCCTTTAAAAAAAAAAAAAAAAAAAAAATTCTGCCATGTCAATAGATCAACCTATTTCAAAACTTTCATAAAATAATGTTTAATTACATAACCATCAATTTTGATCTAGGAGTAGTAAGAGCAGCTTACTTTCTAACTATAGCCAACATATTTGATACGAGTAGTTATGCATCATTTCCTTTTTGAAGTTGGGTTATTAAAAAAACAAAAAAAAACAAAAAAACAAAACCATTTAAAAAAACAAGACAAACAAAAACAAACATTTAAAAAAACAAACAAAAACAAACATAAAAAAAAAAAAAAAAACAAACATAAAAAACAAACAAAAAAAAAACATAAAAAAAACAAACATAAAAAAAACAAACAAAAAAAACCAAAAAAAAACAAACATTAAAAAAAAACAAAAAACATTAAAAAAAAACAAAAACAAAAAACATTAAAAAAAAAACAAAAACAAAAAACATTAAAAAAAAAACAAAAACAAAAAACATTAAAAAAAAAAACAAAAACAAAAAACATTAAAAAAAAAACAAAAACAAAAAACATTAAAAAAAAAACATTAAAAAAAAAAAACATTAAAAAAAAAAAAACATTAAAAAAAAAAAAACATTAAAAAAAAAAAAAACATTAAAAAAAAAAAAAAACAACATTAAAAAAAAACAAAAACAAAAAACATTAAAAAAAAAAACATTAAAAAAAAAAAAAAAAAAAAACATTAAAAAAAACAAAAAACAAACAAACATTAAAAAAAAAAAAAAAAAAAAAAAAAAAAAAAAACATTACCTAAATGCTAAAGTTCTATTTTGTTTTGTTAAAAAAAAAAAAAAAAAAAAAAAAAGACTAAAATAATTACCATTGATACCTGACTGGTCAATAACTTTAGATGGCAGTGACAATTTAAATGTACCAACATGTAGACAAGACTAAAAACCCTTTTATTTTAGATTCGTTTGATATTTTTTGTATGCATAACTTTTTTGTTGGAATAAGACTTAAAATAGTGATCAAAACATTTCCTTCTCTATTGATGTCATTTCAATGAAAATGTAAATAAAATCAAGGTAAAAAATGTCAACCATTCTGCACACCATCTGTACAATGCTTGAAAGTCAAGTGATAAATTCCAGGACTAATTGTGGACAGAATATTTAAAAAACATGCAAGAGACTAGATGAGATGGGGAAAGGTATTTACTTGGTAGAAGAAAAATAGTAATTGGTAAAAGAAGGCTTAAAACTTTAAATTTGGTAAAATTGCATAACTAAGATATACTAATTATAAAAATGATGCATCTGATATATGAAGATTATCTATAATGGGAAAAGCAGATGAAAATATTGGTGGGAACAATATGATATATAACAGAAATAGGATGAAGACTAAGGAGAATGTATAACAGATGTTACAGAATTTGATAATGCTACACTGATTTGTAGTAGACACTCATATATATATATATATATATATATGCGCGTGCGCACACGCACACACACAGACAGAGAAAGAGTGCACACAGGTCAGTAGACACATTTACACCGTTTAAAAAATCAGGGATATCTAATCAAACATTAAATATAACAGTTAAAGTAATAAGAAATACATACACCATATATAAACTGAGTTGACTTTAAAAAGCTGCAAGGTTTTATGAAATTTAATCTTTTTCTCTTTTGTGAACAGCTAATAAGCTTGGCAGAATGAACAATTTGAAAGGTCGACTATTTTTGCGTGTTTTACACTGAATTTTTAATAGAAACATTCACATGTTAACTAGTTCCTTACTCACCTTTAAGGGTTTGCAATTCTCCCGAACATAGCGTCCTGAGGAGCTCTTCTCATCCCAATCCAATCTACCATGGTAGAAATACTTGCTTTTTCTTCCACAACAATAGGGAGAGTGGGGGGATAGAAAAAAAAAAAAAAAAAAAAAGAAACAAACAAAGCAAGATGAGCCAATATGGAAATTAGCCATGCAACATGCAACCATAGCAACTGGTGTGATATGGTGGTCAAGATGTCATTGGATATTGTTTGCACACTAGCACACAAATTCTTGCACAATGGCAACCGACCAACAAAAACATTTAGACCTTTTTCCATTTGCAGTTCCTTTTAAATAAGTTTGCTCACAGATTAAAGTAAAAACATGATATGCTGCCTCCTTCAAAACAGATCAATTTTCATTTCACTAGAAATATTTTTTGTGAAGAAACATAGTAGAATAAAGCAAAGTTGAGCATTATATGAGAATAAAAAGATGCAATCAAAAATTGTGCAGTTGTTCTTGGTGTTATTTAAGACTAGTTACATTTTAGATTTAAAGCATCTTTTACCATGACTGAATAATTTCTTGTTAATAAGACACATCAAAACATTTGTTCTTAAAAACTTAAGGAACTTATTCTGTATACATGAGCAAAATTATTAAAAGGAGCCAAAAAGAAAAAAGTCATTTATATATATATATATAAATAAAAACTATATTTCAAGTCAGGACATGAACCAAACACTATCTGGCAACAATAAACAAACCATTTAATAAAAAAACAGAGGGGATTAATAAAATAATTATAATTAATGAAAATGCTGGGAGATTATTATGTACATAAAGGGTGGGAGGGAAAACAGGAATGACAAAATGCAGCTGCAGGGGCCTCAGTTGGGTGTAAAAAGAAGAAAAAAACTTCTGCAGGCAAAACAAGAGGCAAACAGAGTATATGGACAAAACATACATGCATTGCCTGACTGGCTAACTGGTTGCTATTGCCAATAAAGGAGAATAAGAACTGAATAATGCTAATGACCTGAACACCTGAACAATGATCATTTTCCATTCTTGTTCTCTTAAAGGTTTAGCAATGATAAGTTTTTTGATCAGCTTTGTGCACAGATATTAACTTCTTTTGTATTAAATAAAGTACACCACCATTTTCAGGTTTCTTTGTTTCCAGACAAATCAGATTAGGAACTTGTAGATTAACCAGAATCAAAAGTACATTCACTATGGCATCTTTGGCCAACTATCCTATGATCACAAGTTTTTTCAAATGAATGAGCTGGTGTTTATACTCTGTAATTCTACTCTTAAAAGATGTTAATTGAATTAAGCAAAATAACTGAAAATATCACAAAATCGAGAACCACTGTAACACTTGTGGTCACTATGTGAATAGTGAGAATTTCAAATGCCATTTAGCCTTTTTGTTCAGATCAAAAAAGAGGTGTTGAATCATAAGTTACCAAATATCAGTGATGTATCTATATTTTTATGTTAAAAGCAGCAAAAATCTTGGGCATATGCCAGATAAGAGTCCCCCCCCATTTATATATATAAAAAAAAAAAAAACACCTCGGAGATATTAATACTAGATTTGAAAGTCAATACCGATTAAAAAAATTCTGAAAGAGGAATTTCTTTTAGTGTTGTAAGAGGTTCATATAAACACATTTAGTTTACCTTCTTTTTAATTTATGAAGGTTCCTTATATTAAGAGGAGATGAACCAACTTAAATAAAGTTCCGAATATTGGATAGCTTTACTAGTTTAAAAAAAAAAAAACTAACTGTTAAGATATATTTGGGTACAGACATTTAGAAAAATGGCTAATGCCATCAATTACAAAATACATTTAATATAAGATTTAGTTGAATTTAAAATGTGAATCCAAGAGTTTAACCAAGCTATGAATAACATTATTCACAATATAGTCATTTAATGCAAAGAATTGTCAACATTGTGCACAGATATGAAACAGATTTCTCTTGGAAAGAAGCAGTAGAGGCAACAGTCAAAAAGAGTCTTTCTTCAGGAGAAATAAAGAAACTGGGGGTTTTATTACCACCTATACTATCAACAATGTTTCAAATCTTAATAGGTTATACCAAGTCTTTGGTGGAATATTTAGGAAAATAAGTCGCACAACATTATCAGTATTCTTGCTAATTGGCAAATAGCAGGAGCCAGAGTAGTAGTAATAATAGTAGTAGTAGCAATAATAATAATAGCAGCTGTTTTTGTTGCACTAATGTGCAGCTATGGTAGTAGGTACAACAGCCTCAGCTGATGAGGTACTTACATAAAGGGGTTTACAGTTTTCCCTTACATATCTCCCAGCAGAAGTGGTAGGGTCCCAATCAAGGCGACCATGCCAGAAGTAATTTGTTCTTAAAACAACAGTGATAAAATTAGAAATTTAAACAATAAATTTTCTTTTTGCTATTCATAACTTTGCTTTAAGAATATATGGAAAAATTAAAAAATAAAATGAATTGTAAAAATTTAATTTTAATAAAGAATTTTATGATTATTCTAATTTAACAAACGTTTATGTAGAGAAAATGTTAAAGATATTTGGAAACATCTGAAAGAAATGTACATAGTTTTTAACATGACACTTGAGAAACTTGATATTTTTTTTTTTTTTAATTAGTGCATCAATATAGCAGATTTGTCAAATGTGATAACTTGATTTTTTTTATATAATGTACATTGAGACCTGAAACCAGAAATTAAATGTTTTAAATGCTTAAATATTTTAATGAATTTAATCTATTAACAATTTGATAGCAGAACAGCAATTAGTAGATATATTGTAAATTCTTTCTGGGCTTTCTGTCACTTTTTATACAAGGAAAAATACATTAAATATATTTATTGCTATAATGATAATTTTAAGTACAGTTTGTAGAAAGAAGAATTCCTTTCACCATCATTTAAGAGTTGCACGAACAATAAACGATTTTTATGTACTTACATGTCAGAAACAAAGAAAATTAAGTTGCAATGAATTTGTTTTGATACCTACTGCCATCAGCTACTTTTAAAATAAAGCATTTTTTCATTAATTTTGTTACAAGTTCTCATCTGAATTCTTTACTAATTAAATGTTGTGAACAAAGTAAAAATATTTCAAGTTCTCAACAAATGGCTTTCTAGTAATTCAAGATTTCACTTTAACAAGAGTTACAATTTGTGAAAATAGATGTGTATCAAGTACAAACATGCCTTTGTTACCCTCTTGTTAAATGTGCACAGGCAAGGGAGGGGTCATCTAATACTTATGCAGAAATTCCATTTTTAGAATGGGATGGCCTGACAGAGAGACTTTTTTTCTCTACAACTCTCCTCAAACAAATAAGTGTTTTTTTCATGTATCAGAGGATGTAGTGAAGTTTATCAAACTTGCAGTAGAGTAGTTCTTCTGCACCGTGATGCTATAGTTGCATCAACACCTTAAAATGATTTTTATAGCTTTGACAATTTTAAGACTTCTTCTAATTGAAGTGCTTATATGATTAAAAGAAAATGCAGTTAAAAATTTTAAGGTTAAACAAGAGCAGAAATATTACTTTTATTATTTAATTTTTATCTAAGTTGTAAATGCAAATGACAAAACAGATTTAAAACACTCACCTAGATTTTTTGGCCATTCTGTATGGTATACTGCCTAATATTCTCTCCATCATTGCTAAATGCTCCTTATTGTCATGAGTCTGAAAAAAGAGGAGGCATTTTTTTTCCACAAGATTTGCACATGTAATACAATAAAAATTAAGGAATTTTATACAAATTCTACCATGGGAAAATTGTCATTAATGTTTTTATTTTACTAATAGTTCATGGTAAAAATTAAATCTGAAAATATAATGAAAGAAATGTAATACCCCTCAATCAATTTGATATGGCATTTCATAACTTGATAGGTGGAGATCATGTTGGGCTTTAGAATTATTACTATTTATAGATCCTTTAATGAATGTTGCCAATGAAGTTGTAGTGTGTTTATATAAAATACATCAAAATTTTATATCTAATTATCATAGACAGCTTTATTTTCTATAGTGAATTATTACTTTCATACCTTAGGTAAGGCATCAAACTCTACTCTATTTTCAAACAGTTATTGTGCTGTCTGTTTTTAAACAGCAATAATTTTCATTGTTTTATCAGTGTAATTGGGTAAGGTCCTCATTTGTAAATGAAATCATTCTTTAGAAGTCTTGTAGCATTAAAACAAATGTAGATAAGAAAAATCCTGAAGCAGAGAATGATAAAGGAACCAATTAAAAATTTTAATTAGAACCTATAACTGAATGATCAAAACAGAACCAGCAAGGATTGAACATTGATTCAATTTATCAAGAGTAGGTAAATCCAGTATTATTAAAATTCAGCCATTCCGCCTTCTAACCCATGTAGTTTGAGGTTAATATGATTAATGCTTTCTTTGATAAAATGTAAATGGGACAACTTATGAAGACTTTATTTTATACAACTAAGCCAATTCTATATAGAATTATAGGAGGCTCAAATCCTAGGTCTTGGGCCACTTGTCAGCATTAGGGGCATCTGGTTTTCAGAGAATGGAAGAATCTTGGGAGCCTGAGATTAACTGCAAGAAAGCAGTCCACCTAACCACCATAAGAAGAGAGAAACTTTGTTAGGCAGACTGAATGAGTGAACGCACAGGGACAATTACTACATTGTATCATATCAGCAAAAGATAATGTTGCAAAACTCAGCCTCTATTCAATTTTCTTATAATAAATAAAAGTTTTAGAACACTAACCAGGTGTTGGGTTTTTATTTGATTCTGCATGGAAATCAAAAGATATTCCATTTTAGTCATTCAGAACATTGATTAAAGAAATGAAAGCAACCCAATCTAACAACTTTAAGCAAACAAAGTTATTTTAAGTTCTTGGACAAGATGTTTTGTGAGTGGAACAGATTACAATCAAGGTACTTTACACTAAGAAGTATATTCATGTAAGAATATGGTTTCACTTTACAAAGGTGACTAAAAAAAAGCTTTAAAGACACCAAATAAATGAAAATGTCTCCCAGCCTCTCTAGATATTAATCCAATAAAAAAAAATTGTGATCCAAATTTACAAAGAGATGTATATAAGAATGGAAAACAATATACAAGCAAAGAAGCTCAATAAAACCTGTTGCAAATAAAATTAGAGTTGAAATAGTAAGAAAGTTAATTAAATAGATCAATGAATTGAAAAAAATTGATGGTTATAGAATGTTGAGAAACCTATATCAATATGGAAAATAGAAAAAGTATTTTATTTGGATAGGTAAGATACAGTGTTAATCAAATGTATGCTTGTATCGCATATTTCTAGTAAATAAAAATTTGTTTTGCACTTTGTATAATAAAACCAGATATCTCAAAAACAATTACCAATATTTTTAATAAAAAGGTATATATTAGAAGCTAAAACTCAAAACTCATATACATAAATACTCTGAAAATTTTACAAATATCAACTACTGGTTAATATCAATTTTATAATAAAATCAGACACAGACATATACATATATATATATATATATATATATATATTAATCAATTCATCCCAAGCAAGGCAATAATACCACTAAGACACAAGTGAATACTGGGAGAAAGAGAATGAAAAGATTTTAGAAGGAACCAGAACTCAATCATAAATAGGAATCAAGGAATAAGCCTCTACTATAGGATTCATAATCAGGATGTTCTCAGTAAAGAAAGCTAACTCTAAATTTCATTTGAATGAAATGATATTTAGTCCTGCTAGCCAACACTCTAAAAGCAAGAGTGGTTGTAAGGCTTAAATGTAACAGTTATATATTTATTATATAACCTCTGGTCTTTGAGGTCTATTTTAGTTGCTGTGCACAATTCTTGTCATTGATTAAGCTCTGATCAGAGAGGACTGATAAACTATTAAGCTGCTTTTTTATTGTCTTTCGTATTCCGATATTACTACTTTACAGCACAATTCTTTTTTGTTTCAACAGGTTCATTTTTATCGCTATTAATATAATTTCTGTAGGTTTCTTAGTGTAGCAGCACATCCTAGCACAAATTTTACCAGAGCATTTCAATGGTATTATGCTAACTTGGAGAATAAAGCAATATCATGTCCAATTGGGCCACCAGATTCCAAGTTAATTATAATTAAGTATATATTTTGTAGGTGGGGAGATGGAGAAGAAAAAAAAAAAAAGAAAAAAAGAGAAGTCTATTAAGTGCTAACTACAAATATTTTCCTACCTGAGTTTTAAGAAAATAAGAGTAAGCAGTGAAGAAGAATCTATGACCTGACTACACTTACTCCATCAGTGATAGCGGCATATCAGTGATGATATATTTTCTTATTCATATATATCTCATGGTATTGATGAGAACAAATAGAGTACACTTTCAATGTTCGTAAAATTTAATTTAAAAGAAGGCACAGTACATAATAAAGGGATATTATTTATTTTACGATATTATAACAAATCAGCAATCGCTGAGGAGATGCATTGTTAGGTGTTGACTGCAATAGTGTAGCAATCTTTTTTTTTTTTTTTTTACATGTCTTTGTTGTAATATCCTAAAATAAATTGTGTGTGTGTGTGTGTGTATATATATATATATATATATATATACACACAGATGAGAGAGAGAGAGAGATTATTTAAAAGAGTTGTTTGTTTTTTTTCCCCTCTCCTTGTGTTACTATTTTAAGTGAGAGGAGCCATCAATTTTCACTCACTTGGAATAATGTGTATCCAGTGTAGAGCTCAAACATGATACAACCTATGCTCCAAACATCACAGGGCTGGGACCACCCTAATTCTGAAAATAAATAATTTTTTAAAAATAAACAAAACAGATTACAAGTACTAATGGAAGTGATAAAACTAATAGAAAAGAAAGTAAAATCTGAAGTGTCAGACAACATTACAATAAACATTTTAAGAAAAATTCAATACAAGATCAACATTTACAAAGATTTGCCAAAAGGTAAAAAAATAAACGTATTCAAATGATTCAATATACAATTATTACTTATCAAAAGTTAAATATCACAGATCATCTGGCAAAATATAAGTTTTAATCAGTTGGATTAAAACTGGAACAAAAATATATTCTTTCTCACTGAAAGAGTGATAATGCAATAGATTTTTTTAAATACAGACTAAAATTTACCCAAAATGACTTCAGGTGCTCTGTAATGCCTTGTTGATACAATTGTACTGTGGTGTTCATGATCAAATGTAGCAGATCCAAAGTCTATTAACCGTATGTCTGTGTTTTTCACTCGGCGTTCATCTCTCCTCTGCAAAAGAATTTGAAAATGTGCTTATTGGCAATTGTTATGTTGCAAACAAAGACGAAAGTAATAATTAAGTCCTCACAAATTAGTTTTGAAAAAATAAAAAAAAAAAAAAATACCCTCACTTCAGATTCCCTTCAAATAAAAAAATATTTTGCTCATACCATCAAAAAAGCATAAACAGGTTAAGTAATATTTTAGCAATCATTTTCAATTAATGTTATAATGGATTATGAGGGATAAAGTACCTTTTTAGCATTATATGTAACATCAAAATCTGAGCTAACAAACAGTATGTTTTCTGGTTTCAGATCCGTGTGAGTAAGCTGGTTTTCATGAAGAACTGAAAAACAACAAAATATCAGAATTATAGGCTTATCTAATGATATATGGTCATGTAAGGAGTTCTATACACCCATTGTAAAGTTAACATTTTAATTAGCAGACGTATGATATTCTTCAAATATCAGTATAGGTTACTTTATGAATGCTATGGGTATCATGTAACCAAGTACTACCAGCCACATGGTAGGGTCATCAGCAACTAAACCAATTTGCTGATCAGGCTTTTCTGGTGATGAGGTTAGCTAGATACCCAGCAGAATTACAAAAAGACCTGTCAAAAGGGAGATGAACATTCTTGTAGGGGTTAATGGCCATCTGGCTCAATGAAGTAGACTGAGATCCATAGCATAGCTATGTATGCAGCCAGCACAGCAATGATATGGCATTATGGATGTCAACAACTAGGGAAGAGTGTTTTACCGATGTAATCAACAGCCACTGACAAAAGGAAGCCTTTAAGTTGGAGGATATTGGCATGGTTTGACCTGAAGAGGGATGGGTTCCACGAGGTCGACTTGCCCAAGACATGAGAGAAATATTCATGTGTACATGAATATTTCTCTGGTTTTCAACTCGGATATGTGGAAGGAACTTGTTAATTGCACAGCATCCCTACAACCACACCCAGATATGGGACAGATGATGATGGGATTCAGCTGAGGCATACATCACTATTATTTCCGGATATAAACTTAATTAGGAGTTAAAAAATAAAAAATTGGAGCTTCTAAGGTAAAAACATGTTACAAATTATTTAGTAATTTATAACAAGTTTTTCACCCCAGAATTCCCAATCTTTCCTCTATCAGCATAAAGATAATTTAGAAGAGCATATAGTATAAAAACCATTGTAACTTTAATCTCCAATACCTGAAAATTGGTATCTAATGCTGATTGTTTATACAAAGGTCACATTGAAAATGTTTTTAAGCATTTAGCTTACTAAAAGATTTACCATAATCTTGCTAATTTTTTTAAACAAAGTTAAAGAAACAGATCTATCAAGGTAAAAATAAGGATTCAAAATATTATGTCTAATACAAAATGTGTTTAATATAACTGTCCAAGATTCTATTTTCATAGTATTTTCTTTTCATAGTAATAACTCATCCTTAAATAATTAATATGATTATAACTTAAAATGTGCAGCAACAATGTCCACTTGAAGAATTAAAAATATTCAAGTAACTGTAGGTTCTTTTGATAGCCAATATAAAAAACTAAAGAAAATGTTTAGTCAAAGAAATACTTACAATTAACGGCATAACATAGCTGGTAGGAAATATGTCGAACTTGTTCAAGAGGATATGGAAGATAGTTGTTATCTTTCTGTTGAGAGAGAGAGAGAGAAAGAAAAAACTTAATTGTGGCATTTATAAGCAAAGTAAAAAGCTAAATAAATTTTTAAATACTATCACAGAAGTTGACTATCAAAACAGAAAATTTCTAAGGGCTGAATTAAAAATTCTCTTAAATCAGCTCAAACATTAAAATTTACAAGAGCCATGACTTCCTTGGAAAAATAGAGTGGTTTCTGCCTTCTCCATAATTCTGAATTCATAGTAGTCATTCTCAATAACTTGCTACCACCCAAGGCTAGAGAACTCAGTTTACCCTGTCATTTAACTAATGGATGAAGAGAGACATGATGGATTAATGCTGCACATTGGGCTGGATTTGAACCCTGCTTGCCAATAACTTATACTATCCACATTTATTGCAATAAATAATTTCTTCTAAAATAAACTTTCTTTACTATAAAAAGATAACCAAAGAAAACCCTGGTCAAATAACTGATTATGAAGATGTCAAAGTGTTTGAATTCTAGTTATAATCAAAATTGCAATGCTAAGCTAGTTTCAACATCTTTTTACTTCTTTTTTATTAAATTTGATTTAATATTTTTTTTTAAGTAAATATTTCAGAATCAAATTTTTCTGTTTTCTACAAATCTTCCCAACCAAATATAACTATCAATAGAGTATCAACTCATGACTAAATATAGCCAAATTAACTGAATGTCATTGTTGTGCAATTTACTACTGTTAATTATTCACTACTGCCCATGGCTTTAAAAAAAAAAAAAAAAAAAAAAATAAACCCAGAAATCTGTGCAAACAGGATAGATAATTAACAAAAGGAAGTTCCAACATAATAAGAACTTGTGCAGAAAACAAGTTTGTAAGAATTTGTCTTTATAATTGCTGCACAAGTAATGAATTAGAATAAGTTTAGCCCAAACAAAGTGTATTTAAAATCAACAATTTTCATGAAAATTGAACATATAAATGTATAGCAGCTGTATTAATTATATATCATCAACAGTAGATAAATTACTCAATTTTGATTATAATTTAATAAAGAGAAAAAGACCAGTACAGGTAGAAAAATAAATACTTTGGTAAAAGAATAAATAATTGGAAGCAGAAAAACATTTTAATTAAGTTTTAAAATTTCACAATATTTTTTTAAATACTAGAATCTGCAGAAAAGTATTTGAATAAAAATAAAAGAAAAAAATGTAATGAGGAAAATGTTCTTGTTACAATCTATTAGGTTGGTGCAAAAATAATGTCGTTTTTTTTTTGTTTTTTTTTTTTTTGAAGTTGAACATCAAAAACGACATTATTTTTGCACCAACCTAATATTTACAACCAATCAGAAAAAAATAGTTGTCACCCAGAGAGAGAGAACAGAAATAGATCCAAACTGTAAATATTACAAGTACAGTCACAATTTGACTTTTATTCCAATATTATTTTATGTCTACTGAATAGATATAAAGATTTAGTATACACTAATTATAATAACAGGTAAAAATTTATTGTATAATTTATATTGCCAATATAGAGAGAGGAAAAGAAAAAAAGATATTATCTATATATATATATATATATATATATATATATATATATATATATATATATATATATATAGAGAGAGAGAGAGAGAGAGGAAAAAAAAAGATATATATATATAGAGAGAGAGAGGAAAAAAAAAGATATATATATATATATATAGAGAGAGAGAGAGGAAAAAAAAAGATATATAGAGAGAGAGAGGAAAAAAAGAATATATATATAGAGAGAGAGGAAAAAAAAGAATATATATATATAGAGAGAGAGAGAGAGGAAAAAAAAAGATATATAGAGAAGATATATAGAGAGGAAAAAAAAAAGATATATATAGAGAGGAAAAAAAAAAAAGAAGATATATAGAGAGGAAAAAAAGATATATATATATATATATATATATATATATATCTATAGAGAAAACAAAAAGATATATATAGAGAAAACAAAAAGATATATATATATATATATATATATATATATATATCTATAGAGAAAACAAAAAGATATATATAGAGAAAACAAAAAGATATATATAGAGAAAACAAAAAGATATATATAGAGAAAACAAAAAGATATATATAGAGAAAACAAAAAGATATATATAGAGAAAACAAAAAGATATATATAGAGAAAACAAAAAGATAGAGAGAGAGAAAACAAAAAGATATATATATATATAGAGAGAGAGAGAAAACAAAAAGATATATATATATATAGAGAGAGAGAGAAAACAAAAGATATATATATATAGAGAGAGAAAACAAAAAGATATATATATATATAGAGAGAGAGAGAAAACAAAAGATATATATATAGAGAGAGAGAAAACAAAAGATATATATATATATATATATATATAGAGAGAAAACAAATATATATAGAGAGAGAAAAAAAAAGAGAAAAAAAAAGAGAAAAAAAAAGAGAAAAAAAAAGAGAAAAAAAAAGAGAGAAAAAAAGAGAAAAAAAAAGAGAAAAAAAAAGAGAAAAAAAAAGAGAAAAAAAAAGAGAAAAAAAAGAGAAAAAAAAAGAGAAAAAAAAGAGAAAAAGAGAAAAAAAAAGAAAAAAAAAGAGAAAAAAAGAGAAAAAAAAAGAGAAAAAAAGAGAAAAAAAAAGAGAAAAAAAAAGAGAAAAAAAAAGAGAAAAAAAAGAGAAAAAAAAAGAGAAAAAAAAAGAGAAAAAAAAAGAGAAAAAAAAAGAGAAAAAAAAAGAGAAAAAAAAAGAGAAAAAAAAAGAGAAAAAAAAAGAGAAAAAAAAAGAGAAAAAAAAAGAGAAAAAAAAAGAGAAAAAAAAGAGAAAAAAAAAGAGAAAAAAAAAGAGAAAAAAAAAGAGAAAAAAAAAGAGAAAAAAAAGAGAAAAAAAAGAGAAAAAAAAGAGAAAAAAAAAGAGAAAAAAAAAGAGAAAAAAAAAGAGAAAAAAAAAGAGAAAAAAAAAGAGAAAAAAAAAGAGAAAAAAAAAGAGAAAAAAAAAGAGAAAAAAAAAGAGAAAATAAAAGAGAAAAAAAAAGAGAAAAAAAAAGAGAAAAAAAAAGAGAAAAAAAAGAGAAAAAAAAAGAGAAAAAAAAAGATAGAGAGAAAAAAAAAAGATAGAGAGAAAAAAAAAGATAGAGAGAAAAAAAAAGATAGAGAGAAAAAAAAAGATAGAGAGAAAAAAAAAGATAGAGAGAAAAAAAAAGATAGAGAGAAAAAAAAAGATAGAGAGAAAAAAAAAGATAGAGAGAAAAAAAAGATAGAGAGAAAAAAAAAGATAGAGAGAAAAAAAAGATAGAGAGAAAAAAAAAGATAGAGAGAAAAAAAAAGATAGAGAGAAAAAAAAAGATAGAGAGAAAAAAAAAGATATATAGAGAAAAAAAAAGATATATAGAGAAAAAAAAAAGATATATAGAGAAAAAAAAAGATATATAGAGAAAAAAAAAAGATATATAGAGAAAAAAAAAAGATATATAGAGAAAAAAAAAAGATATATAGAGAAAAAAAAAAGATATATAGAGAAAAAAAAAGATATATAGAGAAAAAAAAAAGATATATAGAGAAAAAAAAAAGATATATAGAGAAAAAAAAAAGATATATAGAGAAAAAAAAAAGATATATAGAGAAAAAAAAAAGATATATAGAGAAAAAAAAAAGATATATAGAGAAAAAAAAAAGATATATAGAGAAAAAAAAAAGATATATAGAGAAAAAAAGATATATAGAGAAAAAAAAAGATATATAGAGAAAAAAAAAAGATATATAGAGAAAAAAAAAAGATATATAGAGAAAAAAAAAAATATAGAGAGAAAAAAAAAAAAAAGATATATAGAGAAAAAAAAAGAAAAAAAAAAGATATATACAGAAAAAAAAAAAAAAAAAAAAAAGATATATACAGAAAAAAAGATATAAAGAAAAAAAAAAAGTAGAAAAAGAAAGAATGAAAATGTACTTACTAAAAAATCAAACACACTAAGACCCAGCATATCAAATGCTATACACATATGTCCATGGTAATCAAACCAGTCCAGCATTCGTACACACAAGCTGCATTGCGAAGAAGTAATATAAGCAACAAGTTAATATACAAATTATACTTTCCATGATGTTATATATAACAAATCTTTAGACACAACATTAATTAATACCTTCTTTTAGAAATAAAAAAAAAAAAAAAAAAAAAAAAAAAATAACTTTATGTTTGCCATTTAAAGAAAATGCATCAATGTAAGTCATAAATTGTTAATATTATACATTTCAATTTTCCATTATGATAAAGAAAGTCAACCTATTAAGTACCATACCAGTAGAAGCTTAGGTTTTAAAGAGCGATAAGATATCAGAACAGAACAAGCTCAGTACCTGTTCATAACAATGCCAATAAGAATACCTCATTGTATAGTTAGGTCTCGTCTATCCAAACAATAAAATTGTATGAAAATTTATTTTCTATAACTATCAAGAAATAATCAGTGAACAGGACTCATTTACAATTAGACATTGTTGGGATATATGAAAATAGAATTTCTACCATGAACTGCATCAATTTAAAGAGATTAGACAATGTTGGGGGAGGGGGATATATTTTTTTAAAGTAATTTAATGTAAAATCAACACACTCACAAATCTCCATTTGGATCTTTCTCTTTTAATTTCTCAAGAACATTGATTTCTAACTTTGCAGCTTCTCTGTATTTTTCTACATTTTTGATAATCTTCAAAGCAGCTCGCTGACCATTTCTGAAAGAAAGACAAATTACATTAGGAAAGTGACAAATCATGTATCTCATTTTTAACAGGGAGAAAAAAACAAAAAACATTTGCTTTATTTATATGTGTGTGCATATAAATATATATATATATATATATATATATATATATATATATATATATATATATATTTATATATATATAGGACACTAAGTTATTGTAAGAAAACAATTCATGGAGAAAATAAAAGGTGTTTAAAATTCCTGTGAAATTAAATAATTACCAGAATATATGACTACTTAAAGTCAATTTCTAATCCTAAACAAGTCTACTTTTCACTATCAGCCAAAAGTTTTGGGTCACTCACTGGATTTCAAAGAGTCATCTAAAAAAAAAAAAAAATAGAAGGTTGCATGCCTTTTTCAAAAACTAATTTACTAGTTCACTTCAGCCCAGAGAGACTACCTCTTCCTGAAATATTTTATCCTTTATTCAATAATAATAATAAAATTAACCCATTACTTCATAAAGTCTCCTTAAAATTTTACCTCTTTTTGCCTAATCTATCTTGCAGGCTAATGGTAATCTTAAGGCTGGTGGATTTTAAAATTTAGGTAACCCATTCTCTGAAATATTGGACACCATGCACTAATGGGTTAAATAGGTTTCAGTAGGAGTTAATTAAACCTAAGAAGGCATGAAACTTACTAATTATTAAATCCAGAGTGTGGTTCTCAAACTTTTGGCCTATCGTGTATGTTTGAAATTAAGTATTTAAAAGGTAGGTAGATAGTTGTATTTTCTCATACTTTTTTTGTATAGCAAGACAAAAATATAAGTAAAAAGTATAATGATAAATAACAACTTATAAACCTTTAGTGATTGAAAAATGTTTTAATAAATTTAAATAAAATATAATCTTTGGAAATTTCACTGACATAACTCCTTAAATTATAATTTAAAACTATCCAAATTTACAATCTGATAACACAGAAGATAATGAAAAATCCGAAATTGTCTAAGAAATAGCCAATTTGGTGGTTAAATTTTCATGATTAGCAAAAATTAAAATACTGCCAGCTTACTTGATAATGACAGTAATTAATTTAAAATGAACATTAAAGACATATGGAAGACTTGCTCAAAGTTGATTTTAAAAGAATATGCATCAAGCTGTGAGTTGTTAGTTCAAGTTGGTGACAACTCAAAATAGAAAATCATTAATACTTAAAGTGTCATTAATGGAAAGGGAAGGTAAAAAAAAGAAAAAAGGCACTCCAACCAAAAAGTAATATTAAAATGTCAAAGCAAACAACAAAGAAACAAATGGAATAAAATTATTTTGCCATATCTAGAACATTTCAATTATGTACATTCATAAAAATGGGAAATATTTAAACAAAATAATCTGCAGGAAGATTTCAAATTAAAGATCTTTGTGAAATTGTTATTTTTTTAATTAAAATTTCCATATTGTTTAGATTTTGCCAAGATTAATCAGCCAAGCTTTCAGTTTTAATCCTATTAAATTATTTATTTATTAAGTGTTATTTATAAGTGTTTCTGATGTACATTATTGAAGTTATTGGATTGAAAGGAAATCTATTTCTATGCATTTTAACATTGATTTATCTAAAATGTGAAAAGACAATGAGAAAAAAAAGCACAAATTTGCAGTAAAGAAGGAACCTGAAAAGAGCAAGAGAGAAGAGTGAATACCTAATGTTTGCTTTGTAAGATTTTCTGACATAAAAAAAAAAAAAATACTGGTCACAAACATTGCTCAGGAGTAAATGACCAGATAACTAGACAAGACACAACCCCCACTCTCCAAAAAAGAATTCTCTTCTGTACTCTCTTTTCAGATTATCTATGGAAGCAACTTCACAATGGGCTGCATTTACAAAAATTCCAAACATTTATCTTGGTCACAAAAAGAGGGAGAAACAAGTCAGTTTAGAAGGTTAAATTGAAAAAAATTATTTTGAAAAAAAAAAAAAAAAAAAATCTGAAGTGGTAAATATCTGGAGGATAAAACCAGTCGTCAGAATATCTAGTCATTGTAATGCCTAGATATGATATCACCACTTTGAAAATACATTGTAAAAATAAAACGAAACGAACAAGACAAATTCATTAACTTACAATCCACTGTATTTGGAATATCTTGATCGTGATCTTGGAAAACAAAAGTTTAAAGTTCTTTCATAATAGGGAAATAGTAATGCTTTTTATTTTTTTTTTATTAAAATGAATTTTGTGTTATAAGATTCAATCATAAAGTAACTAAAAATTAGGCTATATTTGGGGGAGTTTGAGGTGAAGATATTTTTAAAAGAAATTTAGAAAAGAATTGAAGATGATTTTTTAACTTTGCAATTTTTACTTTAATTCTAGATAAATATCAAACTTGTTACTTGATATATTTCTCATCAGGTAACTCATTTCAAAATGTGAAATTGAAAATACAAAAAATAATTCAGTAATTTTATAACTATACATTCAGATGTTTCAGCTAAAAACCAAAATGCTTAATGAGATTTGAAAAATATTACCATTAACATTTCTGTAATTTTGAAAATAATTTAAATATGAAAGTAATTTTTAATCAAAATTTATAAAAATTAAATATTAATCCAAAAGCTTCAAAGAATATTTATTTTTTTGATATTCCTCATTTTGACAGAATTGCCATAACTGCTGATTGGAGAAAAATTTGATCCAAGTTATAACTTTTAAGGTTGATTTCAACTACTATATGACAAGATATTTTTTCTTTAATTAATGAAGGGGGAAAATGTGGTAGTTACTTTGAGGAAAAAAAAATCCAATAAGTCATGTAAGGTATTACACTAGTAATTTTTTTTTCTTCATTTGAGTACACAAAATGGCAACTTTCAAAATTTCAGTGAAATTAAAACTGGACTGTCACATCATTAATGTAATGCAAATATTAACTCGAAATGCCTATGAGACTTTATAATTGGCACAAGTCTTAGTACATACTTCTAAAACATGAGTACGAGTCAACTCTTTTCATAACCGAGTTAATTAAACAGGTAAAAAAAAAATATATATATATATATATATATATTTTCATGAAATGACTTTATACTAACTAGTGATTATATATATATATATATATATAAAATGAATAATGAATATGTATATTTAGGCAGCATATTTTCATTTTCAAGCATGTTTGGTTAAATAATTTAGACATGTTTTTTTCTACAGCCACCAAGAAATTAATTTGTGGACTTGATAGGATTAAAACTAAAAATAGACATAATACATCTAAATTATTTAACTAAACATGCTTGAATATATATATATATATATATATATATATATATATATATATATATATACACACACACACTTAATTTTATTGGAACTTTACTAAATATGTGAATACTTCTTGAAAAATTCTTACTGATAAGATATTTTACATGAATATATGAAATATCCAAAATCAGTCTTGATGAAGTCCAAAATAGAATATCCACAATGAAAGGAAGCAGAAATTTTTTTAAGACCATCAATATTGTCAAAAATGATTGTGAAAGAATGCAAAGGTTGTATTTTGAGGAAATTACAATACACAAAGATATTAAAAATAGCAAAGTAGAAACTTGTTTATATTATTTCATGATTACAACCGAGTTTAGTTGCTATATTAATAATGATAATAAATAATGATAATAAATAATGTGGGGGACATAAAAATAGTATTATTTTAAGTTCAAATTGGCAGCCGATCTAAAAAAATCTAAAAAATTGACTTACAATCTGTTGTTAAATGGGGCAAAAAGTGGCTTGTAAATTAACACCTCAAAAATGAAACTGTTCTCTTAATTATCTGAGAGAACCCTTTTTATCTTCCATCATCATGGCTAATGCTAACTTCCAAGAGAGTGACTCATTGTGCCTTTTCAGACTAAGGTTTTCAGCTGACACGAAGTGGAAAGAGTATATTAAATCAATTCTAAGTCTGCAGCTAAGAAAGTTGGTTCACCATGTTGTGTTAGACAATTTTTTTTCACCTGAATCTATCTTACATATTTATAAGTCTACCATTCATACTTGCTTTGAATATTGCTGCCATATCTGGTCTGTGCTTCTGCTATATATATATATATATATATATATATATTTAGAAATTCTTGATAAAATCCAAAGAATCTGCAATGTTATTAGTCCTGACCTGGCATCTTAGTTTTCCCTGTCTTTTCTATAAATACTTTCATGGTAATTGTTCTGATGAACTTTCTTCTGGGGTACCTAGGCTTTATGAATTTAAGCAAAAAATAGTTTGTTAATTTTAATGCCTCATTTCTGCCTTCAATCAGCATAGCTGATACTAACCTCCAGGAGAGTGACTCCTTGTACCTTCTTGTACTAACATACTCAACTGACATGAAGTGGAAAAATTATATTAAATCAATTGCTAGGTCTGCTGCTAAAAATGTTGGTTCACGGTGTTGTGCTGGACCATTTTTCTCTCCTATCTATAAGTCTACCATTTGTCCATGCGTCAAATATTGCTGCCACATATGGTCCGATGCACTGGCTATTACATTTAAAAATCCAAATATTAAAAGTTGCTTCCCTGTGCCTACCTTATTTCACAGTAATTATTCAGATGTGCTCTTTGTTCTGAATTTCAATTCAGGTCAACCTTGCCAATAATCAGACTTCACTTTGGAATGTTTTAAAGTAATGAAGTGTTTTCATTAAAGTTTTTAATAAAAATAGAAATTAATGAAGTTCTTATAATGAGCAGAATTCCTGAATTTTCTCATTGCTTCTTTGACTTCAACAAAGTTAAAACTTTAATTTTAATTTTAATCTTGTACTTAAAATTCAAGTAATCTATTTTCATTTTAATATTCCTTAGATTTTACCTCCTGGGGTAACCATCAGAGAGATGGTAATGATTTAGTAATTCTCCCTTGGCCTGTAATGGATTTAGAGCCTTATTTGGCACCTTTCCAAGAGATGGTTTCTTGATACAAGCACCCAAATTCCTGTGCTATGAACGGGTTAATAAGATTAGATATGTTCGCCCATCACTCAGCCAGTACTCCTTCCATGTTTATTGAACAGGAGCAGAGGCTTGTCACTAGTTTAGGGTGTTTTACCAGTTCCTTTTTTCTTTTAAATGTCTGAACTTTTTGGTGATCCAACTGCTTCAACTTCATTCTGAGGATACAGGGATGGCAATTTTCTGGTGGCTACATCCTGACTGGTAGCAAGGAGCCTAAACTCTTTAGTGGTAATTAAAGAGGTTCCTCTAGTCAACAGTCACACAATATCAGGGTATTTGCAGTGGAATGTCACACATGGATAGGTGTTCATGCATGTACTTCCAGTCAGCGATCCAGAGTCCACATTATGCTTTAGTCTTAGTTACCTTCCAGCCAGTTTGTATTGCCATAGACAATGGACAGTGAAGTGATAATTATCTTGACCTTCTTCTCCTTAAAAATTAAAATTTTCTCATGACAGTTAAAATTAAAAGAAATACAAGTAAACCAGTAAATGAAAAGAAAAAAAAAAAAAAAAATCACCTATCCCTTCAACCTGTATTTGTTCCAATTTCTGTAATGTAGAATCTATTGTCTTGAAATGTTCTCCAAATAAGTTAGCACTTTCTGAAACTAATTTAAACTCATCTATTGCTACCAATGACTACTCTGTACCAAGCTATCTCCCTCTTTGTTAAAAAAAAAAAAAAAAAAATTCTAGGATATGTATGAATGGACCTTGTGTTCATATCTGGGAAAAACTTCCAATGGCAAGTGAAGCATCTCTTGAATCCACAAATGATTCTTTCATGTGCTTTAATCTCTTTATTGGACTGTTAACTATCTCTTTTCCATTATCACTCCTTCTCAGGACTGTAACATTGAGCAAAATACCAGATAGCATGGAAATGGCTCTTTCTACATTCATCTGCAAACATCTTTGTGTTTGGCAACTTTTAGTGCTTATATCAAGTGGCTTAATCATTTTAATGTTACTGATGTTGCTGGTATACGGACTTTCAATTTTTCCATTGCCTAATCTATCAGTCAAATAGTGGATTTCCCTAATAATTCTGATCAACATGCTTCTTTACTTGATTTGTTCCTTACCTCTTCTCCTTGCTCTTATTGAGTATTGCAATTATTCTTTTGGCAATTTGGATCATACTGGAATATTTGTTGATAATTCTTTCAACTCAACTTTAGCCATGAACCGCCTATTCACAAAGCTTCTTTCTGTCATTAGCATATAGATTGGGATTCATTTTGCGATTTTCTTTGTGACATCACTTGGATTGAAAATTTTAACCTTCCTATTGAGACTTGTGCCACTTAACTTCTTGGGTAAAAACCAGTATCAAGGATTTGTGCCTTTTTAGAAAGGCCAGGTGAAACCACAATTTTCTCCTTAGTTCACATCTCCCTGTTCAGCCACTATAGCCCACAGGAATCACTTTTTCCAACTGTACCAATGATAGTTCCAATCAGAAGACTCCTCTTTGCTTATTACAAGCAAAGAGGAGTCTTCTTCTGTAATTGTGTTCCCAAAGAGGACAAGTCTTTGTTCACTGACAGAATAAGGCACTACCAGTGTGATAGTTCTGATCAGAGCAGATGCCTATTCATTGCTGCAAGTAACAAATGTAAACATGTCTTTGAAGTAGCTGATAGAATGAAGCACTGTATAGCCTCTAACAAATTTGGTTCACATGACTACTAGCAGCTCTGTAATAGTGCATTAAATAAGAGTAAGTCTTCTATCCCTCCTCTCTTCACTCAATTTCAGGTGTTATTTTCTGTTGATAAAGCAGAATGCATTGCCCATAAATGCTCTTCCAATTCTACTCTTGACTCATCTGGATTATCTTTACACTAAGAACTGAGTGTGTGATATGCATATAACTGCCCATGGTTTCTGCTAAACTAGATCCCAAATAAGTATAGGGACTTGATGGTATTCTTGCAACTGTCCTTAAAAAATGTGTTCTTGAACTCCTGTTCTAACTCTACTTGCTGCTTCTTGCTTTCCTGTTTGTTGGAAATCCTCTTCTGTAGTTCCAGTCTTTAAGGCTGATCCTTCTGACTATTTGCCTTCTACTTACTTTTGGCAAAGTACTAGAGGCTCTAATATCAACTCCAAATTGGTTAAGCAATATAGCTTTTGCTACATCCTAGTCAACTACTGATGTGTTTATGGTTATTGCTGAAAGAGTCTATCAAGCTTTAGCTAAGAATGAAGTTCAGGCTGTTGCTTTGGATATCTTTAAGGCATTTAACAGGATTTGGTATGCTGGTTTTCACAAGTTGAAAGGTTATGGTATTTCTAGACAAATTTTTGATCTGATTCCATCTTATCAAATCACAAATTGAAAGTTGTTTTGAACAGTCACTCTTCTAGATCTTTTTGCATTAATGCAGGCACCCCCCAGTGCTCTATCCTTGAACCTATGTTCTTAATACAAAACTGCTTATAGATTTTCTCCATTTTAAATACAGTTCATAAATAAAATAATAGTTTTATTTTATTTATGAGTTGAAGCAGGGCTGAAGTTTTAAAAGCTTCATTGGAACATCCTTTATCCCTAGCCAAGTCAGGATAGGGAGAAAACGATTAAGATTGAAAATATAAAACTGGGTTTTTATTTATTTTATTTTTTTATAACCTTACCCACTGTTTTTTTTTTTTTGTTTTTTTTTTAAATGGAAATAATCTTACCAACATTTTTTCTTAATAGAAATTATTGCTGATAATAATCATCTTCATTGCTCATATTCACATAAATTAACTGCTTCTTTGCTCAATTTTTGATCAACTTGGTTATTGTGATTAAAAAATTTCAATTTCAGGGCTATTTATTCAATTAAATTGAAAAATATTTCAAAACATTTAGCAATAGTTAAAGTTTTCAAAATACCCATTATAGGGGGTGGAGCAAATAGGGAGGTAAATGTGATTTTGATAATGATTACAGGATAGAAAAAGAAGCAGATGTAACAAAATCATGACCATTTAAAAAAAACAAAACAAAAGTTGCTATAAAGCGCAAAAAAAAACAAAAAAAAAAAAACAACTTGAGCCTTATGGGTAGATATAACAGCATTGTGACAGCATAAATATTTAATAGCAGTATCCATCTTCTAACAAATTTCCAACTTTAAGCACATAATTTTAAAAGCTATGAAGAAAGGGAGGAAGATAGGTGCTTGTGAGCCTAGCAGCAGTAAGCAGATAAATAGTAGCTGATAATGTAGATTCAAGTTCCTTAAAGGTTGATAAAAAGCTCGGCTAGCAATGAGTAATCAGGGTATCAAATTACTATGAGCCTGAACTGCTCCAAAGTGGCAAGTCATTTCCTATTAAGGCAGACTGAGAGGAAGAGGAGAGGAGAAATTAGTAGCAGTTTCTCTTCCTTTACTATTCAGTAATGAAGTGAGAGAAGATTGAAAATAAAATGGAGGGTAATGAGAAAAATTAGTAGGAGGGCTACCAACAAAAGTGCTCCATTCAAAAACATCAAGCTTCTGAATGGGTCAGACAAACTTTTACTTCTGGTAATACTCCCTCCCCACAATAAAAAGCTTAAAGTCTAGGACATTTGCTACTAATCTGCCATTCACAGACATCACTTGTTACAAGCAAAAATAAAGATTGAGAATAGCTGATTCTGAATATAAGCAGTTATTCTATGAGATTTGAGCTAAATTTGGATCAAACAATCATTTGTCAGTAGTTTATATTCATAGCAGTAATATAGCTCTTATGTAAATAAACATTCACTACAGATTCCATTAGAAAACAATGCCAAAAGTACCACAGAAAACTAAACTTTCATAAGTAAACTATTGGAAAATGCTACTGATTATTACTATAAAGTATTTTTGCTAGATGATTAGTTTACTATTAACCTGATTAAAATAAAGTAAAAATCAATCTGAATTGAAATGAACCAAATCTTTTGTTCAGTAGATACTATTTTTTTTTCTCTTAATTTGAGTTTAGCTAATCTCACAAATCATTAATATTGCAATTAATTTTATCCCCACTGGTACTCCATACTTGTAATCTCTTGCAAACCAAGCTAACCTCAAATACTAACATACAGATTTTCAAAATTTCATAGAAGGGAACATTAAGAAACTCATAACTCAATTATATATTTTTTTAAGCCGCATGTATCCTAATGACAAAAAAAAAAAAAAAAAAAAAAAAAAAAAAGACACGAGAGTTTGATGCCAAAAGATTCTCTAGAAAAAAGGAACAAATTCCTTTCGTGTTTATAATTAATGAGTGGAAAAAGTGAAATAATTGCTGAAATAAGTTATCAGTATACATCAATTACTGCAAGGTTACAAATGACTTCCAACCAAAATATATTTGTTCAGCATAAATTAAGTGAAAATGCAGTTTTTTTTTTTTTTGTGTTTTTTTCCTAGGAGTTTCAAAGTTCCTAGATAAATAAAACATCAGAAATCAGAGGTTCTTTCAGACATGGAAATTATTGAAAGTTTTCTGTGATAAAAAAAAGTGGTTAAGACTACTTTATAATTCTGCCTGGAAAAAACAACCACAGAGTTAAATACATGGACTAATTGAATTTCTCGTACCAAGCAAATAATGATTATACATATCAACTGAATCGACTTTTGGGTATGTAATGTTCAAAATAGGAAAAGTGGTGCTGAAAAGTTCTTGAAGGAATTAAAAATATTTGATAAAGTAAATTGAACAAAGAACTTTTCAGCACCCCCCTCAATACATAGATATCACAGAGAATAGCAAAAGATGAAATGAAGATTAGCAAGAACATTATGCTTACATATAATTCCATTTAAAAATAAATTGACAAACATAACCACTATATTTCTCAAAGCTCATTCTTAGCAACAAATTAAAATACTGGGGCAAAATCAAAACTTTAGCTTGGAGGTGAAGAAAGAGGAACGGCCCAAAAGAATGTATTTCCTGCAAACTTGAAAAAGACGACAACTTTCTTGATTACTGACCATTGCCTTCCAAATCACTAATAGTAAAACAAATAAAGACAATTTTCTAATTGATCTGTGAAAATGAGGTGTGGCTGATAATCTCTATTCGCCAATTAACTATATTTTAACACTGCTTGAACAATTAAAAAAAGATCTTCCACAATAAATTATGGATTTGAGGCCAGTCAGAAATAAGTATTCTTACCTCCGATGAATAAGGACATTCATTCTGAATCTTTAGGAGTGCTGAGCCATGAAAACACTATTATACAAGAAAACTAAACCTATGATCAAAATTGAAAACCATCAGTTTGTGACTTGGAAATTATGGTAAGTTTAAATAGAAACAAATGCCAAATACAGATATCATGTTTAAAAAATGTTAAAAAACTGTTTTAAAAAAAATCTATAGAGAAAAGCAGAACTATGTAAAATTGTTAAACAGCCATGTATGGTCAGCCAGAATTCCATCTGCTAAACAGGAAGTAGTAGTAATAGTAAGCGTAAAAGTATATTGCACTCTGCAAATCTTAAACCAGATCTGAAAAATGCAAGGAATTCATTAATCCTGCTATTGCAAACCAAATTTAAAACTGATAATAGTGATTATAGTAATTATTATTATAACAAGTTGTAAAGACTGAGGATATGTAATGTAGTTGCAAAATTATTTATGCATATATGCACAAATTAAAGTTAACTGCTTAATTAAATAAACTAAAATGGTTAATAGTTACTAATGGTTTTATTAAGAGTTCAGGAAACAGTACAAAGTTTTATTTCCAAGAATAAAATAAGAGCTGTAAAATTAAACATAAAAAAGGGTTTCAAATCAATATTATATACACAATCCATTTGTATCACTTTCTCACTATCCCCTTTGATAAAAATATTGTTACAATAAAAAAAGTTTTATTCATCTATTCCAGATTTGAAGTAAATCAAGATTTCTATATAATTGGAAAAAATATTGAATTCACAAATATAAGAATTTATAAATCAATAATTTTTTTTAATTTGCTTAAATACTTCAAAATAAGTTAATTATTATTTTTAAAAAATCTTTATTACTAATAAATATATTTTAACACCATGTCCATTTGTAATCACTACTAAATTATTTTAAAAACACCCTTTTTGCAAGTTAACTGAATTTGACTAAGAAATAACATTGCTAACAATCTCACAGGAAAAAACACTTGTAGTTTTTACTTTGCCAAATTATTTTAATACAAAATTATGCAAATAAATAGAGGAAAGGAAATCATTGTTTGCCACTGGGACATCAAGAAAACTGAAACAACATTATGAAAAACAAAAATAATTTAAAATGAAGAAATCTTTGGTAAACAAAGCTATAATTTATTATATAAATATGAATAAAAGTTTTATTTTTGAAAAGTATTAGATTGGTGCAAAAATAATATCGTTTTTTGACGTTAAAAAATACGTCAAAAAACGATATTATTTTTGCACCAAGCTAATATTTGTCAGGAAAAATGCCTAACAAAATAGCAATATAAAACTAATGACTGGAATTCAAAAAATATTTGAATAAATTAACAAAATTTAACAAGGAATATAATAAAAATCAAATATGTAGATGTTCATGAAATTGATTTTTAAGCTTTAAAAAAAAAAAAAAAAAAAAAAAAAAAAAAAAAAACAAATTTCAATATCTATGAAAACACTTATTTTTATCATAATATTAAAGATTGAAATTATGAAATAATTATTCTTGATTGATAATATATAAATAAAACTAAAAGAAAATCTATAAATATATCTTCTAATCTAGTGAAAATTTAGACAGGAAACAACTAACATCTTTTTTTTTAAAGGAGCTATTCAAATATTTTCATTTGGTCATTATAAATTCTCTATCATTGTGAAGTTGGAAAATACAGATAATCTCTTGATTTATAATCAATAAATTGATTGGCAAACAAGTTTCATATACAATGGAAACATGAAATTTATCTTTATAGTATTTTCTAAGTTTAACAGTAATAGCACATTAAAACAAATGCAATAAAACTAGTTTTAAATCCAATCTAGAGAGAAGAAATACAAATATTTAATTTCTAGATAAACACTTTCCAACTCAATATTATTTGAAATTGGCTACATTATAATACTAAAAAGTAAATAGCAGTTATGTTGTTCAAGCATGAATGATAGAGGGATTGTTTTCAAAATGTATACCAAATTAATTAGTCTAGTGTATAAAACTACTTTTTACAGTATAACCCTAAAGACATCTAAATATTGAGAAAATCAAGTGTAAACAAACTAATACAGAAGGTAGTCTTTCTTCATATTAATGTATAAGATATTGCTGGAGACCATTAGACACAGATGGATCATGCAGACTGAACTGGCAAATGACCAACTTAAATTACTGTCAAATTTGTTTACTGAAAGAACAGCAAAACAGTGAATCTATCTATTAGTATTAAGGCAATGCTGCACTTTGAAACTCAAAACTTATGACAAGTGTTTAATAATAAGTACAAATCAAAAACAAACAGGAAATTGTGCTCAAAGTTTCAGTTTACGCTGCCAAACTATCAAACACAGTAGCATTCATAATGGTACTCTTCCAAATAGAAGCAAATGTTTATAGGAGAAAGGATTGTACTTTTATAATTCATATTTACTTCTATCCAAGACATCTTTCTCTTGAAAAATCAAACTTTTGAACAATAAAACTATTCATAAATTGTAAACAACAAAACATTACAAACCAATCATTTAAAATATGAATTGATTTTAACACATGTTGCACAGATATTTTTATATAAAAAAAGAAAAGATAAACCCAAGTGATTTATCTTATTTATTTCTAATATTTTGATATTAGCAACAATTAAGATAACTAAACAATTAACTTCAATAAGTTTAACAACTGCTTCACATATTTTTTTTTTAACCAGAGAAGTAATTAGAGTCTAAAAGAAAAATAATACTAAATTGGCTTATTAAATGGTTGTTTTAATTTCTTTTTTCTCTTTCTTTAAACAATATTTTTTGACAATTTTACAATAATGAAAGGCAACAATAGCAAGTTCATGCTCTTTTCTTGACACTAGGTTAGAATTGAGAACCATTTCAAGAACAAGCCATGTAATCATACCATAAGAATACCATGTGAATAACTGCTTATAAAACAGTTTACTAAAATTCTGGGAATTTACTAAATTGATATATTAACCATAATTTGAATAACCTTACACCCAATATCCCTTAAGAAACTTAAAGATCATCAATTAGAAATTGACAAAAATGGGTATATTACCTACTCTAGGATTTGAATCTCAGATGACATTAACAGTGTCTAAGTTCATTAAAAAATAATTTAATCTAATTAAACTTAATTTTTTTTTTAAATTATCAAAACTGATGTATTTCTGTTTTTTGAAAATGGTTGCGGGGAGGCAACATTTTCAGTATGTTAAGCCTCCTAATTTTAAGAAAGGTAAAAATGTGACTAATACAAAAATGATTTACATCATTCATTGAATAGATACTGTGAATGATTAAAAATGATAAAAATCAAGATATTACTTGAAAATAACCATAATTATACAACATGAGAAGGAGCAAACATGTTCAAAATATCCCTAATCAAGTGTTGAAAAATTATTTGCACCAGCATTGTTATAATCAGTTGTTGTGGCTGAAAAAAGAATGGATCATATTCCTACATGGAACAGATTGTGACATGTTATAAAAAGTGGATATACAACACCACTGATTGCATTCTACCATGGAGCAAGTAAAAACTACTGACCATACTGAAAGACCAATCAGTCTAAATATGATTGTTGGGTATATGGTAGGACAAGAACTCCTGGATTCAAACAAGACAAATGAATGCAGCAATCAACGAAAACTTGAAAGAAATGATGTAAAATTTCATCAGAATAACAGTGGTCTACATATTTCTTTAATAACTAGCATAAATTTCCTACAATGCTAATTTTAAGTATTGCTGTTAAATGCTTGTATTAGAAAAGTCCTCAACCACAAATTGATGCTTGACAGTATAGATCAGAATATGAAATCCTAAAGATGAATTAAAAATGAAAATGGGTTTACAAGTGATGACGTGATAAGCAACCTAATACTTTGTATCTGGATATTTTCAGCATTAATTCAAAACAATGTGTTAAAGGACATTTGTATATAAAAACAAGTTGGAAAAATGACTTAGTTTGAATGGGCAAATGAAATCAAAAATAGCATGTTGAGTACACCTAGATTATTTTTATGAAAACATAGGAAGAAATATGCAATTGCAAAAATTTTCATCAGGCACAGCAAATTTGGCTATGATCCAATTTCTGGAGAATGTTATCTTTATAGGTAACTATCCTGCTACTGTTATTACAAGAGATGATAGGCAAGAAATTATTAGAGGAAAAGAGTGAAAATTGTTTAAAAAGGTAAAAAACACACGAAAGATTTTATCATTCTAGTTGAAATTGTTTAGATGAGAGAGAGAGAGAGAGAGAGAGTTCCTAGGTAACCAAGCCAAAAACCAAAGATTCTTCACTAAAATCTTTTTCATGTAAAGGGGACAGGCAAGGGAGAAATAGTAGTAAGCTAAAAATAGAAAGGAATGATTAATATCTCTTATGTTGGGGTATCACAAAGAGAAGACATCTAATGTTCAATTTCTTAAATGAAGGTCAATGAAACAACAATCATTGTAGACATAAACCTAAAGTACTGAGTATATTGTTCCAATATACTAACAATAAAGATTGACAAGATTTCTTTCTGAAAATTAACCCATATATGGGTAACATCAACTATTAATAGTGGAATTACAAAATCTTTTGGTATATCAATACTTAAAAATAGTGGTTATAGTCCAGCAAATGCTACTAAACTTCATTCTTGTTTTCTATTTGACACTGTTTGAATCCTGTTTATTTTGCACATTGATTAAACATTTATGAAATTCTAATATTTAGGGGAAAAGAGGTCTTATATGCCATCAAATATAATCTATGAAGAGGACATCACCATTAAAGCATCTGACATACAGGGTGTGGCAGGAATACCTCTCACATAATGCTAAGACATTAGCTAGATGAAGACACCATTGCAACTAATGTCTTACCATTATGTGGGAGGTATTTCTGCATGTAAAATTAAATTTTTCCTCAAGACAAAAATATTGAAGAGCAAGCATCAACCCATCACCCTAAATAAAACATAACTAATAAATAAATGCTAGAAAGCTAAATGATATATCTCCCCAAATGAGAGAAAGAACAAATGGAGTCAAAATCCAGTTTGTAGCATTTACTTTTAACAAAGTGCTCAATACAAAGTAGAGTAATATATTATATTTTTTATTATAAGAAATTATAATAAAAACAATTTTATATATATATATATATATATATATAAAGATTTCATTAAAAAAGTGGGAGAATGTAAGAAATTACTATTTAATATTATATACCTCTTTTAGTATTTTATCAATAGAAGAAATAAAATTAAAAAAAAAAAAAAATCTAGTAAACTAAAAAACTTTCACAAGGTTAATCTAGCTTTTTCTAAGCTGATAAAAGGTTTCAGAAGATATTGTTGCAGTGCCAACTAATAAAAAAGTAAATGATTTAATAAACAATTATTTTTGCATAGGAAAGAGCCATCAAATGTACAGTAGATTAGAGAAAAAAGTTTATATTTAATGCAAATGAGATTTCCTTTTTATAGAGGAATCGGGTCAATTTTGAATATAGATATTTTTTTCATGCAATTAAACAGATTGACAAATTTTCTTAGTCCATTGGTTTTCATTCAGTAACAATGAAAACAAGAGAAATATCCCATTTGATTAATGAATGTAACTAAGCCTGCTTCTTTTGAGGATTCTTCTTGCCAATTAAAAAATTCTTATCCCTATGGGTTAAACAGTGAGCTTTGTTCTTTTTACTATAGATTACTTTAAAACAAAGTATAATGCTAACACTTTTAGGATTTTTTAAAAATCAATATTAGATTCAGAATTGTTAACTACATTTAAATGTCTGCATACACATCAATAATGTTTATATATTAAACAGGCAAACTTTTGAAAAGAAAAGGTATTAACCTTTCCTTAATTTTTAGCTGTCTTCTAAAACAATATTTATTTTAAACTTTAAAATAACCAGATGATAATGTCTAGATGTTAAACTGATCTGAGAAATAAGGCCTTCATAGGATCTTTGCCATTGATCCAATTTAGGATTTATCAAAACATTTTAAATTTCAATGACACCCAATGCAGCGCAAAAAAAAAAAAAAAAAAAAAAAAAAAGTGGAATGAGGCAGGTAGTGTACAGTGCACTGTGCCTTAAAAGAAAAAATACATCCACAAAGTGCTTTGCCGACGAAACACTTGTTAACATTATCCTGAGAACGAGATAGAACATGCCACAACTAAAATGAAACACACAAAAATAATAATGAATATGAAAAAAGAAAAGAACTTTGTCAGTCTTTATGGATACTTACCTCTCAATATCTTTCACTTCAACACATTTGCCAAAGGTACCCTCACCAAGGGTTTGTATAACCTCATCTGAAATTAAACATAAGCTTCAAATAATTCCTAATATATGAAAAGTGATACTGGACTGTTGCCAGTAATAAAAAATGTGGGAGCTTTTTTTGTGTTTTTAACCATGGCAATGATGTGTGGGAAAAGGGTGGACAGAGAATGTGTGGCAGTTAAAACCATTTCAAGAGGTCAGTTTCATTTTTACTTTTTTTACCCAAGAAAGTCCCATTTCACTTGTTCTTCAAATACTGATAAAGTGTTTGTAATAGAATATAATTATATGTAGAAGATAGATTTCAGTATTATGAAAGTTGATTCTTCCTCCAATTATATCGGAAGCAACTATCTTACACCAAATTTACATTTTCACTTATCAAAACAAATGCTATTTTTAACTTAAGAAAAACAAAACTTAAAAAATTGGTTACAAGAAATAAAATTGTAAAATCTGTTAACTTATAGTTAGTCATCCTCTTACATTCAGCAAATGGAGATTTTTCTGAATATCTCAAGAAAAACATTTTCAAGAGAAAGTTAAAAAAAAAATTCCTGATAGATTAGCACAAAAATATGAATGGAACACCTGAAGAGAGACAAACTACACCAAAATTTCTTCACATTTAACAGCTGTGACCAACTTTAAATATCATGCTAAATAATAACTTATATTTTATCTAATAGATCCAAGTGAACAAAAGGATAAAAAGATAAAATCTGTAAAATTAGGAAACCGTACATATGAAGTTTACATAATATTCTTTTCACATTCTTTCAATAAATAATTTGTTTAATGAAAAAAGTTTCATAATATTTAATTTGATTATTTATGATAGCACTTTGTATCAAATTTGGAAAAATATAAAACTATGGAAAGGAATGGATTTCATTTTTTTTTTTTTTTTTTTTTTTTTTTAGTTGTTTGGATAAAAAGAAAAAGATTTTAGTTTAAAACTATCACTAAATTATATTTATAAATTCTTAATTATGGGTATTAGAAAGATAGTTTTGTGCAAACTTTCAGCGGCTACCTTTGGGCCATATGTTAAACTGTATTAGGTGAACTTAATGACCAGAAGTTGCATTATTATTTAATTTCTCATGATATGTCTTATAATTAAAAAAAAAAAAAAAAGAAAAAAGTTGAATGAAGTTTACAAATAATGCAGCAGTCAGATATTTCCTTCTAAGAAATTCTAGTAATTAAAATGAAAGCAAAACCCCTAACAGATTAATTTTTAATGACAAAGGAAGAAGATGCTAAATTCAAAATAGCCACTATTTGGAAAATTCAAACAACTGAAACTTACACGGAAGCATTATTGGATTAAGTGTTAGTATAAATATCTATATTATTTCAAGATGACCATATCCTTTTCTCATCTTGATTAGAGACAGGAGATTAAAGTTCCTTATTGTTATATTTCCTTACAGAATCCATTGTAGATTACAACTATTATGTTATTATAATAAAACTGACATGAAATGAATAAATATAAAAGTACTAAAAGAGTGATGAGGAAAAGAAACAAATGCCAGATGAAAGTAAACTGTCATAGAAATCAGTATCAAATCAATAACACCTATTCAATCAAATTTATTATAAAGTGGATATTTTTTGTTAGATTCAACGGACAATTACAAGGCCTGAAATAAATAAATTAAAAAAAAAAAAAAAAAAAAAAAAAAAACCTGGAGAAGATGTCTCTTTAATCTAAATGGTGGCCATGATAAACAAGTGGAAGGATATTAAATTTTTTGGCTAACTCAATGTAACCAAAGTGTTTGTTTGCTAATTTAACAATTTTCAGTGGGACAGAACACAAAATATTCAATGGGAATCAGGAACACAAATGTGTGTGTGTGTGTTTGTTTTTTGCCATGTATTAAATTAGCAGGGACATGCAAACATTTAGGACTGAAAATATAAAAGGGTTCAAGGAAAAAAAAAATTCTTTTTTTAAATTTCCCAATTCCATTCCAAGTACAACAAAAAAAAAAAAAAAAAAAAAAAAAAGCATAAAAGAAATAATAGTGAAGTATAAACCCATTGCATTTAGTTAGAAACTTTACCTATAAACATTTCGAATAAAAGAAAAGGCTGGGAGATAAATGCAAAAGGATGGAGAGGATGATTCCTGTTTACCCCTCCCTCAAAAACAAACATTCAAATACCAGAGGAGAGGAAAGAGAAAAATTCAAAACATAAAAAGAAGGGAAGGAGGGGGAAGAATTATTCCATGAGAAATGTATGTGTATATGTACATGTATGTAGGCAAGCATGTGCATTTATGTATTTAAGAAAATACATGCATTAACAACCACTTATCAATAAGAATGTATTCTATTGTATTGTATTACCAGATGCCACATTTACATGTTTGACACAATGTGTAACATTCAATTCAAGTTATGTGTGCCATAAAGGATATCTGCCCATGTCCCAAGACAACTGAAGAATAAGTAGGATATGATGAAATTAATCAATTTGTATTTACAGCAAATAGGACTACTGAAAAGTGTGAGAAGAGATCTTACAAACCATATTAAGATATTGTATGCAGACCAAACCAGCCATATTGATATGTAGATTTTTAAAAGGGAAATAAAAACTTAGTGTTGTATACAAAAAAAAAAAAAAAAAAAAAAAAAAGAAGAGAGAGAGACAGGAGGAGGAGGAGGAATAACAGTATAATGCAAACAAACCCAAGATGTTTTAGCAGAATCTTTCCATCTACTTTATACATGTATTTATGAAATCAACAACAATTGTACACACATAATGAATAAACACATTGTTTATATAAAGTGTCAGTGAACATAGCATGGGCAATACAGAGATTTCTAAGATCATTTGCAAATAGGAATTCCTAACTTAAAGTTAATATACAGAATAATGCACATATAAACAGTTTTCTTAGCCTTATGGCTTAGGTTCAGAGAAAAGCTCAAAATATTTAACAGAAAAATGTTATTTACACTTGAAATATTTTCACAAATTAATTTTTTAAAAGTTTGAATCAATCATTCAGAAATAACTTTATAATTGGAAAAAAAAAAAGAAAAAAAAAAGATTTTTTTTTTTTTTTTTTTTTTTAAATATAAATATGATGAAACAATGGAAATAAGTATTTTCTTGTTTGGACTGAGAAATATCAAGATAGAAAGATTGGAAAAAATTAAAGTTAAGAAAACATGAAAGACAGAAGAGATAGGATAGAAAGGAAGATGTTTGAGATTTAAGGAAAAAAAAAAAAAAAGAAAGAAAAGAAATAAAAACATTAATACAACGGGAAAAATTTGAATAGAAAAAAAAATCAGGAGAAAAAAAAAAAAAAAAAAAAAAAAAAAAAAAAAAGAAGTCAAATAATATCCTAGGCTAAACATTACGAAATGATGAGTACATCGAGCTTGAAGAACGTCTCCCGGGTGATAGATCAGGTGACCATCTTCGTCGTCCTCGATGCTGGGCGCTCTTGCACTGAGTTCAGGGTGGTCCTGTGGTTTGTTCAGCCCCAACGTATTTCATCATCATCCCCCATTCATTCATTCAGTGGCACATTTCATCCCCCAGCAAGCGAACAAATCAATCAGCGGAGTAGCAGCAGAGTTCGTTCACATCCGGAGCACCGAATTTTTCAATGCCGCAACAGTGAGGCCAGCCAATTCAGGGTACATATGAGATAAACAAGGGTAGGCAAGGCCAAGTAAAGATAGTGTCACATACAAGCAAAAAAAGATTTCAAAAAAACAAATATATATAAAAAATATAGAGAGATATACATAGATATGTATATAGAGAAATAAGATCACTTTCAAACTAAATGGGGATCAAGTCTTTCCTTTTTTTTTCTTTTCTGTTTGAGGGTCATTAAAAATTATATTTAAAAAGCAGAGCAGAAATCAGCATTGGTGAACAATATTTACCAAGATATTTGAAGGCAACATGTATAAATGATAAATGCAAATATACATATTAATATTTTATAACTTCTCATAGCAACACATCATGAAAATGAATAGCATAAAATATTAAAAACAAAAAAATAAATAAATAAAATTCATGAATACAACTAGAATACAAAATTATAAGTATATTTTATCAAGACATCTACTTTAAAGAAAACTAAATTACTTAGACAAATGTAACACAAACTTGATAAAATTATAAAATGAAAAAAAAGTTACTGCAGGAATAAAGACATTAAAAAGTTCATATCAAGCAAAAATTCAAGATCAATTTAAACACTATAAAAACATTGGATTGAGAGTAGGTTAAAAAGTGATGAAGATCCTATAAGATGTTAGGAGAAAAAATTCTAAATATACACAAATTAATAATTAAAACAGGGTTTATGTGAAAATCTTAGCAAAAACTTTCACTAAAATAATGCACTCTTTATAATTTCTTCATAACTACAAGCCAAATAATTAAAAAAGCTTTATGATTATGTTAATATCTTTTCAGAGAAAAAAAAAATTCAGTTAGATCACAATTTCAAAATACTGGGAAAAATGCAAATATAGCTCTTTATACCAGGTTAATATTTTGGACTTGAATGATAAGCATTTGTGTATAAATGAATGTAGTGAGAGCAGATTAAACAATTAGAAAATTGTCTCATTTTCAACTTTGCACCTTGTTGTTAAGAAATTTATCTGTCTTCAAACTATATTACAAACATCTATAGGAATAGAAAAATAAATGAACTTTACCAAAGACTCATATTCAGTTGTCTTCATTGAAGGAGAGCAAAAAGCCCCATTGAAATATCAGTTTTGAAGATTGAAGAGTTTCATTTAATTATTAAGTAAACTAGTAAAACTAGATATATATATATCTATTAAATAATTCTAACACCCAAAAATGAAACTTGGGAGAGAGATATAACAATTAATTAATACATTAAACTATCAAGATTTTAAAATATCTAGCTAAAAGAGAAGCTCAAACCTTTTTTTTTTTTTTTTTTTTAATTTTACAGGTAACTAAAAAATTTAAATTGGTAGTCTGAGCATGAAGCAAGTTAAATATCAAACTAACAAGAAGCATAACATAATAAACAAAGTTTTATCTGCTTTTCTGATATTAGCAAATGAGAAAAAGATGGACTGCAAAGCAATGATACAAAATTTATGGCAGAGAGCTTTGGATATATAAAATCAAAATTTGTTTAAAAACATTCCATATGCACTATTTTTTCCATTGCGGGAATACTCATGAAGAAGTCAAGGTATTTAGAGTTCAATGAACATAATCAAGCAAAAATTTATTAATATGATCAAAAATTTTTTTGATTTTTTTTTAAAATTTTTCTAAGTGTTGTAAAACTGGTAAAATTAGTGATTACTTTTTGTAGTTTCGAATAATAGACAATTTTGTGTCTAATTTCAGAACAAGAAAAGTACAGAACCATATTTACTGTATGTGTTAAAAATATAAGCAACTCCAATGCTGTGGTAAGAACTACCTAAAATCAGTTTCTACAGGTAACTATTTTGATCAATTTATTTGTAGAGGTCCATTATACAAAATAAACAGAAATTCTAAGTTGCACTTCTAAAAGCTACTTGTTTTTTTGTTTTTGTTTTTTTAAAAAAGCCAATATCTGTATAAAGGCCATAAGTATGGAAAAATTGTTATGTACTTATATAATAGCAATTTTCTATATCAACAATTATCAAGTAAAGATTAAAATAATTTTTTAATTTTTTTTAATTTATTTTTCAGTCATTTTAATGCACTTAATTCCAAAGTGAATATTAAACTATCAATGAACCCAGTGTCAACATCACTGAACAGCAGCACATTTTACAAAGTATATTGAGAGAATCAAATATGAAGCGCAACTTACTTCCAAAATAATGATCAGAACAATTATTTTGGTAAATGGATTGAGCCAAGAACTTTTCAGCATCCCTTCATATATCCCAGGTTAGAAATATTGATTCATCCTTGCATTATGTTACTTTAAATATTTAAAAAGCAGTTTTATTTTATATATAAGGTTATGCAAATAAAAACCCAAGGATAAAAAGTTGCAGATCATTTTTTAAATACTATTGGTGCTCTATTTAAAAAAAAAAAAAAAAAAAAAAAAAAAACAAACATTGTTTACAAACCCTACAAGTTTCATTTATTTTTGGTTGACAACTGCAATAATTAAACAACTGTTTTATCTCAAATATTACTGTTCTTTTGTGGTCTCTTATAAATCTTTTGAGAGGAAAATATTCTTTATAGGTGACACAAATAGAATGTCTTAAGCTAGGAATTTAATCAAAGCAAGCTTTATAAATAATGCATCCAAGTGGAGATGTGTGTATGCGCGTACCCACACAGAACGTGCATTTATATTATTTAGGCATTTATTTTTCTCCTTCTACCAAAGGTATAAAGGATAACAGAAAACTTAAAGCAAAAGAATCATGGCTGGAGGTTGGTGAAAAGTTACCCCCCACCTTCTCCTTACTTCATAAGCCATGGTTGGTGAGGAAGAGAGGGAGAAAGAAGTTAAGTGAAGAAGAAATGTTGCTGTAAGGCTATTGAGCAGTTTGTAAGTAAGATGCAGTAAGTAGAGGAATTATACTAACAGCTTTAAAGCTTCTAACAAAGTAGAGAAGCAACAGAAACAATACCAGAATTTGCACTGTAGAAAGATACATGTTATTAGATTCCTAAGACAGTTACAAACATCATTACTTGCTAATAATATGCTAAATATTTACGTTTTTAAGAGTTGGTGTCGTTTCATACAAATAGTATCAATTGCTACTAATATAATTATAGAAAAAAAACATTCTGGCATCTAACTTGCACCAAAGAAGTGGTTCAAGAGAAAATATATTTTATCATTTTCACACACACAAGTTTTGACATTTATAAATCTATATTGATACTAAAATGACAGATTTTCATAAATGAGAATCAGTGAACAATGATTTTATTGCAGATAAAAACCATTCCTTTTTAAAGATACCTTTCCTATATCTGTATAGGTAAGGGGAAAAAAAAAAAAAAATCAATATAACTTAAATTTTCCAAATGGATATTGTTTAGAGTGTAAGAGAAAATTACTATTAAAAAAAAAAAAAAAAAAAAAAAAAAAAGCTTTGATAGATTGTAAGCAATTCTGCTCATGTCCAACAGCTAACCTTTTAGTGATATTTAAGCAAATATTAAAACAATAGACTTTCCTATCAGCCACACCCAAATATAGCAACTACTTTATTTCACTATCCAATTAAATAGTGCACAATGATACTAGTCTATAGACAAAATTTTAGTTAAAGGGATATATAAAAAATGTCAATAACATTAAAAGTTTACAAATATCTGGCTTTCAGAGTTTAGATTTATCTTCTAGAAAACCATTTTTAATTACTAAAATGAATTTTTTCTGCTTAAAATGTACAAATGAAATGATCAATTCAAAATATCTAAATCATACACTGCAAGTTTTATTAAACTTGTCTTATGATCCATTCCACAACTTTCTTCATGTACAAAAGGAAAGTTTAACTCTAACATCAACAACATAAAAGGAGTTCAATTGTCCAAAGCTTGGGATCACAGATTCATTTGACGACTGGCCTTTCTTTATATAAAAAGAATTTAAGACATTTGTATAATAAGAGATGCTGTTAAGTTCTTGTCTTAATACACTTGGCCAAATATCAGAGACTTGAGGGGAGTCAAGCTGAAAACTTTACAATAACCTTTTATTAGACAGTTATTTATAAATAAAAATAATAAAATAAATTAAAACTGAAAAGTATTTTAAAATTTCATCTTTTCAAGTGAAATAATTAAAAGAGCAAAACTTGTAAATGAATAAAGCCAGGAACAACAAATAATACTAAATCTGATTAATAGATTCAGTTTAAATAAGTTGCAAAAAAAAAAAAAAAAAAAAAAAAAAAAAAAAGTTATGTAATCAATACGAGTTCAGCTACTGGAATCTCTTGAAGATATCTTGTATCTTTAAGTTATTTAAGTTTAATGGTCATAGAGAGAGAGAGAGAGAGAGGAAGAAAATGCTCTTATAATGTAATAAATATAAGTGTGTGTGTGTGTGTGTGTGTGTTTGTATGTATATATACACACAACTGAGAGGACTGTGGAAAAAGCATCCAAAGGCTTTCGCTCTCATTATTCCAATATGAAATAGTCAAAGCAAAATTTGTTATATAATAGCTCACAAGGTTAAAAGCAGGGTAAATATTCAACTTGCTTAAGTATTGGATTTCCTCCAATTACAAAACTTTTTTAATTATTACTTTGCTTAGCTTTTTAAATGATAAAGATAAATTGCCAGAAATAGAGTAAAATAAACTATTGAGGTGTTAACTCTTTCAAAAGTTTTAATCAATAAGTAACAGTAAAACATGGCAAAACGTTATGACTGTTTTCTTTATATATCCAAAGCTCTTGGTAAAAACAATCTTGTTTGTCTAGACTCAAATAATGCACAAAAATTCTTGCATTCATTTACATCCAAATAATAACCAACATTTTTCTATAATGTCCAATGCAGATATTTAATGGTTGAAAGGTAGATATTAAGTTAGATGGTAGGTAAGTAGATAGTTAAGAGTTGCCAGCCCACAATGCAACCATCATTCATGTGACAGTCAAAGAGGGAAGGAAGAGTTGAAGCAAAATAGGTAAAAATGTTGATTGCAACATCAAAATTGCATTGCCAAATGAAATGGCGCCATCACTAATTTCATCAAATCAAAAATTATATATATGATTCAGCAAGGGAGAGGGAGTTATTTCATGCCCCCTCCCCTCAATTATTGTTTGAAAAAGACAATGCCAAAATAAAAAAAAAAAAAAAAAAAAAAAAAACACAAACTAATATACTAAAATAAAAAAAAAAAAAAAAAAGGCAAAACTAATAGAAGACAAAGTAAAAACTAAAACCATTAGTTTAAAAATGCAAGCAAGGTTGGAAGGTATATCTTGTTGGGGGTAGAGAGAAGTAAAAGGTGTTTTTTTTTGTTTTTTTTTTTTGTCATTGCTGACTCCATATGAGCATTAAATTAGTAATGGAGATATGAATAAAGAGTGGAAAGGTTAAAAAAGAAGTTATGACAGAATAAGTACTCCCAAAAACTGTATGGTCTACTTTTTCAGTCAGTTATAAAAGCAGTAAAAGTTTAAGTGTGTGTGTGTTAACTGGAAAATGATATTTCTGCCAAATTCTCAGTGTTAACCTTGCTATGATGATGACATTGAAGAAAAAAAAAAAAAAAAAAATCAACAGACGCACACACACACACTCCCAGATTTTTATCAATGGCTTAGTAATAGACTTTATCTTTTTCTTTACTTTTTCCCCCCGTTTTAAAAACTTTATAACTTAAAACATGATAAATGTTGTACAGTGATTATTTTCTTATAAAATTTTTTTGTTCAATGAAAAAGTCAAGACCAAACTGAGTACCCTAATCTCTAAGAGTAAATTAACCATTCAATCACTCCACGAAGAAAGGGAAGCAAGACCAAATTGTTGCAACATTCCTTTAAAAATTTTCTAGAGGCAAGATTTCCTGCAAATGCAGAGTAGTTGCCATTGTTGGAGATCCCAATTGTTGTGGGCATTCCCAGACTTAGCTTATCAAATGTTGTGGGGATTTTAAGTCGGGTAACGTTCATGTTAGATGACAAATTATACTTATTGTTGGGCAGCCCATACTTCCTCATCATAGGGAAGTCCAGCTATTGAAAGAGAAGCCATAACATAAAAAAAAAAAACAAAAAAACTTTTAGTTTCTCGAGAAGATAGAACAAAATGTTTTGTAATTATCCAAGAACATTTAAAAAAAATTGTTTTTGAATGTATGCAAAATTAAATAACACAAGAAATGAAGTGTCATTATCAAAAGTAGACATATCATATATATAGATCTTTGAGTGCAACCAATGAAGTTGAAGAGTAAAAGAACTAATTGGAAATATTTGGAGAGGATGAAAGCAGGTGATAAAAGAAACTGAGAAGCAATTGGAAACAAATTGATAAGTGGCAAAACTTTTTTTGATAAACAACAGGAAATAAAACTAGCATGTAAAAAGAGCGGTTAATCAAATTTCAAGTAAACTATCTACATCTGTACAAGACAATTAAAATAAAAATAGTTAGTTTATAATAGTAAAGTCAATGAAAAACAAATTACAAGACATGAAAAGTTTTAACTATCATCAAAGCATATGCTTTACAAATTAAGTTTTCAATAACCATGTTTTTGTTTCTTTTTAACTCCTACTCAAAATAAGTTAGAGCTTGTCAAGTGTACATTTTGCTTGAACTTGTTTAAGAAATTATAGCCAATTAAAAAGGAGGAACAAATGCTAAAAGTTACATACTCAGGAAGATTATATAAGACATTAATTTTCACTTTAACCATCTTTTTATTTCTTACTTCTACTTTAAACAATTGTGGAAAGCAAGGGCTTACCAACAATGTACTTACCTTTTTGGCCAAAGTTGACGTTGGCGTAGAATTATGATTGTGGTTGTTATTGCTGGTGCTTGTGTTGTTGTTGTTTAGAGCTGTGGTTGTACTGTCTGTGGAAGAAGTAGGCATATTCGCCCATTCTTTGTAAGCCGTCAGCACATCCACTTTCATTTTACACGCGAAAGATTCCACATTGGGACAATCACAAAAAATACTTGGGCCAACAATGTACTCCAGAAATTAGGGTGTCCAAAAAGTGATTTACTTTTTAGCTCAATAGCCACCAGTAACAAGGCTAGTATGGATGGAGGCTGTTTGTACTTGAATAAAAAAAAATCTACTGATGGAGAGAGAGAGGAAATTTTAGAGAGTGAGTTAGCAAATAGCAAGAAAAAGAGTAAAGAGAGAAGAGCTGTTTCCTCTGTGGATGAAGGTAGTTTTTTGTTTTCCCCTCTCTCTTTCTCTTGATGCCCCCTTACTGGCTTGTAGAGCCTCTGTTTAAGCTAACTTAACCTCCTTTACAGGGCAAGAGAAAAAAAAAAAAGAAGAGAAACTGGTGCTGGCTGTTTGCTTTTTTTTTTTTTTTTTCTTTCTTTTTTTTCAATTCAGGCACTGGAGATGTTGGTAAGCACCAAGAGTTCTGAGAGACAGAACAAGTGAGGGGAGGGGCTGGTAGTAAACAGTGGTAACGGTTAGACACACAAAAACAGATAAAAACACACACACGTACCTGCATATACCACTGCACACACATGCCCTAACCCTAATACACACACACACACACACGTGTGTGTATGTATGTTAATGTTTTCTCATATATTTATATATAATATCTGTATATGTAAATATATGTATATATCTTTAGCAGCTAGGCCGGCTGCTATCAGCTTGAATTTCACTGCTGATCATCAACACATGCTGCTGCTGCTGATACTGGAGTGAGGTACGAGAGCCTCTAGTCAGACCCAGCCACTCAAGTAAGCATTCCATGGGATGAGGAAGAGAAAAAACTGTGTGTAAGTTTTCCATTCTTTCTGGCCATAAACTTAGACAAAAAGAGATTCTCTCAAAGTTCTGAAGAAAGTGATAACAGCAGTAAATTTTCACACATGCAACTTGATTTCTTAAAACAGGATTTTTAACAAAAATGTAATTTTCCTCTTTGATTAGAATTTGGAAGTGTTTGTTTGGATTATGATTTTATTCTAATAATCTTCAGCATTTTAATATTTACATTGACAAAAGGAAAATAAATATTCTGTTCTAGTTGTCTTGAAATGATTTAATTTATAATTTAATAATTGAAATGAGAAAAACCTTTAACTTTCCAGGTTCATTTTTACTTTATACATAAAACTCCTTAAAAAGCAAAAAATTGAAAACTTTTTCAGGTTTGAAAAAAGTAGTTTAAACAGTTATTAAATGTAAATAGCTTATACAACAGAGGAAGATTTTTGAATTCTTACAACCCCGAAGCTCCAATTTTTTCCTTTAAATTAAAATCACAGTTCAGCTTCTAATAATTGCCACATCACAAATCATAAGGCAAGTTTAAAAAAAAAGTATTAGTTTTAACATTGGCAGGAAGAACTTGTAAACAGGCTAGCCATTTTTTTTGTGCTCACTTCATATTTTTTTTGTAATTATGCTTAGAATTAATTGTATGAGATGAAGCTAATCTAAACAAATTTAAAGTTAAAAAGATTTAATGAGAATAAAATGTTCAAGAATTGAAATATTAATAAAGAAATAAAAAAAAAAAAAAGAAGCTAAATTATTATAAAAGTTATTTTGTAAAACTGGAAAAGTGGCAGCATTTTAAAATACTTTCTCAAATAAGTTTAGTAGGATTTTTTATGCTAAAATTCACTCATGAATTTACTCAGTCAATTATTAAAAAACTGCCATGTTATTTAGAACAAAATAATTTTATATAAATTTGTACTTGGTGCTATAGCAGGTATATTAACATGTATGTACATTGAGAGTGTTTCTAAAAGATTAATATTTGGCTAGTTAAAACTACAAATGAAAGTGAATACATAAATAATAGTAGTGTGCAATGATGACAAAATTTACATTCAGTCTGATATAAAAAAAGAGGAGAGAAAGAGGTAAATAGTAAAACATTGCACAAGTATACATGGAATTACAGACATACATTTCAGTGGATGGATAATCTTATTACTCACATAAAAAAAATTGTTGTTATGACAGTGAGCTTTGATATAATTTTTGTGATGGTTATGAACAGTCAGAAACCAGACATCAGTCAACAAGGCTGACTTGGGAGGTCAGTTCTTAGTAGTACAGGCTGGCTGCTAAAGTGGACAGTTCCACTTTAGAGATTTTTGAACATCTACACTTGCCAGCAGAGAATGATGGCTTAAGTGGCTCTGATACCTATTGGCTACCATGGTGGCGATTGTGGTGTTATCACTGATCATCTTAGATGTTTGAAAAACAGGAGTGTCACCAATGTTGAAACAGTTATAGTATGCATTATTTAAGATGACAGACTGCTGATGATGTTGCAATCCATAAAAACAGTGGTAAGCAGTGGTTGTATCAGTAGTGCCAGTCGGATACAGTCGTTTGTTGTTAATATTTTTGTTGATTGAAGTATACAAATGAGAATCACCAGTAGTTCTCACAGTCCCAACGGTGCAGAGAAGGACAGATTCCTCATCAATGAAGAAAGAAAAATTGCAGTCAAATGCTGCCACCATTATTGGGTGGGAAGAGAACAGAGAAAGACAACACAATGTCATAAAGCAACAACAATGGCTGCTATAACAGAAACAATAGAGGCAGGGACAGTGAAAAAGAAAATAGCATCTGACTGTTTAGAAGCCTTTTGAAACGCTAAAGTTAACTGCAGCAACATTTTACATCATCATAGGTATATATTGAGATTCCCTTTAAGCTTTCTCCACTGTTTTAAAAACAAAGATAGAGAAAGTGAAACAAGAAAGAATGGCTTATTATGAAAAAAAGTAATGAATGTTCAGCAGCAGCAGCAGGTGAAAAAAAAAAGAAAAAAAAAAAAAAAAAAAAAAAGAAAAAGTAAGAGGGGATAGAGAAGGTAGTGAGGAAAAAAAAGAAGAAAAAAAAAAAAAAAAAAACACAGGCACAAATTAATATAAGAGGAACTCTCTCCAATGTAGCAGCCTCCACCCACTTTGATTAAATGCAACAACTGCAACAGCAACAATAATAGTTAGAAATGATTGAACACTATTACTGCAATGAGAATGATAGCAGCAGCAGCAACCACTATGATGGAAGAGATGGCAATGATGGTTTCTAAAGGATATAAAATAAGCCTAAGAAATATTACAAGGTTGTTCTCCTTATCTTGGTCTCCAGAAAGCTGTATGTGACAAAATTTGTGATAAAAAAAATAAAGAAACTGTTTGATATTCTCATTGCAGTATATCCACTGAAAACAGGCCTTGAACATTAAGAAAGAATCATTGATAATGCAGCTGAAAATTTATCCACTGTCACTACTGCTACCAGCAGTGGAAAGAGCAGTAGCAGTGAAGTGGAAAGAGCAGTAGTAGTGAAGTGGTAACAGCAATAAGGCAGTAAGTAGTTGAATAAGCAAGCAAGAACTGCATAATAAAAATTTCATTCACTAGAAAATACACTTGGTAAATATTTATGTTCAGGTCAATGCTGATTTCAACATTTTCTTTTCATCTTTGTTAATAATAGTAGAGAAGCAGAAAAAATATTTCTAATGATAAAAATAGGAATCTCAAGGAATATTACCAGTTGAATTAAGATGTGACAAGCAAAAAACAAAATCTCATTTCTGCCATTAATTCTCTTTAAAAAGGAAAAGTTTTTGTTTTTGTTTTTGTTTTTTTTTTTTTTAAATAAATAAAAATAAGGAGGGAATGTGGTAAAGCTGGAAAAAGAAATTTTCAAAAGAATTTTTAAAAAAATGAAGAAATCAATTTATTCAAAATATGATCCCCAAGTAGTAGAAAAAGTGCCATCATTGAAGCAAACAGCAACAATTTTTTTTTTCTTTTTGGCTCTAGGTCTGTTAGCATTTTTTTTTCATTTGCCAAAATGAAGAATATGTGCCTTACCTGAGATGAACACCTGCCTGAGATAGAAATAAACTGACACACTGACTGGCCTAACACATTTTTCTATCATGATAAAAAAAATAAAAATAAAAAAAAATAATTTAATTTAAAAAAAAAAAAAAGTGGAGGGGGGGACTACATGTCACACACTTTTTAAAAAAAAAATTTCACTTTTTCTAGCATACATTTTTTGAGGGAACTTTTTAATGCATTTCTTAACCTATTTCAGTTTTCAAATCTGATGCACCAAAGAATGTTGATTTCCTAAGGCTGAGGCCAATTTTGATGTCATACAACTTTTTCAGGGTGGGGGTGAAGATGAGGAGAGGAAAAAAAAAGAAAGGCTGTTACAGCTCAAATGTCCCACTCCATTTTAATTTATGTTTTTTTTTTGGGGGGAGGGGGCATTAATATATTAAGAATCAGTTAAATTTAAAAAGAAAATATTTATACTTTTTTTTTGCTATGCTTCATATCTTGGGTATATATTTTGAAAGAGCTGGTCATACATATTACCTAAAGCAGAGAATATAAAACTAATAAATGTAAATTTAATTTATAGCAGATTATGCATTTGGTCAAATACTGGTATAAATTATTCTGTAGGGATGGGGAAGAAAAAAAGTTTATCTCCGTAAACTATTATCAAAATCTCCAATTATTTCTCTTCCAAAATCTTGAACAATTGTTACAATATACCAAATTAAAACAAGATAATGTGAGAAATATTCATGATACAAAGCTTAGTAAATGGTTCAGAGAAGTAGCTGTATGACATATGGCCTTTAAACTGACTAAAGTAGCAATAATTGTTGTAAATGTAATAATGATTGTGGTGTTGACAGCTAAATCTTCAGGAAATAACCTCTTTACTAAGAGAAAAAAAAAAAAAAAAAAAAAAAAACACCTTGCTTACCTTTACAGGAATACAAAAACCATTCACTTAAATGTTCAATATATTTTGTCCTCACACACAAAAATCTTTTTTCTTCTTTATAAAAGTAGTTATCTAATAACTTCTGAAAAGGCACAGGACAGCAAAAAGTGAAAGAAAAATATGTGGTACTTTGGCATTTTTCTTTTCTTTCAAAAATAAAAAAAAAAGCCTAAAAGTGACTGTTGGGACAGACAAGACAGCAGTAGTAGTAGTAGTAGTAGTAGCAGTAGTAGAGAATCTGGGTATTTCCTGATTGCCAAAAACATGAATACACATGTCCAGTATGGTCTACTCACCCGACTTGACTGTGAACTGTATGAGGGTCGGTGATGCCGGTAACTCCTGCGGTACTTCTTTCGTTTATGTGATCTACTGTGGCCACTGCTTTCATGGGAGTGGTAATGACTGCTATGATCAGAATCATGGTAACTGTGACGACTTGAGTAGTTCATGCGATCTGGGCTATAGGAATTTTCGTCAGAATGGTCCCTGTCACGATGGTGGTGATGATGATGGTGGTGGTGGTGGTGATGCCGCCTCCTCCTTCGATCAGGACTGAAATTCACAAAGAAAAAAAAAAAAAAAAAAATGGATAAAAACAGAATAAATACAAAAATTAAATTTATCTTAAGCAATGAAATGTGGACACAGGAGAGACCATATAGATAAGACATTTAAATAAGTATCCAACTGAAAAGAGCATCAGAAATTGTGTTTTTATTTTACTTTACAAATACTTTAGCATTTGATAACAATAATCAATTTTCACAAATGATTTATTTTTTTAATGCAGAAATAACACAAAGCAATTTCTATAACTCTTATCAAGCCTGAAATTTGTCCTTCAAAATTACCTATTTTTTCCCCCTCATTTTTAAATTTTTAAGTAATGACCAGATTCAGATGCTCATTATTTAAAATGTCAGTGTCAATGTCATTTCCCAAAAACTTCAAGTGAGGAGAGACTACTTGATTGCTAACGAAAATTTATCTGATCCACCAAAAGAAGGTATCAAAATTAGTATGAAAGGTGAAAAGAATATGAAATATAAAATATTCCTTCCACAGCAAGATTTAACTTTCACAAATCTGAAGTATTTTTCTATTACACACTTCCACAATAACATTTAAAGAATTAGCTTAGTTATTACAAGGAAATCAGATTGTGATTGGTTATTAAATTTTTTTTAGCAAATTTAAATCTGACAACATTTTACAAACTACAATGTCAATAGTAAGCAAAACAGTGATAAAAATACTAAAAAAAATACTTGAATAAAAACAAGGTTATAAAATTCTAATACAACTGCTATAAATCTATGGTGGGGTGCTGAAAAGTTCTCAGCTTCAAGAAACCATTTTTTTTTTTTTTTTTTTTTTTTTAAAAACCCTTCATGGTCATAGATCTATATTCCTTTCATCAATTGCCAAACCACATTGTTTATCTATGTCATTTAAGAACCACTAAATGCTGTGACTTAAGCTATTCTGCTGAAATAAACAAAGGTATTAAAAGTAATTTTCTATTCAATTCATAAAGCTTTTTCCATCACTTTATAGAAAAACCAAATATTTCAGAAACATTAGCTTAAGAGTTCTTAGCAACTTTTACACTGATCTTTATTTTTAACAAGCCCTGAATGAACAGATTTGTGAGCTTTAATTTTGAGAAACTTCTGATACAATTTTTATTCAACAGGAGGAGAGGAAGAAAAAGCATTTACTGGCACACTAACACTCATGACTTTAGTGCAATTTTTATATAATTAAAAGAAAGCGTATGTGTGTGTGTGTACACAAATATATGAGTGAGAGAATGTACTGTTTCCTAATACTTTCTAAATTATAATTAGAAAAAAAAAAAAAAGGAAAAATACTTTTACAGCAACAGTTTGTTATCACAAAGCATAAAAGAAATATTAAATGCAAAGAGCTACAACAAAATATTAATGTAATTAATAGTTCTTCAAAATTGTGTTCATTAATAAATACTTTTTGTTAAACTTTTTTTTTACGAGCTAAAACTTTACTTTTCAAATTTTAAATTTCACATTTCAAAAACCTGGTTTGTCTGTGCAATACTACTAGATTATTTTCATATATCAAACTGATACACCTTCAAGAGTAAAATTTACAATTCAATTTTAAAAGGAATTTGAGCAAGAAATATCAACATTATCTGGAGAAAAAAAAAAAAAAAAGATCCAGTTGTCTGAATCATTGTTAAAGAAAAATCTCCAATCTACATTTTTATTCTTTAAAAACTCATACCTAATTATAAGCATTTTTAACTTTTAGAGTTCTTAGTAATAAACAGCAGATAGACTAAAGAGGCGTTAGTGAGTAGGTGAAGCCATAAGATTTAGTTGATACCAGTAATCTCTGCTAAATATAGATGCAGCATAAAAATAGATTTTAATTGCAAGAGTATTTTGAACTAATATCTCTGAGAATTAGAATCAGAGATACTTGTGAAAAACTCATTTAAAAAATTTAAATAAATTTTTCCACTGAAGTAATTGTAATATTATGTCAAACAGCAACAGGTGATTTGAACCCATAACTAAATATTAAATTATCTGATTATGTAACTTAAATTTATAAATCAAATACATTGAAATAATTCTGTTGTAGATTACTGCATTGAAAATAAAACCAAGCTGAGGAAAATGCTTCATTTTTATTAATTGCATTCATTTAGCCTATTTAACAATGGTAGGCAGATTAAGAATGTTATCAGAGTAAATAAACCTGTTTCAGCAACCTACAGAGAAAATGATAGCAAAAAACAAATAAGAGTGAAAATTGATAAAACAAAGGCCAACAGAAATAAAAATATCTTTAAAGCAGAGAAAATGTTTGGTAATGTTTTTAGGATTCAAACCTTAATGACTAATGAAGAAAATTCTTATTCTAATCAGTAATAATGAAAAAGAAAGGATAGAAACAATTTACATTTTTTTTTTTTACTTTATACTTATTTACCCAATAATTTTGGACAAAAATTAACATCTATAAAACAATTGTTTTACCACCTTCAGTGCCAACATTTGTAGACCAAGAATAAAACAATGACACTAAATAACATTGATGAAAGCATATATTAGTCAGAGACATATATGGTAAGCAACATGAAGACTTTAAACTTAACTTAAGGGGGGGGGGCTGTTAACAGGTAATGGAAATGTTAATAGCCATTTGCATTGAATGTGTTAATAGAATTAATATTTATTCCAGCATTGAATTTCAATGTGTGAAACTGCTAAAAAAGAATTCAAACTAGGCATTTTTTTTTTTTTTTTTTTAAATTGTACCAATTACATCAAGATTTGCTGTATTTGATGGTATAACCCCTGCCCAAACACACACCTCCTGGGTCTAATGTGAAGTTAAGGTATTCAATAGACTAAATGATAACACTTGTTTCACAGATGGATGGAGTCATTTTCTACAGCTTATCAACCCTTTGCAGGCTATTTAAAGCCAGAAAATATTTTTAGATTGTAAGAATTTTGTGGGAGATAATGATTTAGTGATACAAGTCTAATTAACTGACATCTGGAGGGGGAAGAGGATTTATACCTTTCCAAAGAATATTTGCATACAAGTTACAGCACCAAGTGGTTACCCATCTATATAATAACTAGGCTTGACATTTCTTAACTTCGGGGATCATGCAGGAATGTTAATTGTCTAAGCACAAAGATACTAAAGTGATTCTAAGCAGAAGGCCAGGGAATGAGACAGTCTCAAGTCAGTGTGCTGACATGTAAATAATCCAGCTATTTTTTATAAGTACTTTTCTGTAACAAATGCAAGTAATGAAAAGAATAGTCACAGTAGTAGGAATTTTTCAACCTACTTTTTAAATGTCCCTGTTCAAATAAACAAACATTCTCCTGTAAATATTGATATAACTTTAATAAATATTCTAGTCTGGATAATAGTGCCAGGTTTCAAATAATGATAAGGATACCAAAGTAAATAAGCACCATGCCCAGGGGGAAATTAAAGGAAGTAATTGAATCATCCCATTACTTGTATTTGCTATATAAGAGTACTATTCTAATATGGGAATATCAAATAGAATCGGAGCTGGGATTATTATTTGTCCACAAATACAGTGTGTGTGTGTGCGTGTATATATATATATATATATATATATTTTACATACACACACACAAAAAAAAAAAATTAAAAACTTGAAATGACAACAAAATCCTGATTTTTTTTTTTTTTTACATCTTAATAAAATTATAAAACTGAAACTGCAATTAAAATGCCTTATTTTTTTTATTTTTTAATGAAATTCCCAATGAAAAATATTCCAGTTTTATTAATCTGATAATTCTGTGAACAGAACAAGCATCACTAAATCTGACAGTATGACAAACACTCCTTCTCAAAGAAAGTGTTATAATAATTCCAAAAATTTAAAGTTTTAATTTGTTATTTTTACAAAGATCAAAATTCATATAACATTATTAATTTTCATGATTCAAACCAGAGTCAAGTTATTTTAAAAGTTAACAATTTCATCAATTACATGTTTGCTGTTTGTCAAAAATTAAAATCCTAATAATTAAAAAAAAAAATCTAAAATTTGATAATTTGTGTAAAATTCTTAATTTCAATATAAAATTGTTTGAAGTGACAATAATAATATAGCAGGCCTTTTAAGAGACAAGATCAGTTTATTCTGAATGATTCCTGTTGCTTCTCATATTTTACTACACACTGCCTCAAAGATAACTGACCAGAAGGAACAGCAGTTCAGAAAAAGGAAAATATGTTGCTGCTAAGTCTGCGATTTCTAGTGATATGTTTTGCATATCATTTTCAAAAAAAAAAAAAAAAAAAAAAAAAAAAAAAAAAAAAAAACACCAAGTTCAAGAATCAAATCAAGATGGGAAGAGGTGGAGTCATACCTTTCCCAAGTGAATGTAACAAATCTGACTGGAATTTGAACCCGGCTCTCAGATTTCTCATTCTGAAACATTATTCATCACATCAAGTATTCCCAAGGGGTCACTCATCTAACTAGTAACCAGGTTCAACATTACTTAACTTTGGTTTTCAGAAGAAAACTGGTATTTTAATGTAATATGGTTGTAAGCCAGCTTGATGTACAATTTCATACAGTCTTAAGTTGTTTTTCCAGTATGTTAGAATTTGCATTGCTCAATGATAAATGAATTTAATGTATCCCTGTTTGATAGGGGACTTTGGAACTCAAGAGAAACACTTAAGGTTATGGCCCATACATAGCTGAGAATGGCTGGACTAAAGTGAGTGAGGAGAATATTACACGAAATGAAAAAGTTAATGATTTTTTTATTTTTTAAATGGGAAGTCATGCAGTTATTATATTTGCTGAAAGAAATGGACAATTTTAGCACTTCCTGCAAACCCTTTCTATAGAAAATGTGTATTCCAGTTTTATCAAAGAGACCAGCTTGAGTGTCTGAACCAGTTCCTGTATGTGTATCTACATATTCAATGAAAGCATGGTTTTGCCATTATCATGCAAAATCAGAATTTCTACCAGAAGAGAGAGAGAGAGAGAGAGAGAGAGAGAAAAAAAAAAAAAAAGAAAAGAAAAATAATATCAACTACTATTCAAAATTCAGATCAATTAAATACTATGCTATTCTTTCTGCAAAAATCTAATTACCAAATAAAGTTACTGAAAAAAAAATTACAAGAAGAAATAAATCTCGTCATTAATTTGTATTTTTAAGAGTTTAAAAAAAAAAAAAAAAATTAATTCAAAATTCCTTCACAGAATTAGAATATTCTTTTTTGTTAAATCTAAAAATATACCAAGGAAAGTTAATGACAAGATCTTAATTCCAACATCATAAAAAAATAAAATGTGAGAAAACACAGGTTCTCAATGAAAGGAAAAAAGTTAATTTATAAAACTGAGGTTAAAGGATATTAATAATGCAAACACAGTTCATTTAATATTGAAACAGTAGCTTTGAAACTACAACCATTGAGAGTTCATATGTATATCCCAGTGTCCCGTTCATTTTTCAGAATCAAAAACCTCTTTAAAGGGATGCCATCAGCTGCTTCACTTACTCTTTTCCCAGTCTAAAATATTTTCAACAGCAATTTTAGGATTGAAAAAAAAGAGAGAAGTCATAGAGCCAAAATCCTTCACAAGTCATTTTTGAATTTTTTTAGTCAACCTAGAATTCTGAGTTCTAATTCCCAGAGTCAATTTTTTTTCTTTTCTACAGTCTGTATACATTCAATTTTTGAACATCTTGCAGAATGTGGTTTGCTTTGAACAGATTCCCAGCCAAGCTTGAAATGTCAGTACCAAAATTTTATCTGGTCTTAGTTCAATCATCCGCAAAAGCCTTTTTAATTATTCAAGTTTTAAGAAGACCCTGATGTAAGTTATGCAATACACAAACTCAGTAAACTGAGTAACCTTACAGAAAAGGTGTTCATACATGCAGAGTAAAGTCCCTTACTAATTGGTCATGTACACCAAAGTCATGCAACTGGAGACATTTAAAATGCCTGCATACTTTCTGGACAGACCATATATCTATATGTGAGAGGGAGAGAGAGAGAGAGAGGAGGGAGAAAGTACAATATTACTTTATATATTTATTGGTCATGTAACTGAACGTTCCTCCCTGAGTAATGAAGTTATGTTAACTGTAAGCAATAAGCAAATATTAGTAAATAAGTCAGATCAGTATGTTAAGATATTGTTTTGTTTTAAGAGTTATTTTGTGTTCTCTTTGTTAGCCTCTTGGGTGGAGAGACAGAGCACATCATATATTTTACCTGTACAAAAAAAAAAAAAAAAAAAATCTCATATAAACACATGTAAACAAAGACACACACAAATCAGAATGACCAGTAAATAAAAAGGATGAAAACTATTTTCCAAAAATTGAAAAACTTTCCCCAGCGTCAGATGAAAATGACATTTACTCAGTCCTATAAACTAAGTACTTCCACTGATTTTATATAAAATTAGCATACTATGATGAAAAAATGCCCCAAACTTAATAAAAATGTTTTAACGTGCATATGAATTTTCATATCTGTAAGGATAAAATTAATGATGGCTTACTTTGGAAATAATTGTAACACACACATACATAAATATGAGAAAAGGGAAACCTTGTCTTTATACAGTTCCTCAAGAGACAAAACATGTTGGCATAAAAGGTTTTCCTCTTCTCTCTTTTTATATATATATATATATATATATATATATATATATATATATATATATATAGAGATATAATAAAAAAACAGGTTACACTTATTTCCAAAGTAACCAATCATATCCCATATCTCAATGACATTAGCCAATGTAAGAGGCCAGTCTAAATTTGTTTTTTGGGTTTTTTTTTGGTTTCTAGAGATATTTATTTTTAGCAGCAGTCTTGTGCAAGTAATGAAAGCAAAATCTAGTCAAGACAGAAATGTGAACAACAAAAACAATGACTAGGCAATTTTAATAATCATTAAAATCACATAATTGAGAAAATTTTAAACAAAGCACCAAATATAGGACATTTTATATTGATTTCAAAACTATTCTGATAGAATAGCTACAAAGCCTTAATTCAATAAATTGCATGGCTCATTTGGAAGAAGCATGTTTTCATGATCTGCTAATCGATAAAGCAATGGAGACATTAAATAACCTATAAAGAAAAAAGAAGAGCAACTTATAAAGAGTACAATTTCAATAACATCACTGAATCAAATAGTTGTTCATTTGATAACATCAAATGAAAACTAGTTCTCTTTTGGTATAAACAGTTTCAATTAATATATATATATATATATATATATATATATATATATATATATATATATATATATATATAGATAGAGAGAGAGAGATTTAAGCTCTTGGAGTTGCTGTTAACAACCAAACCAGATCGAATTTTGATGCAAGGAATGCTCTTATCACACTTCACAACACATGTACTGACAAGGGGTTTGAATTTAGAGTTGTCTTCCTTAGACCAGTTGGCCTACCAAGGCTAAAAGTAAAGAATCTAGTATATCTGGCTATTTTACCCATAGCTTGGGAAGGAGAAGAAATGGATTCATGCCTAACACAAGGACATTAATAGCTGAAGATACCATATAACTTAACCAAGAAAAGGACTTGGGTCATCGGCTGTAAAAAGTTTGCTTGTATCATTTCATTTAACCATGCTAAAATGCAAGAGTAAATGTTTTATGCCATCTCTTAAAAGAATTACACAAAGATATGTTGAGTTTAGCTTACAGGTGTGGTGGTTAATTGTTTTGGTAAAATAAAATAAGACTAAATGATGAGAATCTGTTTCATAATAATTTAGATAAGTAAAGTTTTCGACAACTGTGACTCCAGTCATTAAAATGCAGCCAAGAAAGTAGTTGTTAAGTCCATAGAGAGATAAAGATTAATGAGTAGAATTTTTGCAAAAAAAGAAAAACATGTCAGAGAAAATGGCTTGTTTATTAATATTACATACTTAAATATAGCAGAAAATATTTAAACTACAACCTCCATGGAGGAAAACATTGTCTTCCTCCAAATGATGATCAACTAGGAGAAGAGTTGTAATTATCCACCCCAAAAACTAATCAACCTGTATTTTAAGTGCACCCCCCTACACACACACATTTTGTTCTATCAAATTCTGCTATCTTTTAGTAATTTCATAATTCCATCTTCAAGATCACCCCTTCTTTTTTTCTTCATTTCAAGAGTTCTGTAAAAGGTGGAATAAATGGTAATCCAAAGGTGCGATATATATAGTAAATTCAGTGAAAAACTTGAATAAATAAATGTTTCTAATGCCATCTCATGGCAAATAAAAGTCTTTTTTGTCGACCAAGTAATAATGATAGATTGTCTGGGAACTTTAATATATATGTATTATAATTATTCCACATCAAATCACCATTTTCAGAAAGTTACCAGGTATTGATTCTCCTGAAAATTTCTATATAAAAATGATGGAAAAAATATACCAAATATTAGGTTGAGCTCTACATCCAAATTCATACATACCATGTGCAACTGTGATAGTGACTGGTTGAAATATCAAAAATGTAAATCAGATGTATCTTCCCTACTTTTTCTGCTACTATGTTCTAAAAATGTCTGAAAAGCCAAAACATAAAAATGAGAACTTCTTACCCAAACAATACATTAGATAAAACACTTGAGCCAGTCATTTATAAAAAAATTAGGTTATATGTATACAGTAAATATATTTATTACTGTTACAATAGCACCAATAATTGTTTGAAATATGCATGTTTTTTTAATGCTCTCAAAACTGTCTATTTTCACCTTTTCATGTGAGTGGTGAAAATAAGTTCGGTTCATATTATTCTCTCTATGTATTCTTACATATCTGAAGAGGATCAAAAACTGTCAGCTTTTGCCTAAACTTAAAATTTTTAAAAATAAAGAAAAAAATCTTTTCATAAGGCAAGCATGATGTCAACTTTGACATTTTTTAAATTTAAGATATCAACCTCAAATTTGGTCTCACCCGAATAATTTCCAATTTCATTTTTCTTTTATTGTTAATGGTCATATGTTAAGAGTCCTTCAAAATAGGGGCAGTTAAGGTTTTCTAGAGCATCTACTAAACTAGGTACATAAAAATAAAAATTTTAATGGATCACATTATGTAAAACATTGAAACAGAGTATAAAAGCATGTAAAACTTTTCTGTTGATAACAAGAGTAAAAAATCTAAATTTTAAAATGCTTTTTGGAAGCATGAAAAGAAATATAGACAATTGAAGAAAAAAAAATTCAAATAAATTTAGAGAAATAGAAACAGAAATATTGACATCTTTTTCTCAGCAGTATTTTTTTGTGTTTTTTTTTAACTACGGTTCAGAATTTCATTTTCTTTCTTCAGAGATTATTAGTCTTGTAAATTTTATTACCCACTCGCGTAACTTTGAAATTTTTGCACCTCATTGACAATTACTATTCTGGCCATCTGATATGATTACATTTTTTTAAATTATAGAAAATATCAATCCCAGTCACAAAGACTTAATATTTGGGAATAATTTTTTTTTTAACATCTGTTTAATATAGGAACACATGGAATTTTTGTTTCAAGAAATTAGGGGGATTTAATATAAAATGAACCACAGATTATGTTGCTTATCTACTGAGATAGGGACCATATCATCCTGGGTTGACCAAGCTTTGTGTGTGGGCAAATGGATAGTTTATACAATCCATGCACAGAAGTGTTTCCAGCAGGGTACACAGATCATATTTATATATATATATATATATATATATATATATATATATATATATATATATGATGGCACAATAACCATTAAATAAGGTCATCCTACTTCTGATTCATTAACCAACCATAAAGGCTGTAGCAAGTTTACTAATTACTTGTGTATTCACTATGAACCATTAATAAAGGTGAGTGGAAAAATACTTTAGATAGGCTTACATCATTTGAATCTCTACAGAACAGGAAAGCAAAAACGATAGGACCTTCAAAACTCACATGCATAAATAGACCTATTAGTACAATTCATAATATCAAAAGAATTTATTCAAATAGGGTCTATTATTTTCAATTACAGCCTCGAGATAAACCATGCCACTCTTAACCACAAAGTCCATGGACATCTTTAACCCATTCCTGCAAGAGGTACCAATCATTTAAGCATCTACTGTAAATATTTTCTCACAAAGAAAAATTTCAACACTGGACTCCTGATTATAAAGCTAACATGAGCAATTTCTAGCACCTTTACAACCTCCTGTCTTATGAACTATCAGGTGCATTAGTGTTCTGGTGTGTAGGATTTAAGGCCCAGGCCTTCAAGAAAGAATTCTGACAATATTAGGCTCTACTTTTAGCTCTCTTTATGCACGGATATTGCCAGGTTCTTCGAATACCATTGCTAATGTTTATGCTCTTCTCGACAGTGTTCAAGGTCAACTAAGGTTAAGGATGCCTTTAAGGTTTATTTGTGCAAAAAGCAAATATGATACTTTTTGTCATCTGTCCCATGGTTCCATTTTTCACAATATTACTTTAAAAAAAAGGGGGGGGGATATTAACAGTCAATAGTATTAATTAGCAGCAGCTACCAGTACAGTAACCATGCACATTTGCATAGATGGCAATTTCTATAATTTTTTTCTTGCTTCAAACTCAATGTATATAATCCAACAATTAGAAAAATTGTATTAAAGTAAAGTTCTATCTTTCCTCTTTCATGTCATGTTTATTTGAAATTACTGTGTAACCATCAGTAACAAAAATCCTCAAGCATTACAAGTTGAAATGGCTTTCCAATGATACCAAAAAAGATTGAGCAAAATAGTTTTAAATGCTCCTTGCCTACTCTTCGAACACATACATAAACACATAAATCGAATACGATATCTTTTGAAAAGTTCAATCGATTTTTTTTTTTAATGGTATATGATACTAAGTACTTCCTCTAATAAGGGGAGGAAGTAACAAGAATTAGAACTATCTAGTTAACTTGCTCCATAGATAGCAAACAACAAAAATGGTGTCAACCAAGTCATGATTCTGTGAGCTCCAATTTACATTGATTTTGTGACGTTCTTAGTGAGTATTTCTGTGATTCTGCAATGAACTTGTTTTTTAATGCTTAGTACTAGTGACCAGGATAATATATTTATACTATCTATAGTCCACAAAGGCAAAACTTTGGCTTATATGACAGTGTTGCACCAGCTATGTCTGCCACATGTTGATTTCAATCCCCACCCCAAAAGAAATATTCATTCTGCTCAGTTAATTAAGGTTAAGAATAAAATGCAAGTTGTGTAAATGAATATATTAAGTACATATTTATTTTCAAAGCACTGAGCAAAGTCTGTATTAAAAAAAAAAAAAAAAAAAAAAAAAAAAAAAGGGAGATAATTTGAGAAAACATTCTTACAAGTTTTACAAAGTTCAACAGTTTCAATATATTTTTCTAAAGATTTATATTCTTCCTTGTAAATTTTCTTTGGGATCAAAATGTGACAAAGTGCATCTGCACCCCACTACAACACTATCATTATACTGAATTCCTTTTCAACATGGTCCATAAGTGAAACCAATAAGGAACTGCATGACTTGTCTGCAACATCAGGCCTGCACAGAAAACATTGAGGCGCACAAATCTGTTACTAGAGGATCACTGCTCCTTGAATAGGCAACCATCAAAAAGCAATTAACAGTCTATAAGCACACCAGGCCTTATGCTTGACTAGTCAAGGTAGACAGCAGACCATATGCCACAGAAATATGCAGCATTAAAGAAACTATGGATAGAAAATGAAGGTAATAATATATTCAAAATGTTCAAAATTTGTAACAAATTCATGCATTACATCAAAGTTACACCTGTTTTTGCTTTGTTTGTACCTGTGCAAGTTCACAAATCTCAAGTTGGCAAAATTTCCAAATATGTGACAGTATAACATTTGCCTGCATCATCAAATGTTATTGGAGAAAATTATATATAGTGGTCTCTTTGGAGAAATTATTTCAAGCTAGATATGTTCAGACAAAAATTCTAATCATTGCAATTTTTATTGTGATATTAAGTTTTATGTTATTTATAAACTGCATGCCAAAATCATTTCATGTTGCATACTGTAAATTTCACGGTTATATTAAAACAGCTGCAATTTAACTGATTTAACTAAATGACTTGTGAATTCCTCGACTTTGTGATGACCACATGTGGTCAAACATGGCTCCCTATAAAGATGTTATTATTTAAATGGTGGCGCTAATCTTTAAAACACCTGAAACTAAAAAAATAATAATTTTTTTACATTCTGCAAAGAATCTTCATCTCTTTAGAATGAGTATATATATATATATATATATATATATATATTATATATCTCATGGTTGATTTTATTCAAGATTTAGCTGCCACTACCTAACCTAATACCCTTTGCTCTGCATTTGCTTTAATATTTGATCCAGTGGTTGGTGAGAAATTTTAGCTTAAATTTTTACTGACAGTTTTGCGTTTCCACCTTGAAAACTTAGGATTTTAAATAGTTTGAGTCTCACTTTTGATATTCAATTATAAGTGAATATATATTTTGTTAAGAAAGCCGAATAATTCTTGTGGAAATTTGGTTGACATCAAAATCTTATGGTTCTGAATTCAAAACACCAATATGCGGCATCCAGAGTAATACCTAAAGTTAAATTGGTAGCAGTAATCAGTTATAGCTTGTTAATGTAATTAGAAAGAATTTTTTTAAAATTGAAGGTGAAACAGTCTTTTGGATCAATTTTTAAATAATTTTTCAAAACCTAAGTTTGTACTGTTGCCTTTCCTAGAATCTTTACTCAGCACCAGTATGGTGCTGAGTAAAGATTCTAGGAAAGTCAAAGATTTTTTTTTTTTTTTTTTTTACATAGCCAAATGTTCGTTTCAGAATTTGGCAAAAGTTGAGAAATGCAGTAACAATGTGATATAAGCATATGTACAAAATAAAGAAATAACAGATTAATAAAGAGCAAATATCAACATTGAATGTAAAAGAGAAAATATACAGATGCACAAATATGAACATCTACAAATTTATTGCCTGAATAGATGGCAAGGTATATTGAAAAAACATTTTACCAAGATAGAACCAAACATTCTGTCATGACAAGTTAGCAGTCAGACATACCTAAATGCATTTTGTGTTTTGAGCTACTAATTATCAGAGCAACATATCCAATAGTTAGACATATCTCCAGCCAAATAACCAAATCAAACATTACAGGCAAGTACAAGGACTTGATAATTTAACATAGGCACAAGTGAAGATGTATTATTTAAAAAAATTAAAAAAATAATATATATATATATATATATATATATATATATATATATAATTACTGAAAATTACATAAAGGTTTATTTTCCTATTTGTAGAGTTTTTAAAACTGATAAATTATTATATATCAAGCTATGAGAGCTCCTCCTGTAATAAAAACCGATATGAATTACGATATATATTACCTATAACTTTGAGAAGTGATTTATATTCAAATATTACATCAGAAACACAAAGACATTCACTGTTCTGAACAAAATTTACAAGACATGAGAATTAATATTTTTACATTAGCATTCATGTAAATGCATTTTATAACTGAAAAATATTTTAAAAATTGAGGTATATACATTTCTAATGAAACAAATCAAAACTATAGACCACCTATAAAAAAAGTGCATATATTATTGTAGAAGTCAAAGGATTGCTTTTAGTTGAAAGCAAGCATTTTGACCTCGTTCAAATAGTAAGGCAGGAAATCAGTCATAATTCAGCTTGACACCATCCTCAAAATATATTTATCTCAACTTAGGAAAAAGGAAATATGTTCCCTGTTCTTTGGAAGAGAATAGGAGAGGATTGACAATTTGTAGCCAAATACTTCAAAATATTAAGATTAATCATGTCATTGAAGAATGATTTTTCTAGGAGACAAAGCATTAAACAAACACACTTAACATGGATACATGAAAAATTAACTTGGATAGAGTAAATTAAGCTAAACCAAAACTAGATTTTGTCCTATGAAAGAAAGGTATCACTCCCTCCTCACATGATATCTTGATAAAAATGATAAGATTTAAAAATCTTTTCATATTTATAGTAAACTTATTTATCAAAAGTTGCATACATTACCAAGATTTAGGCTACTAATACAGTTGTGCTACTAGTGAGGGATAATATGTATATTTATTGTAGTTGCAATCCACGACGTCTGACAAAACTTCCTGAACAAACGCACTATTTTCTTGATGCACCTGGTGTAAAACCGCAACGACTGATAAACTCCTTCAATTTTCTCAATCTTCTTCTGCGCCTCTGCTTTCTCCTTTACACGATTCTCCTTCCATGTTACAAAAGAGACTCCATTTTTCTAACTGCCCTGACACCGACATTCAGCGTTTTTATCTCCTTTTCTGCCTTCCTTCTTTCTGTCTTTATGAGACTGTCCGTGTGAGGATATGTGACCATTTGCATACAAGCTTGCTGGGGGCGGCCATGTTTCTTTTTCCGATCAAAAAGATAAACCTTGCACACGGAACATATACGCTGCCATTTGCGATCAGGTGGGAGAATATTTTCATTCCAATTATCACTACACTCCCCACTGATCTCATGATCACAAATATCGCATGGGGGTGGCGCTCATTTCCTCTGGGTGCTCCCTCTCAGAGGTGCAGGGTGCTCTTCCGTCAGGTTTCCCACATTCCCTCTATCTCCACTGATTTGGTCATTCTCATCTTCAGTATCTTCCTCAGACAATGATTGTGCAGATGAATGTTGGCTTTCTGATCCACAAGTCATTCTGACCGACATATCGCTCCCAGACGATGTGTCGCTTTCGTCTTCCCCCATAACGGAAGATTCGTCGTGCATGTGAAGGTCTTTCACATGGAGGGGTGTGCCATTGACCAGCACTATCTGAGGACTGATTACTCCGTCAACACATCCCTTGCCAAATCTGGGAGTGCACCGGCCGTCCGGGAGTTTGACCCAAACAGGGTCCCCAACTTGGTATGTGGTACTTCCGACTTCAGGAGGTGACGGTCTGGGGTCTATGCCTTTAACATGCTGCTCATACCGGTGTATGCCATTTGCTGGTGCACTAGACGGTGTTTTGTTATCTTTGGGTGTCACATTATACCAGTACACAGCCTCCGGTATCAAGCACCGCAACCTCGCAGCTATTCTCTTGACAGTACGGTGACACCTCTCCGCAATGCCGTTACCTTCTGGAACATAAGCACACCGATAACACATTCGTATACCCCATTCGTCTGTGAAAGCAAGGAAAGTTTGGCTGCAAAAAGCTGGGGCATTATCGGTCAGTATTTCAGCTGGTACACCGCGCTCAAAGAATATGGACCTCAGTTCTCACACGATGGCTGACGCGTTCTGACGCGTCAGTTGGCACCACACAGTGAAACATGTTGGCCCGCAATCGGTCAGAAATCCATTGCCACAGTAATGGGTTACATCCATACCAAGCCGATACCAGTTTTCTTCCACTTCAATTTTTCCCTTTTTCCACCAGGCTGGAGCAGGGTCGATCAAGTGGCATTCTTCACAAGTTTGTATTATTGATCTGACTATTGCTTTCATGGTAGAGGGGCATATCCTACAGCAGAAATAGGATGTACATCGGATGTCAGGATGTCCACATTGTCGATGTATGGTTCGGATTAGTTCAGGTGTTCTTCCCGTCAGTGCGTCAGTTAACCAAGGGTAGACGCACACGGAGCCTGTGCGTAGATGAACTCTTTTGGCCTGCCATTGCAGTGCAAAGTTGAGACTTTTCACGGTGGCGTCAAGCTTTGCTAAATTTATATGCTGAGTGTCGTTTGTCAGACGAAGCCAGCATGCTTCCTCCAGGATGTCACCATGCCTCTCCAACACCATGCCAGTCGCCAATGAGCTCACATCAACCCATGCATTTATCTCTTCTCCAGATACATTCCAGTTGCAGGTGATCCTCGCCAGTACTTCTTCCACAACTTGCCTGAGAGAGACGTCGTCTATCAGGTCATCCCATCCCTTGGTCTTCGTGGTTATGCATCGCTTTAGGATTCCAGCTATTACGCACAGCCAGCCACAAACAGGGAAATAGCCCACCAACTTCCCACACCAGGAAAATACGGTGCGTTGTGTCATCTCAGCAGGGGCTTCTGGAATGGCAATTCCTCGCTTCCAATGTAAAGTGTCACACTCACCCCAGACCTTAAGACTGTAGCTCCGTGCTTTAGGCACTCAGGGTTTTTACAAGTTAAACCAAAAGATTCCAACTTGGTCTTGACCCCATCTGCAGATAATTCGTTCTCATTTACATATATGTTGTCAATATAGGATGACGTTGCCTTCTTCATCTGTTCTTCTTGTGCCAGCACTGTAATGACGATAGCCTTCATAATCATTGGTGCCACATTTAGCCTGAAACCCAACCACGTGAGGCAATATCTTTTCCCCTTGATCAGTACAGTCTGAAATGCCCAGAGAGACTCATGGACTCGTACTTGTAAGTAGGCTCTCTGCAGGTCAAGCAGTGCCACATTAACTCCTTGCTGACACCACTCTCTCAATTTGGCTGTACATACATCTACATCCGCAGTGAAGGCATCCACGTGTTCATTGAGCTCTCTGTAGTCCATCATTGGGCGCACCTTGCCTTTGGTATGCTGTACGACAGCCATTAGAGGAATCAAACCCTTAGGAGGTCCTAGTCGTTCCTGGGGTTATGGGATCAACCACCCATTCATGATCCACATTTGTAATTCCTTCTCGTACTCTTCCCATGACGTTATCTAGTATCTTATATTCTGCAACCTTATTACGAAGTAGAGTTGGTGCATCTTTCAGGGTTCATTTCCACTTGGCAGTCCATATCCTCTTGGTATGAGCAAAAGCGGCCTCAAAATCCGGTTCTTTAACACAAAGGGCTGCACATGCTTGTTTTCCTCCACCGAGTCTCACGTCTCCGGCTGGTATGACCGTGACGCCTCCTAGTGCTCGTATTGCGTCAATTCCGATCAGTAGGTCATAACCGAGAGGCTTCTCACGAGCCACTAAAACGTTGACCTCGGCATAACCGCCTCCATGAGTGAGAATCGACAGTCCCGACTCCACAACATGCCCGGGAAATTCCATCAATTGTCTGCATTTCTACTTGTTGTTCACTCCATACATTACATCGGCCAGCACTAATTATCAATTGGGAACATCCAGTGTCGATGAGCGCCGAACATCACACACAATCAACTTGCACGTTAACTACAGGCAATGCCGCATTTACTGACCAAGAGGGGGCGAGGCTAGCTGCATTACCCTGACTTCAACAGTGTCTGGAGTAGTGGTTAGGACCACCATATTTGTAGCATTGTGGGCTTTCTCGTGGCCGTAGCACGGCGGAATCACTTGCAATGTCTCAGTCGTCCTCGCAGCTGCCGCAACCATTTCTGTGTCTTTCAGAATATTTCAGGCCCTTGCTAGCAATTCATCGATGACCAGTTTGTCCAGTCACGAGGATGATCACAGCAGCTGACTAACATTGTCAGGAAGCCCAGCCAAAAAAGCACATTCCAATATGCGGTCAGTTGCTCCGCCAAACGGTACCGCTAGCTTCCTTAAATCAGCTAGATAGATGTCCACTGTCTCGCCTGGTTCGAGCTGTTGCCTGACAAACTGCTTCCACGCGATGAAGGAGTCTGTCCCAAAAGCAGTGTACAGGGCACAGTTAATTTCTTCCAAATCCGCATCATCCTTAAGGTGTTGGTATACCGCATAGGCCCCCTTTCGTGAGTCTCAGTGGGATCACCGTCGCTTGTTCTTTCATTTTAAATAGTCTGCAGACCTGTTCAGGCTTTTCGAACCATTCAACGAGAGCCAATAATTTTCAGGAATCAATTTCAGGTCAAACTTATTCATAGTTGACAAGTGCCGAAATAGCTTGTAATTGTAGCAATCCACGACGTCTGACGAAACTTCCTGAACAAACACACTATTTTCTTGATATGCCTGGTGTAAAACCGCAACGACTGATAAACTCCTTCAATTTTCTCGATAATCTTCTGCACCTCTGCTTTCTCCTTTACACGATTCTCCTTCCACGTTACAAAAGAGACTCCATTTTTCTAACTGCCCTGACACAGGCGTTCAGCGTTTTTATCTCCTTTTCTGCCCTCCTTTCTGTGGCTTTATGAGACTGTTCCTGTGAGGATACGTGACCATTCGCATACAAGCTTGCTGGGGGCGGCCATGTTTCTTTTTCTGGTCCAAAAGAAACCTTGCACACGGAACATATACGTTGCCGTTTGCGATCAGGTTGGAGAATATTTTTGTTCCAATTATCACTACATTTATTAATATATACATAATAGCACTGTTATATTACATTGAGCACTATTTTATTAACACCAGCATTATATATATATATATATATATATATATATATATATATATATATATATATATTATCCAAAATGCTCCCACAAAGCTGATACTCTCTGAAATCTGATCTTAGAAATGATAAAGAAGCAATGTTTAACAAATCAAATTACATTCAAAGTTTTCATGACTAATTACATCTTGAATGAATATATCAGATTCATTTCTTTTAATAATATAAGGTAACATTGTTTTCATTGTTAATTTCAATGAAAACTTAAATTTGATAAATACCCCTTTTTAAAATACTTATAAAAGATCAAATAAATTCAAGTCAACTTAGAGAGAATTAACCACAAGTTTCCAAGATGAAACATTTTTCCAAATAAGGCCATTGAGTTTTTTGGATAACTGAGTCATTGAATAAAGAAAAAAAAAAAAAACTTGATATGAAAGAGTTTTAGAATTAAATAAACAGACCGAATATAGTAAGCATTAAAAAAGTTTCTGCCCCCACCCAACTCAAACAAGCTACAATGTTTAATCCTTACATTTAACAGTAATTCTTTCAAAACCTAGTGCTCAAGCAATAAAACATACCATATTTGAAACCAAACACTACAAAATTAGAACTGAAGAGATGACTATATGTAACCAAAGTCAACAATCTAAACTGTCTTATAGACTTCTTCCTATATCTAACAAGATGATTTAAAAAAAAAAAAAAAAAAAAAAAAAAAGTGGGCATTTTGCTTATATTAACAGGATTAGAGAGAGAGCAGAGCAACCATGGTATATTTTGTTCTCTTTGTATGGCCTTATTTAATTTTTGCAAATAGTTAGAAATCAGCCCAAAATAATCCATTTACAAAATACACTAAACATAACTTTTCTTAAAAGAAATTTGGTAGGAGGGAGGTTAATGAGCTACCTAATTATATAATTTGTCTAGGAATTAAATTTTAACAGATTTACAGTTTCACCACTGATTTTAGCTCCATCTTTAAACAAAAGAAAAAAAATTTAAATTCATTAAAATACTAGAAAAGGTCAACTGAAAAGTCCTCAACCCAACATACTTTCCAAAATCTAACCAAACAAGATATTTTATTTCAAATCTCTTGTTTACCATTACCTTTAAGCACCTGCTCATACTATACATCTTATATCATACAACATTATTATTCTTGCTAACAGCTTACATTCTATTCTGCTATCCATCTGCATTTGTCCAGATATCTTGTTCCTAATATCACCAAATACATAACCAAGTTTGGGAGTTCAACAGTTATGGTTTGCAGGATAAACATTTGACATTTTGAATATTTTTTTTTTTACATGTTTTTCTAAGTAAACTGTTGAAACATCATTGATAATCAAATAAAGTGTTAAAAAAAAAAAAAAAAAAAAAAAAAAAAAAAAAAAAATGAGATTTTGGGTGAAATATGTTTAGTTGCCTTGATCTTAGTTTAAACAACCAAACTCCATATCCTAATAACATAATGTCAACATGAAGTGAACCAACAATTTTTTTTTTGCTGGCTGCTTTTAGGTGATAGCAATGAACAAATCAGTGAACACTTCATCCTTATAAATATGTACAAGTCACAAAGGGAAAGCTGTAAAATTGGCAATAACGGTGTCAAAATTTTATTAATGTTAGAGCTTTGATCTAAATCTGAACTGTTTAAAATATAAATAACAGATTTTCTCTTTAACATTAATATTTTTCAATATTATTTCTAGTATTTTCACTTTGTTAGCTTTCTGAACCTTTGCCTAGGCACAATTTTAAATCAATTATTTAGCCCATTTCATCATCTATTCACAAATTTTAAGGACTGATATTAGAATATCATTGATGTAGTATAGTACAGGGGTCAGCAACCTTTTGCTATGTGTCAACTTAGGGTTTTAAAATCATTCAGTGTGCCAACAGCATACATATTTTTATACAAGTCAAGGTTCTACCTGTTCTACAATATATTTTATATAGTAATATAAAGTATACATTGAAATTGAACTAGCTAGAGATGATCTTCGCATTGTAATAGTTATTGGTACAGACTTCTTAATGTCATTTGCAGCTGCATGCCATTGACATAGTATATGAGAACCAAATGGTTCCCATATACTATAATGCTAACGTTCCAACCATAAAACACCTTTAAATCTCTCCATATTTGGGAACAAACAACTGTTATGAGCCTTTCCAATTTTGATTTGTAAGTGTACTTTTCAATTAATGATATCACCAAACTGCCATTATGAAAGCAATGAAGAATTTTAAACAATTTTTGAACTATTACAGTATTATATTTTTCTTTTTTTTTACTTGTAAAAATTCATTATTCATCAAAAAAATCTTATTTCTTATCAATGTGTTTTTCACCGGGGGGGGGGGGGGACAAACAAACAAACAAAAAAAAAAAAAAAACATTTAAATATGGATACTTCAAATAATTGTAATAAACAATTGCTTTGGACACTATTTTTTTTTCCGCTTGTCCAAGGAAGATAATTTTCCAAGTTATCTCCCTTGGGCAAAAATGATAATGGAAGATAACTCATCTTTATAATGATTTACTAAGCATAGCTTAGTTGTAGCACAAAGCTGAAATTAACATACTAGCAGTATAACGGGTCTTCGAATTTTTACCGTTCAATTGGAGCAGTTTAAATTTAAAGACAGCCCACTCGAAAATCAATATTAGTAACAACAATTGGGAGCAACTGAAGCACATCCCCAAATGGAGGGTTAACAGTCTGAATGAGGTGTGGCTTCAAAAAGGGCCATTTTTGTGTTCTCAATCTTGTTTCAGCTTCACACACCGCAGCAGTTGAAGAGGACATTGAGTTCATTGATCATCATTTTCAGCCTTGCACGCAGTAGTGGTCAGGTATGTTCTTCTGGAAAGCCAATGCCTATGTTGATCTTCAGACTTAGTGGCTCTGATTGAAGCATTCTGAGACAGGCAAACTGAACATTCTAAAGACAATTCGTTATCTCTTATTCATGTGGCAGACCTGGCAGCAGCGGTTTTGCAACCTAGGTAATTTCTTTTCTTTGGTGGCATGTCTTAGGCAAGTGTGAATTGTCAAATGGAATATGGGCAAATACCAGAAGAGAATGCTGTAAATCTACAGGGATCACTAAGCTCAAATAACATTAGGAAAAGTTGGAAAAATAAATGTTGAGTAATAAAAAAGCAATTTCTGGACTCATCAAGGGGTAGTATTAGTTTATCCTTGTTGATGCTTACAGCAAAATGGCCAGAAATTTTTCCTCAGATGAAATAATTTTTAAGATAAAACAAATTTTCAGTTGATTTGGCATCTCAGATACTAATTTTGGATAATGGCAATGCATTCACTTCAGCTGCATTTTCAACTTTCTGTATACAGAAATTGAATAGAACCACACAAGAAATATTACTTGGAAGTTACATAGCTACACCCAATCCAAACACACCTAGAAGAAGCACTGATGGACCATAAAGTTTGTTTACACATAGATGTCATCCATCCAACTAGAAACCATTCTTTAAAAAAAAAAAAAAAAAACCACTGTGATGGAAGAACAATTTAATAGTCACTAATTGTCTCTACATTAGACTCCCATAAGGCTGGCAGCTGTTGACTTGAAGAAATGGCTTCTGTCCTCTCCAAACTATACTTACTTTCCAGCCTGTTGGAAGTCCTTATCCGTTTTACCTGTATTTGAGCATTCTGGAGATCCTTCTGACCCATCTAACTACCATCTTATCAGTCTCCTACCACTCTTCGGCAAAGTCTCTGAAGCTTTAATCAACGCTGAAATAGTTAATCGCCTTACATTCCATGATCTCCTCTCCGACAAGCAATATGGTTTACACCTTGCCTGATCTACCGCTGATGTGCTCACAGCCATAACAATAACGGAGAAGCTTGTGCCGTGGTATCTCTAAAGCGTGATAGGGAATGGCAAAGTTCAGGGATATGGAATTTCAGGACGATTATTTGACATCATACAATCATTCCTGTTAAACCATGTAATGAAGATCATCCTTAACAGATTCTCTTTCTGTTCCTTTCTCATGAATGCAGGTGTCCCTCAAAGCTCTATCCTGGCCCCAGCACTGTTTCTGATCTTTATTAATGATCTTCCTATGTCATCAGTTCCAAGTAGGCATCGACGTTGAGGATACTACTATTTACTGCTGCCTCAATAGCAAATCTGGCATCACTGACAAAACTAACCTGGCCGTTGGTCTCAAGACAGACCTCCAATCTGTTGTTGACTGGGGTAAGAAATGGCCTGTTAATTTTAATGTCTCAAAAAACAAAACTGCTCTCTTTTACCCACCACAGAGAACCCTTCCTGCCTCTCATTAGAATGCCTGATGCTCAACTCCACAAGGGCACCTCTCTGCGACTGCTTAGTCTCACACTATCTGCTGACCCAAGATGGAATAAATACATTGAATCAATAGCTTCACCTACTGCAAGGAAAACTGGTTCTCTGTGTTAAGCCAGAAAGTTTTTCTCACCAAAGTCCATCCTTCAAATCTATAAAGCAACCATTTGCCTTTGCATGGAATACTGCTGCCATTTCATCTTAGGTCCTCAACATAATCCAGAGATGGAAATGCAATGTGATTGGCCCTGATCTGTCATCTCGTTTACAGTCACTCTCTCACAGACATGCCGCTGCTTCCCTGTTTTTTTTTTGTTTTTTTTTTTATAAATACTTTCACAGTAACTGCTCAGAGGAGCTACTCCTGTTGGTTCCCAAACTGCATGAATTTAAACGTGCTACTAGGTTGGCATCTCAGTCCCATTCTTTCACTGTCGAAACAGTTAAATATAGCCATCTCTTTACTCCAATAGCTTCATATCTCACACTTCCAGTCTGTGGAACTCCCTCTTACTTGCTTCTCTAAATATTCAAATGCAATGTCAATTGACATCTCCAAATGTCTTGATCTATTCCCCGTCCTTCTCATCATCCTTCCTTCTATCATGCCTCTTTACTCTTGCTCCCTCTATCTCTCTCTAACCCCTTGCATGCTAGTGATACTCCCGCCTTGCCTCTGTAGCGACATGCTCAAGAACAGAACAGTGAAATGCAAACATGAGGGATTACACAACAGTAGAGAAAACTGGATCCAAGGATGCATTATACACCGCTCTGGAAATGTTACATATGATGTGGATATACAATCTTCAGTGTGTGTTCAACATGCAAACTAATTACAGCCATCAAACCTTCCAGAGACCAAATTAAACTTCACTTTATTGCTGGATATTCTATTAGATAACTTTGAACTGTCTCAACAAAGTTCCCAAGTAATGCCAAGGAACAAAGGACACCAGCAAAAAGTGCATCAACTATGAAGTAAGCCATACCCACTGCAATTAAATCCCAGACAAAAGTCATACAAGCACAAGAGGGAGGTGCTTTTTTTTGGGGGGGGGGGGGTTTACTTACTTCCCCTTATAAAGGACAAAAACTCAAAATACAAAGAAGTTATATCTTTTGTCCACAAGTGGGAATGCAGAACTTCTGAATCCAAAATGGTGATAAGCTGACATGCACATGGAACTCATGGTTTAAACCCAAACAATTCTTGCTGTTCTCAGGCAGTAAATGAATAAAAGTTATTTTATATTTTAAAATACACGTGCCTTAATTTCACTTGTTTTTGTTCATCCCAAATACTTGGGGTATAACATATACAATGTTGGTATTTTGCAAAACTTCTTGAGGGAGAAGAGTTATTGCAGATGATTAAGTTGGCTGTATTAAATTTAGTATAGTATCTAATTAGTTATATATTTTTTTTTATTCTTTACTAGAACCAGCAGGGGATATATTAGTACTTAGTTTGTAAGTTATTTTGCAGTATAGTAGGTTGAGGTTTATGCTAATATTTCTAATAGCTTGTCTACTCTGCGGTTGAGTAATCTAAAAAAGTACACTGGATCAAACAGTTGTTTCTCCTACAAAGTAGAATGCTGGTTTGAACCCTGCTGGAAGACACATTTTCTTACATTTTTGAGTATGCTGGTTTGAACCCTGCTGGAAGGAAGACACATTTTCTTACATTTTTGAGTATGCCGGTTGGTACACTGTTTGGAAAAATGGAGCGTCTACTCAAATATGGGTACCCACTAAAAAATAATGTTTGAAGCAATACATACCTCCTTTTGTGCATAACTTTCAATGCCTTACAAAACACATGAAACTTACAAATTTTAAGGCTCTATATGAAATTATACAAGCAGTTAATAAAAAGAAAATAAAGAGTACAAACAACTGGATTTATTCTGTACTGGTAACAACCATCTTGATCACTGTAATTAATCTACATTACCTGATTTTTGATCACTGTAATTAATCTACATTACCTGATTTGTTATGGTGAGGAGAGAGATAAAAAGAAGAAAAAAGCCTTTTCACTATACAGAGTGTCCATAAAGTCTGGACACAGGAAACTCATTAATTATATTTTCCCTCCACAGATTAAACATGGTTTTGTCGAAAAAAACAAAACAAAAAAAAAAACAAAAAAAACAAAAAAAAAACTGACTTCTTCTGGAGGTATGCTAAAGGAGAAGGTGTATCCAAATGAAAATTACAGATGCAACACACACGATTGAGTGCATAAAGAGTGAATTTGCTAAAAATGATGGCAATGTGGTGTTATTGCATAGAGTTCACAATTTTGCAAAATGCATCAACCTTGCAAATTACAAATGATGGAAACCATATTGAAGATATTTGTTAATATTCCAATTCAATGAAACGTTGAAAATATGCATTTTGTCTGTGTCCAGACTTTAGGGACACCCTGTTGTATTAAAAAAAAAAAAAAAAAAAAAAAAAAAAAAAAAATTTGACTGATTAACATTCACTATACCAGTGCACAAGTGCTTTATGTGAGTATGTTTTTTTTCTTCTAAAAGTCCTCCAATTTATTTAAAAGTGTTAAAATTTTAATAACCATGTGATGACAAGAAAAGAGTCTTCTTACCTTCTGGAATGTTTCTGGTAATCATAGTCTCTGCTGGTTTTTCTTTTCTTGGATCTGTAATATCCATAATCGTCATCATAGGAAGATTCCCGACTGGGAGATCTGTGTCTTCGACGTGACTTAGGCATCTAACAAAGGATAAACAATATAATCAAACATTAATTTAAGCTCAAGCAACTATTTTAAAATTATCAAATTATCTAAAATTATCTTTTTCAGAAAGATGATGAAAAAAAAAAAAAAAAAAAGGGACAAGAAAAAGGAGAAAAAATTTCAACTGTTTTCTAAAAATCTTTAAAAATTTTAACTCCAAAATTACAAGAGATAGTTGAGTTGCTCAAAACAAAGCAAAATGCAATCCACTTAACACTCAAAAAATAATTTTTAAAAGCAAATTATAAAGTATCTGGCAGAATGAAAATGGAAGACTATAAAAATTTATTTATATGACCTGATATGAACAGTAATTACTAACCTACAGAAAAATAACTTTTTACATCTAGTCCATAAGTTACAAAATTTACTAACCCCAACAGCAAACTTTGAATTATCAAAAACCCTGTGAAAAAAGGGGTTTCACATTTAAAGTCACCATTATATATATATATATATATATATATACGAGAGAGATTCTATTTTTTTTTCCCCATATATTTGTTGGTAATATTTCAACTACCTCTATCATAATACTACTAGATTCAAAAGTTAAATTATTATCCAATTATTTTAATAAAAAGTATTATAATGACAATAATTGCTTAAGTGATCATTATATGGGTTGGAACAAAAATACTTCCCACATAATGGCAAGACATTCATTGCACTAGTGTCTACATCTATTTCTGCCACACTTTATACAAAGAGAAGTTATGGTCCCACTAATACAATTTTATACTATTAAAAAAAAAAAAAATTTATAATGTAGCATCAGGCAGAGAATTAATTATAATGGGAAACTGAAAATTTTTCAGTCCAACTCATTTTCCAAACCTGACCAAATGATCAAACTCCCCCTTTTAAAAAGAGGCTTCTTGTTTAGGCCAAGAACTTTTTACTATCCACTCAAAGGGTTTACTACTGAGTAGCAAAGTTACAAGTGTCAAATTAAGCTGATATCAACAAAAATTTACAAGCATTTAAGATAAAATGCAGCAATTCAAACTTGTTCATTTACACTATAGATAAAAGCTAAATTTGACTTAGGCCATGTGGATGGCAATTTTTTGTAGTTGTAAGAGTTGAAAATGTACATTGCTCTATTTCTAATACACATTCATTTAGATCAAAATGTAAACAATGAGTAGAGGAAGTAAGTTTCATGTTCATTTTGACATGAAACCCACACATAGGATATGTATCCTTTGTACAAAAGGATAAAATGTAAGAGTTATGTGTATAAAATTTTCAAAAGTAAAATTCCAGATAAAAGAGTTTCATTTATAAAAATAAATTAGAATTCAATAAATACTTGATGACAAAAAGCTAAAAATTTAAAGCGAAGCATTCTTTTATCTTTAACATTCCTCAAAGTAAAATTGTAACTAACATTTTTACTTCTTTCCCTACCCACTACACTTGAGTATTCAAGGTCATATAATTCTACCTGTCAGAGATAAAAGTAAAGAGTATTAAAAAAAAAAAAAAAAAAAAAAAAAAAAAAATCTTTTTTCTTGTTAAAAGAAAAGAAGAAAAAGAAAGCTGGAAAAGAAGAAAAAGAAAGCTGGAAAAGAAGGAACATGGAATAAGATAATACATTCAAAAGTTTGTGATTCATCTTCCGGCAGGATTGTCAAAACATTTTCTGATCATCAATCTCATTTAAGAGAATAATCAATTTCCAATTTGTAAATAATATTTGTGCTGTCAGAAAGTTTGTCAACCAATGTAAAATTACACAAGGAAAACAAATCAATAACAGAAAAGGTAAAAGAAAGAAAGAAAGAATCTTCTTTGTGCCAAATTCTGGTTTCAAATTAACTCTCAGAACTAGCCATTTTTCTCACATTTTAATTCTCTACAGTTGTGTAGAAGGAAATTTCTTCAATGCATTTCAGGTTTAAAATAAAAATTGGAAGATCAATTCCCATTATTAGCTATCCTTCCAGAGATTCCCTGAAACAGTCAAATTTTCAGTTATTTTAAACAAACAATATTACCATAAAAGGGAGAGGGATATCAAACAACTACAAGTTACAACAAATAGTCAAATCAGATAGTATGATGTACTTCTTGTATAGGCAGTTATACTATCGCAGTGCATAGAATGCATATAGACTGAATACTTTTGTTTTATAGATTCAAACAAGATGACCTGCATTATAATTAGCTAAGAGACTATTTACATTTTAGGTGGATATATAAACCACTTAATATGACTTTAATAATATATGAAACTGTCTGCTATCCATGCATTATTAAACAAGAATAATTTCAAGAGACTCAAGTATAAAAAAAAAAAAAAAAAAAAAAAAAAAAACTTGATCACATCTCTCCCTCACCAACTTCCCGATTATAGCCAACATAAAAAAAAAATGGCCTGCAAATAAGAGTTGAATCCCAAATTAAAAAAAAAAAAAAAAGAAAAAAGTAAACACTTTTTGAAATCCAAACACATTCCATCTTTAAGCAAAAAAAATCTTGTCAAGTAGAAGTTAGTTGTAGAAATAAAATCATATTCATTCACATAACTTTGTTATACTGGAGAGGCTATAAATGTACATGTAAATAAGCATAGACCATTCCTACCAGTTTGAATGTAGCACCTGTTAATCAACAATTCAACAACGAAAACCCACAGTAAAATGGGAAAAAAAAAAAAAAAAAAAAAAAAAAAACAGGCATTATTCCAGCTGGTATTGTAAATCAAATCATGTAAAATTGTCTGTTAGGAAATGAAAAACTTCCATTTAATACATGCAAAATGTAATGGCTGAAGGGCCCAAAGCCTGCTGTGACAAAAAAAAAAAAAAAAAAAAAAAAAAAAAAGCTAAAAGGAAATTTTAGAAAAATATCAGTTGAGTAATGTCTCATTACTAGTGTGACATTAACTCCTTATTTGGCAAAGTGCCAAGTGTGTAAATAAAGTAAAATACAATCAAAGTAGTGAATGAGCCTTGGGACTTTAGTTTCAGTTTTGAGGAAAGCAGAAGGTGAAGCTAAATTCATTCATTACAATAGTCTGGACTTCATGTTACCAAAAGTTCTTATTTAATTTATATGACCAGAGAACAAGCCTTGAAACTGAAGCAACAATTGGCTAACCAGGACTTATACCATAAGTAGCAAGGATTAACAAACAAGAAATTTGATATATAAATTTGAATAAAAAATAAAATAAAATAAAATTTTTTTGGCCTTCTTTTTCTGACCAGTGTAATGACTGTACATTTTTTTTTTAATACCATTTCATTCATTCTCATCTTTTAAATAACATGGACAGAGTAATCATACATTTAAAAGAGGTTTGACCAAGGGTGCTGAATAGTTGTCAAAAAGTGTTTGCTTGTGTGTGTAAAAATTCAGATATAAAATATCTGTTAAAAGGCAGTATGAATAAAGACAAAGGAAAACTTTTCTTTATCAAGAGTTTTTCTCTTGAGGGACTTTATCAAGATAGATGTAATAGATAGTTTGGGACATGGTTGAAATAATTTTGATATTGTTAAAATAATCTGTCCAGTCTTAATATCAACATAATTAAACACATCCAAAACTATTATGGATACAATCAGAACCAAAAATGTCCATAACAATAATTATTCTGAAATAGGTATATATAAAATAAACTATCACAACTTCCCCTTAGAATATATTGGGGAAACTTGCAGAAATTTTAAAAACTTATGAACACAAGAAGGATTTCATACATGAAATGATTAGCTATACACAGAAATAAGTTCAATGAAAACTTTCATCTCAACAATGCTACACTTAAGATAGAAAATAACAGATGGAATGCCCTAGATTTTTTTCTTAAAAGAAATAGCATAAAGTCTTTTAAAAAACCAAGATCATAAAGATTTTTAAAAATTAAAAGAAAATGGTTAACTCAAGACCTTCTAGGATTTAAAATAAAAACATACATAATTTATCAAACTAAAATAATTATATTAAAAATAAATAAAAATTATATATATATATATATATATATATATATATATAACCCATTTCATTTATAATCTTATTTCATGGACACCAAGATGTTCATCTCATCAGAACATATATATATATATATATATATATATATAAATAAATAAAAACAAATAAGAAAAAATTCATTAACAGCATATACTCACTTTCCATTTATTATGCATTAAATAACATTACTTAACATCCTCCATATTTTACCTTTACTTATGCACACTTAATGTTCTAGAGCATTCTTAAATTTAAAAACTTAACATTTCTGCTTCTATTTATAAATACAGGTTGCAAAATAAAATCATGACATTTATCTTGATAAAGTCTCTCAGGGTACAAAATATTTTGGTAAAGAAGTTATCCTTTTGTTTTTATATATTTGAGGAAACTATATAATCACATGAATTTTTAATTAGATATCTATGGTAGTAAAAATAAGTTATAAAATAAAAATCTATTGTGTATATACATCACAAACTATTATTCAAATATTTAAACTTTGAATTAAATTTTTGCTGAACTGAAATATGATGTTCTAAAAAATTTCACTCGAAGATTTTAGACAATCTAGAAATTGCAGATTCAGTGAATATTAAATTGTTGATTTTGCTTTAAGCTTTATATTTTCCCACAATTTTCAAAAGATGATGGCATCCTTCAAAGTATTTTGTTTAATAAAAAAAAAATCTTTGATTACTCAAAAATTTAATTTTTATATTTTTTAAAGCTGTCATCTCATTCTTCACATTTGAATTAACCAAAATGTACAAATTTATTATGGAGCTGAAATTGTAAGGATTATAATTTCTACACTGTGATAATGTTACTAATGAAATAAAATCCTAATTTTTTTAAAAAATGCATGTTGCAATACCAGTTTTAAAAAGCCAAGACATTAAATTTGTGATGAAAAATTATCTAAAACAATCCCATGGAGCTGTTTCAAATCATTTAAAGGAGAGAGAGAAATAATTTGGTTACAAAGTGAAGAAAAAACCTACCTATGAATTAAAAGTACAAAATTAATCAGTTTATGTGATGTATCATCTCTTGATGAAAAATTAATATCAAAAAGATCTGCACAATGACTAGATACTGATGAGAATTGAGATTATTATCCCAAACTATGCTATTATTTCTGAAAGGCTATAGTGAGCACTTCATGAAACAGGAGGAATGATGCCTCACAGCTTCCTTTCAAGTGGGCAATGAACACACCATGTGTAAATCAAATAAAGCATTTAAAATTCAAAACAGCACTATTTGTTGAATAGGTACTGCATAATATGTCCTTATGTTGCAAAATAAATCAAGTTATAAAAATTGAATCAGTTTAAAATAAACATTATGCCAGCCTATTCACCCATCTCCTTTCCCATGAATAACTATTAGGTTGGTGCAAAAATAATGACGTAATAATGTCATTTTTTGACGTATTTTTTAACGTCAAAAACGACATTATTATGTCATTATTTTTGCACCAACCTAATATTTCCTTCTCCCAACAAGCATTCATATCACATCTTTATAAGAACTTCTTCAGCCAGGATGAAATTGAAGCATTTTAAGAAAATCTGTGGCTCTCTGAAGAGTTCTTTAATAAGAGGAAAGACTAACTTTATGGAGCCTAAGGCAAAATATTCTAACTGCACACAGAATGTGTTTTCTATTGACACCCAAATAACCCACAAATGTCTCACAACTAAGGGTTAAATAATAGAGGAATTTTAGGTGGCATCTGTGTGATTTTAGACATTTTTACATTAAAAGTGAAAATGCAGGAACACGAGATGCATTTTCATCATCTGATGCTCTTATTTCCCAAAGTGTGTATGGGGAGGGGGAGATACACAAACAAAAATATGTACCCTTTATAAAGAGGGTTATCATATATGAATGTAATAAGTGGGTTGCCAGATCCCAAAGTGAAAATTCTGAAAAGCTACCATTAAGCACTCCAAAAGCCAGTGTACACCCAAAGGTGATGCTTTATGATGATGCTTATGTGATTGGAAAGGCTTTGTATATTAATAGCTCCTCCTGCAAAATCAGATGTTGAATTTAGTTAAGTTAAAATGAAATTTGCCATTTTTTAAATATCAGTCCCCTCCCCACTTCAAAAAAAAAAAAAAAAAAAAAATGGAAGAATTAAAGAATTTTATAATAATCCCGTTGAATTTTCAAATTAGTAAAAAAAATAAAAAAAAATGCAAAGGGAAAAGAAGAAAGAAAAAGGTGGGGAGAGAGAAAAGTAAACACAAAAGCCTAGGAAAGACAATTTTTAGGCAACATTTGTATTCAACAAGTTGCTAGAAGAGTAAATATAAGGTTTGTGTATAATGACTCAAACACTTGCCTCCATAATTGTCACAGCCAGCAGCAGAAGCAGCAACAACAAAGCAATCATAGAGTATGCCACCTGGGCAATTGCAGACACAGAGGGTAGTAGGTAGCTAGTGATGTAGACTAGTGAATACTACAAATTTCCTCAGCTGGAAAAATGAAGAATTTTAGGTGAGCAGGTAACATGTAAATATGAAAAAGCATACAGACAGAAGAGTACACAAGAGAAACAAAAGGCAAAACAAGGAATTTTTTTCAAACACAGGATTGACTAATTTGGTTAAGACAGTGTCACTTGAAGTTTTCAACTTCAAGGATTATAAGCAAGCTTCTCTTACAATATCACCAGATAATAATCATGGAAATATGAACAAAAACTGGAAAAATAAACATTAAATACAACATTTAGTTACAACTTATAAACAAGATTCAATCTTACAGTTTAAACAGGAAGCAGATTCTGCATGCACAATTCTGAACAGCAGTATTCAAAGCTGGAAAGTTTAATTCCTACACAGGGACAAAATGGCGTGCATATAGACAAACACACACAAAAAAAAAAAAAAAAAACGCACATCATAAAAAGCTATAATGAAGCAGTCATTTTTAAGTGATTTGTTTTATGTATCTTGATTGGGATTTTTTAAATTACCTACCCAGATAAAATCCTAGTTAAATTATGTTCTGTCAATACAAGATGAGCATACACAGCATATTCAAAGAAATAAAAAAAAAAAAAAAAAAAAAAAAAAAAAAAAATCTGAACCAATTTGATTGTTGCTGTCATTTTTGTGATAAGATTTTTTTTTAATATGTAGCACTATTCAAGAATAATACATTCTAGATGACATAGCAGATTTTAATCACACCCTTTCCTAAAAATGTAAACAATTATAGAAAAGATGCACATTATTTTTCCAAAGGAAATAATATTAATACAAATCAGCATATAACAAAAACAAAGCAAGATCATCATAATTTCTTGAAGGACTGAGATTTTGTTTGCTTTTAAAATTGTACTAGTAGCAGGTGCTGAAGAGTGTTCAAACTGATCAATCTACCAAAATCAGGCTGAATGACCAAATATTTTACTTTTTAGGTGTCTAAGTGGGTCAGAACTTTCAGCTCCCTCTTTTAAACAAAAGTCAATATGTGGAGTATATTACTGAAATATATTTCTATTAAAAGGCATTTTTAATGCATATATATATATATATATATATATATATGAGAAAATTAAAAACTATATTATACTATATAAGAAAAATACAAATTTGGCTACATTAAGTATTTATTTGAGTATATGGAACTACCAGTTGCGTTAAAATAGACAGGCTTTTCCCGCTCAATATTTCAAAGTTAAACATTAAGAGGAATCATATTTAAGAATTACAATCACCGATAAAGAATTATTTTTAGGAATGTTATCACTCATAACTCGATTTCAATATCAAATGCCTTGTTTTTATTGCATTCCAACAAGTATTGTCCCTGTTGCAGATCCTTGTCCAGGCACATTTTTGTTTAAACGCCTACAGAGCCAACCAGTGGTCTATACTGCAGTTGCATTGAGCAAACCATAGTTACTGTTTTTGGGATAATGCATATGATCAATAGTTAAACATGGTCAGTACATACAAAACTTGTCACAATGACTTGTGACACTGTGCTAGCAAAATCATTAAATGGTTTCCAAATAATTTTGTCTACTCAATTTCAATTACAACACTTGGCCCAACACATGTTTCTTCCCAATGATGCCACATGCTGGGATAATCTTCCCAAGTCAACAATATCAATAAATTACCTCCATGAGAAATCAAATATGGCAGATTATATGGCCAGACTGTAAATGTTCTAACCATTTGACAACATGCTATATATGGGTAGCCTATTCATTTTCAAAAAAAAATTATAAAAAGTGGCTCTAAATTGATGGTTCTATTTACAATATACCTATTATGTCAAACTGACTATCTGACAATGTCATCTAATGTCCAGTGTAAATGTGCTGCTAAAGTAATTCCGGCCTAAAAATAGATTTGGTTAAAAGAAAGGACACAGGATAGATGTTATCCTCTCTTATAACATTCATATCTAAAACACTTTCATAACAATAAAGTTTGGCTCAATGTATATTGGGTATGGTAAACAAAAGTCAAGTAATGACCACTTGATAAGAGTGATTAATTTTTTTTTTTTTTACAGTTAATAGTTATAAAATTTAAAATACCTGAAAATTTTTCAACTTGTGAAAAATGAATTTTTAATACAATTATTTGTTATTTCTTAATTATAATAGACTTTGAGATTTAAGATGTTAAAATATTATAAAATTAGTTAAAAGTCGCATTGGATTTCCTAAGTCTCCTTATGAGATAGATCTTTTTTTTTTTTAGTGTGTTGCAAATTGTATCATTTTGACTAATCAGAAGATCCGCAGTAATTAAGAAATGTAATTTTGTGTTTATAATAGGGCTGTAATTATAAAGTACGGAAAACCAACCAGAATTCAATTAAGTTGTGTTAATTGTTCTCGGCTGTTAAGGACTTTACTTTTGCGAAACACGTGTGGAGAAGTTAATTTGATTTTTCAATTTTATAAAATGAATGGAAATACAAATAACACAGTAAAATGTAATAAATGTACATAAAATTATAGTATTTCATGTACACTTCTGATAAAATTTCATAAGAAAGGTACCTATAAATTAATTAGATACCTTTATGAAATTTAATCTCACTCTTAACAGTCTTATTTTAATTTCTTTATAATATATTTTCCATAAAGCATCGTAAACGTAAAGGTGAAAGCTAAGTACAAAAAAAAAAAAAAAAAAAAAAAAAAAAAAAATTTAGAGCGCTGAAGGTTTTCCTTAAAAATAACGAGGTAAATAATTTGTTCGCTTAAATATAAATTATTTCACATTTCTCCTTCCGTAGAACAAATTATCCTCACAGAATTCATTAATATTATGTGACAGTTTATGACCTGCTTTGTTTTATTTTCAAATTACATCTTTTCGGTGTAGAAGCTAAGTTACGCTTGGTTCAAAATATTTTAAATAAACATTATAATTTCTGATTTTCTTAAAATAAATTTTGAAAAAATGATAATTGATATTTAAAAGAATTTCAAGTGAGATTTCTAGTTTTTTTTATAAAAGAGAAAAAAAGAATAGATTTTTAACAAAAATTTCGGGCATGCTAGGAACGGTTAAAAAATGTAAAAAAATACCAAAATACTTTGATCTTTCCTCTTAATAATAAACATTTAGACGATAAAATATTGTTTTCGTCAATTTTGGCATCTTTTTATTCATGCTATGCTCTTTTTTAAGCAATCTCGTGGAGGTACCTAAGTATAACACTTGGTCCATCAGATGATTAAAAGGATGTTGTATTAGAATCCAAACAGAACTTTAGTCTGAAATGTTGACAAGCAACACATTTTATTAGTACCTCCACTTAATTTCAAGCTAATAAATTAAATTTAATATTTCCAATAAACAAAATACTTTATTGCATTTCAAATCTAATTTAAATTGATTGTAAGGAGTTTTGAAATTTTTTAATTTAGCATCATTTTTAGCCTTCTGTCCTTTCAAGGTAATTCTATTTATTAAAAAAAAAATCTTCCAAAAAAGAAAAAGCACTCTTTTGAAACTAAGAAATATTCACTGATATAAAGTACAATTAATTTTATTTGAAATAAATATTTACATAGTAGAAATATCACATTTTTTTTTTTTTTAAATACAGCAGTAGCTGTTTATTTAATCTGCTGACATGTTTGACAGCTTAAGTAACAGATGGATATTAATCCAATGTTTTTCCATTGGGGGAAAAAAAAAAAAAAAAAAATTAACCTAACCTTTTATATTTTAAGAAATTTATAATCTAATGTTTTATAGTATTTTCGAGATATCTTGGCTTTAAATTTACAATAGCTATCAGTCAAACTAAAATGATTAAAAATTCTTTTTTAATTTATGATTAGTAAGTATAGTCTTATTAAATAATATTCCCTAACCATTACACCACTGAAATTTTACTGAAAATCCACACTGAATTGTAAAATAAAAAAAATGCAATGAAACTAAAGCATATCAAACTGACCATCTGACAATGTCATCTAATGTCCAGTGTAAATGTGCTGCTAAAGTAATTCCAGCCTAAAAATAGATTTGGTTAAAAGAAAGGACACAGGATAGATGTTATCCTCTCTTATAACATTCATATCTAAAACACTCTCATAACAACAATAAAGTTTGGCTCAATGTATATTGGGTATGGTAAACAAAAGTCAGGTAATAACCACTTGATAAGAGTGATTAATTTTTTTATTTTTTTTACAGTTAATAGTTATAAAATTTAAATTTTTCAACTTAAAGTTAGGCACCTCCACGAAATCACTAAAAAAAAAAAAAAAAAAAAAAAATAAAAGAAGAAAAGAGCATAGTTTGATGAAATAAGACACCAACCTTGCCGAAAACAAATGTATCTTTCATCACAAAAAAGATGCTAAAATTTGCTACACTAATTTATAATACATATATAATCCATCACTGACACAAGAAAACAAGATTTTTAACCAAAATGTTTAATGTTCTAAAAAGGATTAAAAAATACTTTGATCTTTTTTCTTAATAACAAAGCTTTTGACAATAAAATTTGGGAGGGTTTTTTCGTCATAGTATTTTCAGCGATTTTGTAGAGGTATCTACGTTTTATCAATGCCCCAGGATTTATCTTTACCTTGAATGTAATTATAAAACCCAAAGAATCATCAATAGTTAATATCAGATATGATAGAATTTGTGTGTGTGTGTGTATATATATATATATATATATATATATATATATATAAAAACACACACACACAACCAACCAACCACTTAATAATTTACAGTAAATAACCCAATTTTCAAAACAAAATATTCAAATGTTTTTCTGAATTGTTACTATGATAACTACATACATGAATTTGTTACAATGTTCTACAATTATTTCCATATATTTTCTAAATAAATTGTTAGAGAAAGTGAGAATGTAGTAGTGTAACAAACCATTTGGACTTTTCATAACTCCAATTTTTAAAAATGTTGTTATTAATATCTAATACATATGATTAAGTACCCTCATGATTTCTCTTTAATTTAAAATGTGCTGCTATAATTTAAGCATTATCGCTCATGGCAAAGATAGCCTTAAAAAAAAAAAAAAAAAAAAAAAAAAAAAAAAAAAAAAAAAACACCATTTGCATAAAACGACTAAAAAGGTTACCCTTTTTATAATATATATATATATATATATATATATATATACCTAAAATTACTTAGATTATTGTCACGATTGATGAATGTTTGCTTAGATTTAGGGGCATCTCATCAGATTCTTGAACATAGATGATCAAAAACAATAAACTTTTCTTCCTTGCATGCATTGAAAAGTGTTGGGTAGCCAAATACAAATGTGTTTATTTTCTTAACTATCTTCTATATATACTAATTACAAAATTCCTGTACACAGCTTGAATTTTTTTTTTTAACTTTCTATGTAAGATCTCAAGGTCATTGATTTTGTCTAACTTTACATCCTTGATTAAGTTTTCTTAAAGAACATTTCAAAGGGGTTCAAGATAAAATCATTCTAGAAAGAAAAAAAAAAACAAAAAAAAACAAACAGGTTTTATAGGTTTTTTTTTTTTTTTTTTATATAAATAAACAAATACCAAACACAGAAAATTTTAAAATATATTATTTTTGGCCTAGAAATTTTCTCATGCAAATTATTACTATTACTATCTTTTCCAATCTTTTTATTAATGTCACAAAGATTATAAGAATTTTTCTATAAATTTTGTCTTTTCTTCTATCGCACATTGATAGTAGACTCAAAAGAAAAGATCTATTAGATAAGACAAAGAAAAGTAGACATTAATTTTAAGACATAATGCATGACTGGGAGTAGAAAGAAGGCAGCCCAAAGAGTGAATTATGCACCAGGGATGCCAAAATCAAAGTGCAAAAATTTAAGTATCTGAGCAATAACAGATGGGAAAAGTATAATAGAAAAATCCTGTGGTACACAAGAATGGATATTTGTTTAAGAAACTGAGCAAAGTATTATCAAAAAAAAAAAAAAAAAAAGCACTGAAATATGTTGTCTACTGTTGTCAAAAACAATCAAAATACTGGAAGTAACAGAGATGGGATCATACCATAGACAGAGCACGACGAAGTTGTAAGGAGAATAAGAACAAAAACAAACAAAAAAAAAAAAAAAAAACTGCTGTTAACAATCAGAAAGAAACAAAACTGTTTTTGAATTAACCTCAAAAGACAATTTAGGCTTCAATTACAACTCCAATTAGAAAGAGTACAAGCTAAACAAAATCTCTTATAGTCAATGCAGAAGTTATAAAAAATCCTCAGACATGTCAATTACAAGTCATGTAGCAATGAATAGCAAAGTAAAATCGATTTATTTAATGGCAAAATTCCTTATGGGTCTGAAAATACTGAAATTTAGTTTTTGAGAGCTTTGAAGTAATAAAAGTATATATTATTCTGCTTTCACAATTGAATATATGGTAGATGATACTCTGCTTTTGTGTATATACATGTTTGTATGAACATAATTACTAGAGGCAGTGATAAGTGTATTTTAAGTTGCAGTTTTGTTGAAGTTATATTGGAATACTGTTTGAGTTAAGAAATTGTTGGGTATTTTATAGATTAATGTCATGAAAGAGTTCTTTTGTTGGTTGTTTGAATTTATTTAGTGTCATATCAACTTTTATGGGTTATTTGATGCTGGAATCTAATTTGAACGCAATATTATGGTTTCAACTAAATATATTTTAAATGCAATTGTGTGCCTTCAACTACAGATAAAATGTATTGTTCATTTTGCTTTAAAAATATACTGCTGGTATTTTTTTTCTATAAAAATATACTTTTATATTTTCAGTGTTTTTTTTTTGGGGGGGGAAGCACTATTTACCCAAAGCTGGGACCCTGACAAGTGCTACCACCCCAGGTCAGGATAGACTTGGGAACAACAGTAATTAAGGTGGTTCCATTGGCCTTCAAAATCTCTAATCTCCCAATCATAGGTCTTACTGCAAGATTTAGTTTATCACCATACCCAGAACTGAGTAAGTATTTTGATTTAAGATAAGACTACCTATCAGTTCATTACAAAAGAGAGAGATACTATTATCTGAACACCAACATTTGCACTAAATCCATTTTGTTGCATACTCACACACACAAGGCAAGGTTTCCTAAATCTAAAACTCTTTATTAAATTTTAATAAGAATCATTAATCGAAAATCCCCAATGTTCAATTAAAAAAAAAAAAATTCATAAGCCCACACCTAATTAAATTCACATGAAATTATTGCTTTCATAGTATTGAAAGTTGTCGTGAAGAAGGAATATCATTTGCAAGTGATACTTAATGCTTTAAAATGTTTTGTCAATCTTCAGAAGTTAGCAACACAAAATGATTAATAAGTTTTCAAATCATAGTTTAAGATTAGCAATCACAAAGGACTGATGAATGGGCTTTTTAAACTCAAACAAAGATTTGGTTTTCTTTTTCTATTTGTATTATAAAACATTACAAAAAAGTTTAAACATCATGTTATATAAAAAAATAGAATATTCTATTTTTTATTAAATATTGAGTTGAAACAAAAGTTTTGTTTCACACATAAAAATATATGACCTGTAAACATTCTGAAAGGTTCATTTCAATGCATCTTCCTATACATCTATGTTTAGATTAAGAATTTTAAATGATTTTACATCAAAAAAAAAAAAAAAAAAAAAAAAAAAAAAAAAAGAGAGAGATGCATTATTGTTATTTGATACTCTTATTTCCATAAAGGGAAAATGCTGTATAAACAAAACAAATATATGTCATTTATGGCAAAGTACTGTTCATAAGTGGTTCAATAGATTCAAAAGAGGACTGAAAATGCTACAGCAGGTCCAAAATAACTTATGATGACAAAATTTAAATAAAATATAGTCCGCCATCACACACAGCTTATCACAAGGCAACAATTGGCCAGTTAAAGAGAACACCAGACTTCCCAACTCACTGGAGAAATTGACATAGCTTAGTTGGGATAGCCTGCTACACTTACCATGCTTTCCTGACCATTTCTTTTCAGAGTATCACTTATTTTGATCCCTACAAAATTTTGTAATAGGAAAGAAAAAAAAAGTTCTCTGGAAGCCTGTAAAAACCATTGAGACCATTACATCACTGAGAAGGATTCCAAGTTCTAGGAAGATGGGATCATGAAGCTGCTTGAAAGGTAGTGGAACAAAATGGCACCAATGTGACTGAATAAATCTTTGTACAAATATCAAAATATCATCTTTGATATTCACTTTAGTTCTGTTCCAAAACTTACATATTCCCTCAAATTGACATTTCTTCAATACTACATTTTACAGAAATTTACTAATTGTATTTTTCCTGTTCAAAAGGAAAAGATCTTTTATTTGGATGTTCTTATTTTTTTGCAAATACTTTTTAAATAATTAAAAAATGAAGATAGTTTCTAACAGAAACCAGTATTTTTTTTTTTTTTTTAAATTTTAGCACAAATTAAAAATTTTCAATTTACTGCACAACTTCAAAGCAATGTTTTATTTCATGATAAAAATCATAGTGGAATTATTTCCCCTACTACTGTGTTCTTGTATAGCCACTATGGAATAAAATAAAATTTAACGTCCAGATGTGTGGCCATAATAACAAGCAAGATTTTGCGCACAAATACAATATTCTTTAATAAAGAATTTTCTGATAGCTTAAGTAAAAGAATAATAGTATCCAATTACAAAACTATTTTAAATAGGAAAAATTTCAACTTGATAAACTAAAAATTGTAAATATTTCTGACTCAATTGAACACAAAATATTATCCACGCATGAACTAACCTGAAGAGCTCAAAGGAAAACTTATCACTCTAAGCCTTAAGGTACCATAATTTCTGTTGCAACTACTTTAAAATGTCCGAACCAGTAACGAACACAGCTTTAAAAAATAAAAACTATCTTGCACAGATTCCTGATGATAGTACTTTAACTTACATAAAAAAAAATATCCAAACATGGATGGTGCAAAAGAAAAAAAAAAGCCACTGATGACAACGACTGACATGAAGGTAAAAAAATAAAAGCATTAATCATTTCCAATTCAGTGTTATTTTGAAAACATTCGCCGAATAAGAAAAAGAGGCAATTATCGAAGAATTTCTCTTTTACGGACATTTTTATTCACTTGATTCTAACTAAAAAGTTAAATAGTGATACACTGCATTTGAGGCTTTTTCAATACTCTGCTATGAAAATAAAATCATGTCGGCCTATGTCATTGCAGATTCTCAAGTGACAAGATATCTTCAAAAAAAATCTATCCTGAATAAATTTATTTGATTGCAGAGATCATTCAACAAGAACATTTATGAAAGAAAATTAATTTTTGAAAGATACAAACTGACATAACGAATATTATTACTCACCAGGCCAACTGAGTGAGTGGGCTTCGCCTATGAAATGAATGAAGAAATTAAATAATAGTTGCGTAGTTCAGTTGCACTGTGGATTTCAATCAATAAATACGATGATCGAGAGTTAGATGTTGAAGTCCATCTCCGAAAGAGGTGCAAGCTTATCTCAGGAAAATTACTAAAGAGATCATTCTTAAAATTATCAGAAATTCGTCACAGCAACATAATGAATACTACTACCTTTTCTTTTTACTCCTACTATAATTTTTTTTTTCTAATTATTGTGATTAAATATCATTTAGTGTGGGTTGTATTGCAATTTAATGCAGATACATTTTTTTATGGACAATGAGAAATCAGCATATTTATGAGCAGGTAGTAGTATATCGGCCGAACAGAAAGATTTTTTTTATATACGAACCATCTCATTTTTTTAGCTAACAACATAAAGTGCCTGTTTTCTAGTATCAGAGATTTCCTGTACAGATAGTCTCTAAATTGAAATAAAATTTTAAAATTAATTGCAAAATATAAACACACGTGCATCTTTTATACGAAGAAACGGTCAAGTTTAAAAACTTAAAAATCAAATGGTATATTAAATGAATTTCGTTCCTTTCACTACTGAAGGAGCATGGATAAAGTAGCAGCAGCAGCCGCCGCCTGGACATCATGTGCGCCAACAAAAACTAGTTTTCAAAAGGACATTTCATTAAACGCGCTTCGATCAATCAAAATCGAAACTTTTACATTTCTCGGAGAAACAATCTTGTTTGTACTCCTAATAAAATTTTTTAAAGCTAATTGGTCGTGTTGCTTGAAGCAGGTATATCTTTTATTCGCAAAACATATCAAATTGCAATTAATCACAAGTCAAATTTTTCTTCCAATATGTTCATGTGAAAATTTTAGAATTTCGTCTCATCGAATTTGCAATAGATTCACAAAAAAAAAGTTTCAATTTCTCAAAAAAAAAAACCTATCGTGGCTCTTTCACAATCTTTTGGCAAATCCACAGAGAAACATGCAAAAAAGTGACCTTAGATTAGAAGCGGCTTCATAATTAAATTACGTCTTCATTTAAAATTTTCATCACTTAAAAAAAAGAGTTGTTTATTACTGTATCTTACTTAATACTTTAACAAGGACATCACACATCCTTTTCACAATCGTAGTAAAAAAAAATAAATTACATTACAATCAAAAACGAACTAGACACTAATGGAGGGGGGTAATTGAAAATAACCTGAGTTAGATTTTCTTGCCTCTCCAAAATGGGATCTCTCAATAAAGACGAGGAAATTTTTAAGAAATCTGGGACAATTTGGAATTCAGAATCATTAACGGAGTTTATTACAGTCTTATTTTAATATTTCTTGAAAGTCTTTAGTTGAAAAACAAAAATATTTGGAAAAAAAAGATAAATCTCTCTAGTTTATTAAATTTTATTGATGTTCTTGTTGATTTTTAAAAATTCATCAAATAATAAAAGCCTCGAAGAACAAAAGTAAAAGATTATTATAAAGAAATGAAAGCACCAGTGAAAAATAGTTTAGTTTAAAAACAAAAGTAAAAAAAATTCCATCAAACTCACAAAGCAATATAAATCGACATTGCGGGATCATATGAGAAATCTTTTTTTTTTTTTTTTAGCTTATTCCTAAATCAGAGTGATTAAATAACATTTACCCGTGACAAAATAGACATTGAAAATGTAAAATTAAATCTGATTAAATAGTACAGGTTTTATTAAAATAACAAGAGGAAGGCTAAATTAATTTTTTGCATTAATGCTATGATTGCAATTTTCATTACAATGTTCACCCAGGAAGAAATTTCTAATGGGCCTGGAAATAGAAGTACAAGCCTAGTGAGATTTGTACAATAATCAAAAGACCATAAAAAGAGGTTTGGATTGTTTAATATTAAAATAAGTAAACAATAAATGATATTGATTTTATGTACCGTGATGAAAAAGGCCAATATGGCTGAAAGGACAGGACAACATGATCACGTTGAGGAAAAAGCGCGCTTCTTAGACTTAGAGAAAAGGGTGGTAGAAAGAAAATCAAGAAACAAAAAGAGAGTCCTATTTAAACAAGAGAGTATAATAATATTATTAATAGAGAGAGCTTTAAAGAAAATGCAAAAGAAGCAGAGAGGGGAAAATATCTTATCTCCCTTCAACACAAAACAGGGGCAAATAATACAATGAGTGGCCACTTTACACCGCCTTATTGTTATTTTTTTTTTAAGCATAATTCCAAAAGCAAAATCAATTGGCATTTTCTTGATATTTGCACAAAATAACCTAAACTGTACGAAGTAGTCAAAATACTTACATTTAATGACCGAAAGTCTTTGAATTTTCCCCACAAAAGATCGAAATATACCTTTCTGCTCCAGTTCAATAATAGTGAACTCAACGTAGCCATATGCCGCAAAGATTCACTGGCGATGATTGGTTGATCGTCTTGACCAATCAATGCCGTTGTTACAATGTGATGAATTGCTGCGATGTTAAAGTCTGAATTTTGCAACAAAACGGAGATCTTTTTTCTTCACAATAAAAGTAAAAACGTTTAAATTTTCAAGAAATAATCCATTTCTTTTACAAGGTTAGAAAATTATTTTCCACCACAAAAAAGATTTACATTTTTATGATGTAACTAATATTTTTACCTTGAATTTATGATGATGGATTTTTTTTTACAAGCTTTTAAATTTTTTTAATTTATTTTTAAAAAAAGTAAAAATTCAGTTTTTTAATCTGTTGTTTCCAAAAAAAAATATGTAATAATAATAGCATAATTAATCATAATGGCTTTTTTAAAAATGTTTCCTAAATATACACTTTATTTAAATTAAATATTAAATTTATGGCAATCTATTACGACTGCCACTAACTCTGCTCCTACACCCGCCGCACTCATACACCAAAAAAAGCAAAGTTTGGTGACCACGTCAACACCAAAGGAACTCATGAATGAACTTTGCAGCAGTGGCGTCTTATTCCTTTTATTTAGGATTAGGAACATTTTTACACATATCACCACCGAAATGGAATGTGGCACAAGGCATTTTTAAACGTGGGGAAACCAACTTATTTTTGCGTGGGTGGGTGCACAAACTTACTTTCATCGGCTGCAAGAGTTAGTGTGCACTCACTGGCGTTTATCTTATGAGTGCAATGGGGATGTACTGCATGGGATATACGGATATCCCGGAATTAGGTTTTTACATGAAAAATGAAAATGTATCTCAATTACAAATGAAACAAGGCCTATAGGTAATCAACAGGACATAAAAAGATTTAATTAGTTTTGAACTTACTGGTTCAGCAGATTCAAATAAAGAATGAACAAATAAATAAAAACATACATAATCTAATCAAGACAAGAAACAAAAGTAGGTTGTTTTTTTTGTTTTTTTAATATAGGAGTATGAGGACCTGCTCATTTTTGATGAGTTAATAGACAACAAATAAAGAGTCAGACGAATGATTGATTCACAGGAGAAAAATTAATACAATGCCAACAATTGGCAGGCTGCAAGAGTCCACGTGCAATGGAATAAACTATGTCAGTTTTTATACCTTTCCCAGCATAAAACATTAATATAAGCTAGAAAGGATGAACTTACAAAAAAGTGAAATGTGTTGTTGTTTCTAACACTTTATTCACTACAGCTTATGAGATAACAAATAAATAAACAAATAAAACAACAAATAAAAAAAAAACAGTCCTTGCCAGTAAATGGAGGCATTCTAGCACAACATTCAGCTCCAGGCTCCTCAGTTTACCTCCAAAGCCAAACCACTTGTTCAGCTTGAGAGATTTTCTTTCTAGCATCACCCATTCACCAGGTTTCCTATATCACAACTGCAATTCAAGCTCAACTCTCCCTTTCCAATTCCCATGAATTTCAATCACAAAATTCTGACTGACTGCTTCCACTCTCCCAGACTGATCCTAATTGACACCTCCTCACCATACAAGTCTTCCTCCTTCCTCCCATCATTATTTATTCCAGGTTTCTAGCAATCCCTGATTTTGATCACATATAATTTCTGGCTTCTTAAATCTTTTTAACCCAAAAATGTACAACGGGAATTGGGTCAGGAAAAAGGTTAGTGATCAATTCAAAGAAATCAGGTTAATATTGTCATTTCAGTCAATTTTGGTAGAGTTTAATAATTGTTGGTATTATTTAAAGTGGCTATTGACCATATTGTATAGATAAAATGCTTATAATAATATAAGTAGTTTTACTTTTATTATCAGAATGCAAAGTGAAAGTAATTTTAGTATCGACCTAATTAGAAAAACTTATATTTTTAGCTATTAAATCAGTTGAATAGATCACTCTAATGTCTCTTCAAAAGCACTAGTTATATAAAAGTAACATTTTTACATTTTAAAATCAGGATCATAAAATGTTTACAATCAAGAGATTTTGAAATTAGTCATTTTATATTATGTAATTTTTTCACATTCAAAAAAGTGAACAGACAATTTGAAAGACTAAATTTTAGTCAGAAGATATTAACTAAAAACACTGATATGCCCAAAGTCATGGGTAAATACATCAGGTCACCTACGGCCCACCTCTAGGCTGGCAAAATGCAGCAATTTGTGGCATCAAGTCCAAATTGACCAGAAAATCTCCGGAGAAATGTTGAGCCATGCCATTCCAATAGCTGTTCATAACTCACTGATATTTGATATTTTAACCAAGATCATGTACACAAATCCTCTCCACCATACTCAATTAGGCACATGTCAGGTGAACATGATGGCTAAACCATTTGTCAGAAGTGTCCAGAATGCTCCTTAAATGTGTGAAGCTGTTCCAATGATACACTGTATTATCCTGCTGAAATAACCCATGATTATTGGGGTACATGGAGTTCATGAATAAGGGCAATGCAGTGGTCAATGATGTGTTTAAGCAAAACAGGAAACCCAATTTATCCCATGTGAACACACCCCACACTATTATCAGACCACCGCATCCTGTACTGTAGCGTGTTAAAAACTAGAATCCATGGGGTCTTCACCACACCCAAACCCTACTACCAACCTGAAACAACTGGAACCATGACATTAGACCATACCACATGCTGCTAGTTCTCTAGGATTCAATTAATAAAGCTACTATCTCAGGTGAGGCATTGGGTCCAGTGCTGTAGTATTAACAACACTCCTATATCCCTTAAGAGCTAAAGAATGCTGAACTGACCTGTTGATATGCATCTGGTACCTCTTGCATGTAATGTGAAAGTGATTTGAGCCAGTGTTACTAGTTTGTTACTACAGACATTTATAGCTAGACACCTCTGATCATGATCATTACAGATCCATGCTCAGTCACTGTATTGTCCACAGTGGAGGGTATTCCCAGTTCACATATGCCACTTATCTACTTATCTCTTTCTTACAATGAGAGACATTTACACCAATTTACCATTTGTTGTATTTTTACAATAATACAATTGTTTATTTCTTAAACCCCCATTATTTCTTCTTTGTTCTGCTACCATACACTTAATATAACATTACTAAATAAATTTTTATTTAATTATTTTTCTGGTGTTTGTTGTGTTAGGTTTGAAGTTGTCATTAGAAGTTGATAAGGTGTCATACAAAGATAGTTCTTGAAAGAAAGTGCAAATTCAAGCAAAATTCTTCAGAATTATTAAGTTCTCTGTAAAAAAAAAAAAAAAAAAAAAAAAAAAGAAATTGTTGAACTTATCGTGGCCGCCTTTGGCCGCTCCTTAAACCGGAAGAGAACAGGTCATTTCAACCTTGACCTTTTGGTTGTGCTCCCTACATGCTGTTAATTACGTGGTAGAGACTAGCAAAGTACCCTTTCAGTTTAGTTGTATTATGAACCTAGTCGTAATATACTTCTAAGGATTTTTAGGCCTTGGTTTTCTTGTAGCTAATCTCAACTTATTTTTTAGGATAGATTTTACAGTAGTAACTTACCAATTCTCTTGCTAGTCTCCCTTACCACAATACAGTGACTTCTCGCCGAATTCGAGGTTGGCGACTGAAATGGTCGGTATGCAGGCTCCTGGCCGGACGTCAACTACCAGGCTGCGTATTAAGTTATGCTCCCATTTCTTTTTGTCTGCCAACTTGACGATAGTTGAAAACTTTGCCTTCTCTCTCTACTTTGCCTCTTACTTCTGGCTCCTTGCCCATGTTCGACTCTCGGCATTCTGTCCCTACTAACCTTTCCTGTACACTATGTTTGTAATTATTACGGGAGGTTTCTATATCAGACTTGACCGGCAGACATGCAACGCCAGCACTGGATTTTTGACATGCCCGAACAACATCGCAACACCAGTTCCTCTTTCCTTCCCGACATGTCAAGTTGGCATCTCTGCAACGACCAGCAGCGATCATCTGCAACGATCAACATCAACATCAACTACGACGACCAGCAGTGATCATCTGCAACGACCAGCAGTGATCATCTGCAACAACCAGCAGTGATCATCTGTAACGACCAGCAGTGATCATCTGCAACAACCAGCAGTGATCATCTGTAACGACCAGCAGTGATCATCTGCAACGACCAGCAGTGATCATCTGCAACAACCAGCAGTGATCATCTGTAACGACCAGCAGTGATCATCTGCAACAACCAGCAGTGATCATCTGTAACGACCAGCAGTGATCATCTGCAACAACCAGCAGTGATCATCTGTAACGACCAGCAGTGATCATCTGCAACAACCAGCAGTGATCATCTGTAACAACCAACCTCAACCATCAATGTCTGCACCGGAACGTCAGCATCTCTACCTTTCTGACCACCTTTATTTCTTTATTACTTTTCTAGAATAAATTAGCATATATCCTAAATATCCTCATTCTGTCGTCTGTGTTGTTTCACCTTGTCAGATTTAACGTCTTCGAAATGTTAGCGGGCCTCTTGTGACCTCATCACCCTTTGCAATACCAGGGCCCTTGGGGGGTCCACTACAAACTTACTCTGTTGGTGAGTATCTTGTCTATGCTATGTGCATCTGTTCTGGAGCAGTAATTTTTGCATTGAACCTCAATCTTGGCATGGTGGGAAAAAGGGCTAATCTCTAAGGATTCACACCACACATGCTCCCAGTTTTTTCTTATATATTCCCAAAAGCTGAAAAGGGGTTGTTGCTGCTGACAGGGTTTCCAATGCACATGTGTTTGGCAAAAAGATATAACATCTGCTACATGTTAAAATAAAATGTGAAAATATAGATGTTTGCTATAGATGTTTTAAATAATTCAAATGTCTTCTTTAAAATTTTGGTTTTATTTGAAAGATAATAGCCTAAAGCTAATCCATATTAATAGAAAAATTAATTTCTGTATGCAAAGTTTTCTAATGAAATAACCTATTCAGTATACAATTCATTAATTAATAAGTACTGAAAGTTTCATTTGAATCAGATAATTTCTTGATTTTGGCAAATACAGTGTAACCCGGATATAAGAGACCCGGATATAAGAGAAACTCTGATATAAGAGAAACCCGGATATAAGAGACTTCTTATCCAGTCTCGGCAACTCTCTTATATCCGGGTTACACTGTATTTAAAATTTATTTTGGAAAAAAGCATCCATTTTGGTTGCACCTAGATAGAACACTAACTCTAACCTTCCCTATTAAATGAAGATATTTCAAGATTCATTTTGTCAATAAAATTAATATTTATCGGGGGGATTTATTTTTTTGCCTGCATGAAAAGATTCTTTATCTAAATGAAATTTCTAAATGCTTTCTAACCCCAACAATTATTCTACTAATTTTTCATCAGCACATCACCCATGAAAGCTGTTTTCCTTGGATATGGATTCAAATTTAAGATGCTACTTTTTGATTTCTACTTATTTCAATGGTTGGATGATAGCCGATCTGAAAATTTGGGATAAAAATCAGTAATAAAATGAATACTTTGTACAATTTTCTCAAAAAAAGATGTTATTGTTTTTTCAACTTACATTTAAATCTATTAATACTTAAAGGCATTTTTCATTCTGCTTGTGAAGAGTCAGGTGAAATTAGCGAAACTTGTGCAAGTTCATAGTTATGACAAGAGAAGTGATCATAGCAGTGACAGCATGCCGATAGGTGGCTTTCAACCTGCTAATATGTCAGTCACTACAAGGGGCTTTCTTTTAAGCAAATCTGGTGGTCGCCAGGATATCTTTTTTTTCAACAGCTACATTTATGGCTATTGTATTTTATTGTGGGGATTTGTTTTATGGACCAGATGTGATGCTCAGAGCCATCGCACAGAAAACAGCTTTTTTATTTTGTGTTTTGCTTTCTTGGTGCTCACATCCAACCGACATGTAGTATGAATCAGAAAGAGATCTAATTACAGTGGAGTATAACATAATGATAAAGATTTTAAAGATAAGGGGGATAGATAACAATTTAATATTTGAAGAGGATATTCAAGCTTGAAGGTTGCAATAAATAGCAACAAGAAGTCAAGATACACTATTATATTTCATTTCAGAATTAAGATATTTAAGATAATTTCAAACTATTACTTAGTACTAAAAACAAACAACATGACATGAACATATGGATATAGTAGGATAGAGATATTTGGACATTTGTTCTCAGCTGACTTGAAGTGGAAAGACTATATTGAATCCATTGCTAGGTCAACTGCTAAGAAAGTTGGTTCACTGTGTCATACTAAACAATTTTTCTCGCCTGAATCTAACATACCCATCTTACTATCTATAAGTTTACCATTCCTCCATGCTTAGAATATTGCTACCACATATGGTCTGGTGTCCCTGCTATTTACTTTGAGCTCTTTGATAAAATCCAAAGAAGACTGAGCAATATTATTGGTCCTGATCTGTCAGCTCAGCTTCAGTCACTTTCTTGCCGCTGTAAGATTGCCTTGCAGTGCCTTTTCTATAAATACATTCATGGTAATTGTTCAGATGAACTTTTCACTATGGTACCTAGACTTTTTGAATTTAAGCACAGTACTAGACTGGCATCATGATCTCACCAATTTACAGTTGAATTGGTTAGATGTAACAGTAAATTCTATACTAAAAGTTTCTATTCTTGCACTTCTCACTTGTGGAACCCTCTTCCAGCGCCATGCTTTCCAGACAACTTTAATCTGCAGAAGTTTAAATGCAATGTCACTTGCTATCTACTGCCATCCTGATTACTCTTTTCTCTTACAACTCATTATTAATATTTCTGTTCCTAATTCTTCCATACTCCTTATGTCTCAATGGCTTTATTGCCTTGCATGGGGTAATACCAATTAAAAAAATATATGGTATAGATATAGCTGTAGAGTTGTGTTTGGTTTGGTTATTACCTGCATTGGTCAAGGGATCATCCATAAAGAAAATTCCAATGCTCTTATTTATAGCTACCAACTACTAGAAGGTGTTTGATCCATAAAGTTATGAAAATGACAATGATACCAATAAGGAGGCATTAAAAAAATAGAAACAACAGGAAACTGGTATTTACAATCAAAAAGAGACAGTTGATAGCAAAAATAAAGCAGGGAGAAGCAAGCTAAATAGCCCAGTCTGTCCTACTATTTAACCCATAGTGATAAGGAGATGAAAAGTTGGATTAATACCTTTCCTAAAGGTATTTGTGCATGACTGAATGTAATGAACTCAACTGTAATTCAAACTTGGCTCCCAGATTTCTCATTCCAAGCCACACACACACACATACACACACCCACACACACACACACACACACATATATATATATATATATATATATATATATATATAAACTTGAAAATTAAACAACACACTTGATGACACCGAGACCTTCATGACCAAATATCTTACCTGGAAAATGTTAAAAAACTCAGACAAAGATGGATTGAAAGTCATATATTAACCACATGAGATTGAATCTCATGTGGTTAATATATGACCAGGCTTCTTCAGCCTAATCGCTTGTTCTTACTAAACTCATGTTAAAACAATGTGAGAAATGAAAAATCTTAAGAGAAATCAATATATAAATAAAAAACAAGTTGATATTAACAAAATTTAATCTCAAAGATGATATAGTTAAAGTAAAAAATGTCCTCATTTATATGACTAATGTGAATAATGTGTTGTCTTGCCAATGTAGATTTTGTTGAAATAAAATCTGTTTTTTAAATAATGCTGTTTGATCAGCTAAATAAGTCAAAATAATAGTTTTGATAATCATATATAAATATACCCTTTTTTCATTGTATTAGAGCCAATCAGATTACTGGAAAATGAGAAATATTTTTATAGCAACCAATAAAAGGCCCAAGATATCTATATATAGAAAGATAGATCTATAGATATAAATATATATCCTAAAGCAGGGCCAGCACGTCTTACCCCCAACTGTCTTGTATCTGCATGGCCAGTGCGGCATGTACTACACAGGAACCCACAATGAGGTTGCAGCCCCTAGTTTTTAGTTTTATGATTAGCAAATAGTTTTATATTAATAACAATATCATCAAACTGCTATAAATTAATGCAGAATTTTAAGATTTAAAATTTTTTAAATTATTATAATTTTAAATTAAAACAATTCTTGTAAAAATTAATTTACTGACAAAAATTCTTTTTCCTTAAGACAAGTTTTTATGGTTATCTTAATCATAAAAGCAATTAAAAGCTTTCCTATCTCAGTTTTTTCTTTCTTGATTTGAAAAAAATTGTATTGTGAATCCATTTTAGAGCTAATTATTTCTTTAATTTTATGTTATTTTGTTTTTTTTTATGCAAGCCTTTTTTGGTAAAATTTGCACTTTGTTATATATCTGCTTAATAAATATTTGTATCTTTCAAATTTCACAAGATTGTCCCAAGTGTTGTTTGCTATTGTATGCATCTTTTATTTTACACAAAAAATTACTTATTGCAAATTTATTTTTTTTTTATAAGTACATAAATGAAGGCTTAAAAAGGAAGTCAGTGGTCATAGTCTGTTCCAGACTAAGCAGCAACCATACATATGATGTTCCGACCAAAACCATTAAAATAAGCTAAAGGAATAATGTATCTACAACAAATGTGTTGGTGTGGTGAGGGACAATGCCAGCACTGTTATGAAGGCTTTCAATGAATCTGAGGAAGGTAACCCAATCACTACTAAAAGTGCAAGGTATGAAAGAGGTTTATCTTCTTCCTCCTCACTGTGTGCCATACGCACTTAATTTTCACCAAAATACAGAGGCAACTTTGAGAAATATTATGTACAGGACGTTATTGGTCCAGATTGTGTGGAATTAAGCAGCACTGATCCACACACATGACAGATGAAGTAAGGAGAAAATATAGGGAATTGCTCTTTAAGGTCTCAGTTATAATCAGGTACAACAGCCATTATGAACCACTTGAATTTCTATCAGATTTTGAAAGTGAAGTATGTAAACTACACCCCTATCAAACTCTTCCTTCCTGTCTCCTTTGGTCATCACTTTTATTGAGTAACACTGACCTTATGGGTCACTCAGCTTTCTTTTCCCTCCTTGGTCAGGGCCAGTGTATCATTTCAATAGGGTTGATTTGGTTTCCCCAAAATCTTATTATACTGAGATTGACGCCGAAGTCTTGTGATAGAACAATTATGTACGTTGTATACTAGAGATAAGTTTTTGTCATTCTTATCTGTGGCTGTGGTAAATTTTGTCTCTTTGCATCCAAAGACAATAATCAAGGAATCAGGGTTGGAATAAGAACTCCTTCAATAAAATGCACAACACTGCTGATAATTATAACAAGTTTATTAAAAAAAAGTTTATTAAAAAGAAAAAAATAAACTGATGAATAAAATGTCTCTGTTATTTAGTGAAAGGTTAAGTCCTATTCCTGCTCAATGGTGATTTGAGAAATCTAGCAGTAATCACTATAAAATAGTTGAGGTAAGACTGCTTGTCATGCATGTGTCTGTGTATTCACTCCAGCCACAGAAATGAGGGTGTGTTCTTTAGTAGTGATGATACAATCCCTGACAATTCTCTGATGATTCTTTTGGGCCCAATCCTCCTTGTGTCCCTGGGGCCTTGTGAACCTTCATTTATATAGATAACCTCCCCTTAAAATTTGACATTGATAGATCTATTTTTCCCACTCTTAACCATCTTAATCTTAAGCAATATGTTAATAATGACATGGCTCTCTATTTGTTTTAGAATTTTTTGTCCTCTCTTTCTGTAAAGATGATAGTATTTTGAATGAGCAGCATCAATATAAACAAATCCCAAGCTTGGGATCTAGGCATAACTCAGATGGCCTTTCTTTTTTTACAAGAATTTGGGTCAATCATTTATGTAAGAATATGCATTTTGGATGGAGGATATGAATTTAAACAAACCCCCAAATTGAATTTCTCAGGACCAAAAAATTTGGACAACACATTAATCATGTCTTCTTATCTGTGGGAAATGGATAGTTTGGGGAACCTTGGTTTTACTCAATTTTACTGAATCTTGGTTAGTTAATTCCTCTACCATTTTATAAACAAAAGCACACAAATGCATGCTGGGATTTTTTCCTAACCAATAAAATAGGCCTGTTCTTGGTTTGACCTGACACAGTCTCAGTCTGTCTTGTAGTCAGAACGCTACATTCACTTGTCCAAACTTGGTTTTGTGTGTCGACATCAATTCTTAGTTTGTGAACATTTTGCTATATTACTGTTGCTTTGCCTTTTGTTTTACATATATTGTTTGCTTGCTTTATATTATTTCTTGCCCTGTTCTTTTTCTCATTATTGCTTATTGCAAATTTTGTCAATTCTAATTGTTGGATAGTTTTGTTACTTATTTCACATTTGACCATGTTTACCCACTCCATATGCATTGTTACAAGACAACCTATACTCACTAATGCATATATTTTAACATGAGAGGTTTAAAGAGGAAGTTCTATTTATATCTGAATACTTGGAAGTTATGAGGCCATTTGTCCAAGCCCTTAACATTCTCCAGTGTAACAAACATGGTTATGCTGGATTCCTTATCCTGACTATTGAACAATCAAATAAAAATAAAAGGATAATCTGAAATTCTGTAAACCATTGATGGAAGCTATATGCAGTGGAAATGATGCAAGATTCCCTTCCAGATACAAGATAAAACTATTCATTGGTAGCATTTTTAGTTCTCATGTTTAAAAACTTTAATTGGTTAGATGGAGACAAGAGAAAAATTCTTATTTTGGTGGAAATCAAAGAATTTTCCAGCATAGAAATAAATTTTAGCAGTAGGTTGTGTAATGGGGACTCAGGATAAGTTCTTTCAAAGTGGAGCAAAGAATTTCACCACTTTGAACCTGGTAAGCCATTATTCCACTGCCAGGTTTGCCACTATAGAAGGATTAAGACATTTCAGAATTATATTCTCTTTGAAATATTATTAAAATTTTTACTAGAAAGTAATTAAAATAATTAAAAGGTGGATATAAAACAGCAAAAAATAATACAATACACTAAGTTTGTTTATTGCTCTTTCTCTTCAGAGGAGAATATAAAAATTTATATAAAAATGTAAATTAAATAAATTGTAGCCATGGTTAGAGGCTGGACAATCTTTGTGATTGTAGAAGGGTCTAAACTCCACTGCTGGTCTGTAGCACCACCAGACACTCATCCAAGTCGCACCCTAGTCAGAACCCAGCACCACAACCAAAGCCATCAACATCAAAAGAAGCAGTGGGGGAAGATAAGTCCGGCAAGGCCCCCTATGGTATCAGTGGATGGAAGGAGGTGGTTGGGAGGGTATTGAAGGCAGCATTCCCTCCCCAGTAGAATGTCACAGAGAAGAGGCAAACAAAAAGAACAAGAGCAGCCAAAGTCAACATCATCACTCAGAAAACAGCAACGGCAACCAGAAAAGTAGTGGCAGCAGATGCAGCAACAATCATCAGAACAGCAGCAGTATCAACAACAGAATCATCAGTAGCAGCAACATTAACAGCAGCAGCAGCAAGAACAATAGATCCAGCAACAGGGGCAGAAGTAGCAGCAACAGCAACAGCTATAACAACAACAGCAGCTGCAACAACAAACACAGGATATGGAGGAGCTACTGTTGCAACTGGGCCTCTATATGGAGGTGGAAGACATGTATCCTCCTAGGCCCCCCTCTTTGCAAAGAGGGGGGAAGAAGAGGAAGAGGACAGAACAACAAAGAAGAGAAGTCTGGTCAAAAGCAGAGCAGAGAAGGTCATGGACCAAGCAAGACACAATTTGCCCCTACTTCTCCAGCAAGAAGTGAAAAGAAGCCTTCATCATCATACACAGGTTAGGCAAGGAGCATCTCTTCTTCTCCTTCTAGGGCTTGGCCATCTCCTTCTTCCAACCCATTCCAGAAAAAGAAGGGATTCCTTAAGGAAGTGAGGGCTTATGCAAAATGAATCACCAGGATCTTCTCAGAAAAAGCCCCTTTGAGGTCTCTTTTCAGAATCACCTCTGTTGATGGGAAGTCAACAGAGGGCCCCAGGAACTTCCCTAAAGGGATAATTGCCTTAAAAGAAACTACAGTTTGGGACCTTATAGCTGCCTCCAAAAACTCATTTCCCAAGCTCAGGTTGGCTAAAATTCACTAAGCTCAAAAAGCTATCACAACATTGCTCTGGGAGGGTCCCAGTTTTTCTTCACTCCTCTTCATAAAGAGCCATAAAACTAACATTCCACAGATTACATCCAATATGGGTTCTGGAACCCTAAGACAATCCATTGGAGATCCAGACTTCTTCAGATTTCCACTCCATTTGTGCTTAGGTGCTTCAGAATGGCTATCAAGTTGGCATGTCTGAATGTGTGTGGTGCAAGAGATTAGAGTAAGGCAGCCTGCCTGCTTTGTGATCTTCTGTCCTTTGGTGTAGATGTGGCTGCAATCAAGGAGACTCACATGTTTATGATATTCATGCTTGTGTGTTGTCTAGCAACTTTGTTGTCTATTCAACATACAGGGACTGGCTGGCTAAGAGTGTTCCCTGGCTGGTGAAGTGTACCCTGGGTGCAAGGGAGGACCTTGTCCATGTTGAAGTGGTAGTGGGGGAATTGCTGTGAAAAGTTGTTCATTTTGGGTTGTTGCAGTTTATATGCCTAATGATCAGACAGAGTGTTGTTCATTCTTCCATCAGTTGGGCCGTTCCTGGTGGATCCAGTGCAACTACTTTTAATGAATGGTTGGAATGCAATCCTGGACACCAAGCTAGCTGGATAGAATGTTAGTGAGAAGGGCTGATCTAGATCAGCTAGACTGTCCCACGTTTCACTGTTTTCCATGTATTATGGTGGGGGGGCTGGGAAGGCCACACTTGGCAAGTCACCGACATGCCTTGAATTTGGCTTTCCTACACTGTGAGTTGACAGAGGAACCACTGTGGGTGAGTAGTGTTAGGGATGCCTTCCTTACTATCACTCCTTTCCATCACTTGACTGATTGCTGTTATAGGAGACTCTCTTCAGTGAGTATTGTTAGGTCTTGCATATTATTCCTCAGTTCAGTGTTCTTTCACAACCTAGGAGGACATTGTATCGAGGATTAATAGAGAGAGTCATGTCAAACCTGCTTTGTGAGCAGCTCGACCTGTTGGTAGGTGGGTTTTACTTTTTCTGGTCCTGGGTGCCAGTGACTGATTACCTCATCAACCCTGAGTTTTTGCTTACCTGGTGACTGATCAGAAATGCACTATCTTTCAATGATCTAGTATACATGCCCAATCATGTGTCACCTCCGTGATCCGGGGTGAAACAGTTGGTGTTTGTATGAGTGATGCAAATGGAGGAAATTTTTACAAGATGAACACTATTCTCATCAGAATCTGATTGGATTCTTTGGGCATCAGCTCAGGATGAAGATTAAAACTTATAGAAATTGTTTACTTTAGGAAGATTTCAGTGAGAGGTGGGTTCACATTGCAAACCTGGCTCACGTGAATTAGACCAATCTTGATTTCTTTTTTCTAATCCGTTAAAATTACAACAGGCTGGATTTCTGTTGGACCCTATCTCTGATTAAGTTAGTCTCACCTAATTTATGAGAGTGATTGCTGTTCCCATTCTGGTCCAGGCGTTCACTTTTGTTACGTTCCTTGTCAAGATTCCCAATCACCTCAGTTTTATCCTCTTTTATCTTAACTGGATCAACCTTCCCATTCCAAAATTGATTTGTCTCTCCCCTGTCACTACTAAACAAGCTCCTTGATTCTACTTATCAGCACAATACAATGGCCACTCTTCTTTTTGTAGGTTGGACAGGTCAGACAAACACAGTTGTATTTTAGTTTGAATGTTTTATTTTGCTTTTATTTTGTTATTGGGTTCATCCCATCTCCCCTTCATTTCTTATGTAAATTTTTATATATTTTTATAATAAAATTTGAAAAAAAGAGAAAATATACATTTGTACATATTTTTATAAAAATCATATCATGAATGTTTTAGTTGTCCCTCAGCCAATATGTGGTATTGTGGAGTATGTTGGATCAAATGGAGAAGGATGGGTTCTTGTGATGATTGAAGGAATCGTTAGAATGAATGGGTTGCAAGTCAGATTAGCTTGGTGTAGGATAGTCAGCATTGACCAGCCTTTCCCCATTTCCCCTTCAGCCTTGTGCAACAATGACACCGTAAAAATGTAATAAACATTCATTCTTAATTGAAGCCAACATAAATGATTAATAAAAAAAAGTAAAGATAGATATGCTCAAGTATAGTATAAGGTTTTATAATCAGTTTTTTATGCAAAAAATAGTGGAGGTGGGAGGTCACACTATACACAGGTAATTTTTTTTGAAGAGTATAAAATCATGTATTTTCAATCAACAGTTGCACAGTACACAGGCAAATTTTTTTATGGAGGGATTAAAATTCATGCAAAAAAATTCAGCGGTCACACCATATCAGAAGTTGGTTTATACACAAGTATATACGATATTGCTTTTAAGAGAATAAGATTTTTTGGAACCTTCTAAAAACAGAGTGGTTCAAACAAAAGCTGCCAAAATAAGGTGGGCAGTTTGTGTAAAATATGGTTTTCAAGTTTCAAAACAGGATGTACTTTTGAATTTTTTTAGCCAATGAGGATGGTAACTTCCTCCTGCACAAATGTACAAATTAAAATTTAGAGCTTAATTATGGAGGCTGCTTATGGTCTATATAAAGAGTCAAGTTGGTTGGAAAAATCAGGACAAAAGGATTTCGGCGGTCACAAGTGAATGTTTGAAAACTCTTTGTGAAAAATTTCCTAAATGAGAAAGAATTTTGTCTGTCATTAGTGGATGAACTCGGCTGTTTCTTACAAATGATGTAAGAAGCAAAAGAAGAAAGAAACAGAAAAAAGTGAAAAATACCTGAAATTAATAATCAAACTGTGATCTAAAAACAGAATACAAGATTTATCTTGATATTATTCTGTTTCCTCTTGAGAATAAATTTGTTAAAGTCGAAGCAACTCTTGTGAATCTGCCAACATTCTCAGTTTTGTCTTTCAAATAAGTGTGTTACAGGTGGTATATTGACCCACAAACAGATATTAAATGATGGAAGACAACAAACCAAATGAAGACTTGAGTATAAAAATATATTGCCGAATTTATTTTGATAAAGAAAAATACATAGACAAAAATAATTGTACAGTGCACTAGGCAAAAGAATAACTCTACAAGCTCATGTAGAAGGTGAGAATAGTGTTGTCCTGAGAATGACAGTTTTGGTAGTTGCTGGGGAACATTGTCCTGAAATGGACAGTTTGTGGTTGCTGAAGAGCGTTGTCCTGAAAAGGATAATCTATTGCATATCATTGGAGCTAGATGGAATGACAGGCCTACTGGAGATGGCTGGAGTAATGGCCAATGGCAAGCTGGAAATGATGATGACTTGTACATTGCATCTTTTGAATAATCAGGAGGAGAGAGCATTACTTCTCTTCTCCCACTCCTTCCCCAGCAAAAAAAAAGTCCTTTTAAAGTTTAATAAACTAATACTCTCAACATTATTCATTGAGAGACTTTTCAACCTCAGCAAGATATTTTCAGAAAAAATGCAGTTGAAAGATAAACATTTTGACAAACAATTTTTGCTGAAGTTGAACTCTAATTTGATGAAATAAAATTTAACAATACTGTTCAATTCTTGTGTTAAGATTTTTAAAAATTATTTTTGTTAAAGAAGAATGGATGCCTACTCTACCTTATTTTAGAATAAGGATGTATGTCTTCTCTACCTTATTTTAAAACTGTACATTTGGTTTTTCATTTTTTCTTGCTTTTGATGAAACATAATTTTGAATAGGGCATTTTATAGTGTAATGCTTACTTAATTTTTAAAATAAAATTCAACAAGGGTACTTTAAATTTCATTAAATATTCCATAAATTAATCAGTCTAAAAAGATGTGATTATCCAACATTAACTGCACCAAAAAACTCACAATTGGCATAAAAATGTGTAGCATCTGTCCAGAATGTGTTAAGTTTATGTCAAGGTAGGAAGGAATAGATTTAAACAGTTTTCTGTTAACAACGCCAATGATGCTCATGACAGATAACTTGCAACAGTTAAAAAAGTTTATAAACTGTTTTAAAGTGCACACAGTAAGTGACTTGAAAAATAATTTTCATTAATTATTCAGAGATGAAAAGTACATGTTATATTGACTCAAGTGAAAATATTGTGAAAAATGACATTCTCAGAAATGTAAACTTGGTATTCAAATGAATACATTTCAAGATTCTGTTTTTTGTCAATAAAATTAATATTTATTAGGCATTTTTTTGCACGCATTAAAAGATTCTTTATCTAAATTAAATTCTAAAAGTTTTCTATTATAAAAAATTATTTGATAATGTAAAATAATTAAGAATGACAATAAAAAAGTGCAAATAAAATAAATAAATATGACAATATTCTAGGTTTGTCTTATACACTTATTTTTGGGAGAAATGTATTAAAAGAAAGCCAAGCAGTTTATGAAATATTGTTATATTTGTCTGTAAAAGTGTTTTTTTTTTCATTTAGAATTGGCTCTAAAAAAGGACCACCAGAAATAATTGCCATGGCAGAATGTTGGTGATTCATTTTTTCAAATTTAAAAATATATATTTCCCTTGTATTTATTGCCTAATGAAAAAGGTAGCTTCTGCCCTTGTAAATTCAAAGTTGAGGTCCATTTGAGCCTCTTTCAAGAATATATAAACAGTGAGCTATATTAAACAGTGGCAATGTCCCAGTATGATTGTTGTTTACTACTGTATTTAGTACTGCTTCAAGGATCAGTTATAAAGATCCCGGACACAGGCCAACATCGACCATGAGACTGGGGAAACTGTTGCTGCAAATCAGTCTTCCTGGTGTAGGATCATCAGAGGTGGAATCAAGACTTTTGAATCCAACTGTCAACATGAAGAGGGTCTGTGACATACTGTCAGGAGGGCCCAACTCACTCAGCCATGTCCACCACCCATGCTCCTCTGTGACTCCTGCTTGCAACTCTTCAGGAGAAGGCTGGGAATAAGGAGAGATAGTGACAACGATGATGATAGTTTACAACACCAGAGCAGCCCTATGAGGTTAATAATCTGATGGTTGGTGGGTATGTTGGCAACACTGATTATGTTGATTTGTCTATGATATGACAGGTGCAGTCAATGGCACTGATATCAAAATGATGAAAACAATATCAACCCTTACTATTTCTGTCTATATTTCTGAGATTGTAATTATTTATACTATTTACTTTGTTTGGATTGTTGTCCTCATCTTTGTTGTTATATTCACAATGTTTTAGCTGTTATACACACCAGCCTACTTCAGTAACCCAAAAAGTGTTGGTTTAAATAATCCAATGACTTGATCCAAAGAGTTGTAAGTTCAACACCTGGCCATAGCAGAGGTGAACAAAAACTTGGTGAGTTGAGTTACTAAAGGGAAATAAGTGGAATTGAGATATACAGAAGAGGTATGGCATGTGAAACTAGAACAATCTACCCCAGTGGATAAAATAAAGGGTTCGTTTTGAAATTCCAATCACCGGAAGAAGGCCAGAGCATACATAAATGCATAAATGTTGTGAATATGACAACAAAGATGAGGACAACAGTAAATAGTGTAAATCCTTACTATTAGTGTGCATTTTAGCCTATATGTAAATTTTAGTATTTTGGATGAGAATGAAATTCAAACAAGACTCAAATTCAAACTTATCCACATAGAAGAGTGTTATGACTAACAAATGGTTTATGGTTAAGGATGATGGTATCCCAACCATTTAAGAGCTTGGCAGTTCATTACATTGACAGGCATGATGAAGCAGGTATTTATGAATGTACTCATACATAAATTATGTCTTCTATCTTAGGTAATATGATCATTGCTGGTGGGTATACTAGGTGTTATTTACATCTGTTATGGCTTTTGAGTTGACAGTTGATATTTATATCAGGAAATGACTTACACTGTAAGAAAGCATATTTCTTTTAAAATAATGCTAATTGGTCAAGAGGAACCATGAAAGCGCCACAAGAAAGTATAAAACAAATAAGAACAGTGGCAATTTTGTGGTTTGGTTGATTTTGTTTAGTGACATATGAACTTCTATGGGTTATTTAATGCCAACATCTAAATATTTTGAACACAATTGTATGTTTTCAATGACATGCATTGCTAGTATTTTGACTATAAAAATGTAATTTTATAGTTTTGTTTTTGTTTGGGGGTTCACTATTTGCCCATAGCTAGGACCCTAACAGATGCTACTACCCCGGGTCAGCTTGGATCTGGGAACAGCAATTAAGAGGTGGTTTCATGCTCTTCAAAACCTCCAATCTCCCAATTAGAGGCCTTGTTGCCAGATGTAGTTTACCGTCATGCCCAGGACTAGCAATTTTTTCAACCAGCATGATCAGTGAGTTGGTACTTGTTATTAAATAGAGTAACAGTGAAAAAAATACAGATGATAGACAAAATAGATTAGATATTGTGCATAACAGATCGAAAATATTTTGAAGCAGGAATTAAGAAGTAATGATTAGTTTGCAGATATTTGAAATACCAGATAAATCAAAGTAAAATCCTATTATGTTAGTTATTATTAAGTATTTTTTTTTATTGTTTTGTCTCTTCATAAACTGAATTTTTGTTGTGTACTTGTAAGTATCTTTTTAAATCTAGCCTGAGGGTCTTATCAAAGATCATCCTTTTTTGAACATTGTGGACTGGTACTAATGAATCACAAAAAAAGAACTATACTAAATAACAAAAACTACATCACTTGAGGACTACCAACAGCAGCAAAAAATAAAATGGATAGCACATGTAATTCAAAGAGAAAATAATAATGCGATAAATGCTTAATGGAAAGCATCTTTTGTTATCCTATTGCCCCTTCTGATTTCAGTCTCACACATTTTGTTCCACAGCAAGTAGCAGGTTAGGAAGGAAACTCCTATCAATACTGGAAAGAGCAATGGTTACAACTACTGGACTTGAGAAACCTGTTTTCCTAAAAAAGTGTTTTTTAAGAAAAAGATTTTATAAATTCAACCAAAAAATACTGCTTAGTCAATATTTCCTTGTAGAGAAATGGCTAATATTACTCTTACCATATTTTGTCTTGATATAAAATATATGAAGAATTGTGTCATTATCAAATCATTTTTTCTGTGAATCGCTGTTCTGTAATTTCACCCATGTAACTGGATTATCAACAACATATTTTAGAAGATCACAACTAAATATTTTATAAATGCTGAGTGCTAAGTATGAGATAGTGCTGAAAAGTTCTCAAAGGCTGAACATGATAGGAATCAAAAAAAGATGGTGTGCCTATGCAATACCCAACTTTCAATGTCCCTCTTCTGTCAGTTACATAGACAGTAGTCATTGTTGATTTTAGACAGCAAAATACATTCTTATTATCACAGATGAGTACTCTATATGATTGTTAAGACCCTTGAGTTGACTTTTTGATGGTTGGACTAGATATTTGCTAAATTGTGTAACTCATCAGGAATAAGTTCAGCTGGTTTTAAACAGAGAATGATCAAAACAATGCCAAAACTGAATACTTCATGTAAACAGTGAAAAATCCATCAGAGCTGTAAATGCTAAACAGTTGTACTGGCCACAGGAAGTTTACAAGTTCCTCCTTGATTATAGAACAATTTTTTATCCCACTTCTGATATTCCTTCAACTTCAGCTCTCTTTGTGTAAACTCTGAAGAATCAACTGCTTTGGATGGTCAATTCCTCACCAAATGACTCTTAACATCAAACAGGCATATGATATACAAATCATACGTCAGCTCCAGCAACCTTAATGTCAGTGACGGAGTCATTGTTAAGGACACTTCTACATCCAACTGCAAGTTTTCTACCATTATCAATGACATTTATACAGCAGAACACATCTATTGTCACCACCAGATGGTGAAATATCTTCATCACTAGTCACAATGGGTATTTTCTTCAAGAAATCACCCACACCTACAACCAATACTAAAATCAGCTTCATTAGCAGCACTGACTCTGATGATGAACCTATTAGCCATCCATACACAAATACACTTCACACAAACAATATATCCCAGAACAACATGTGCACACCAAGAAACTATAATCTCCCACAAAAACATATGAAAAGACTACATTTTACAATGGCATAAATACTTCTAGACCATAACTTCTTTATTTTGTAAGTTACATCCAAAATTTAAAATAAAATATCAAAACAAAAAAACGAGGTGATAATAATAATATTTTTTCACACCTTTTTTTTTAACCTATGGTTCTACATAATCTAAGATACCTTACAAGGACCTATCTGCTAGTCAAAATGAATTTCTATTAATAATTCTTGAAGTGTTTTTCTGGACTTTAAATTTAAAAAAGAAGTGTAATGTATAAATAATTGTAATTAAAGAGTAGTAACTATTTCCAATGAGGAAAGTTAGTTATTTGGAGGTCAGAAGAGGACAAAGATTAAAATAATCAATGACTGTTTCCATTCATTCATCTTAATCCACAGCTGCACAAACCTGAAGCATTTTTAATCAGACTTACACCCATACACACAAACACCAGATACTATAGGCACCAGATGTACAAATTTGGCACCAGATGCTATAGGCACAATACAAATTTGGTGCATGTTTTCTTCTGTACATTTGATTAAATTTCTTCTTGGACTAGATTTCTGCATCTCATCACCTTTTTCTTCCAATCCCCATGCATTTGATGCTATGGATTTTACCACTTCTCTTCCAGACTGATAGATTTTATTTATTTATTTACTTTTTACACTGAAGTTCACTCTGTACAAGTCCCAGGGACCACTCAAATTTAGAGGGTTATAGAGTAAAAAGCACATTTTATGTGTATAGGTGGGTAAAATAATGGTTAACCATAGACTTGAAGATTGTAGTGATCAGGAAAACAACCTCTTGGGAGTTGGTTCCACAAAAGCAGTAGTTTACAGGAAGAAGTTGCTTAAATGAAACTTGCTTTTCACCAATGGAAAACAGAGAGAATGTGGTTTGCTACAATGTGAGTGAATGGCAGGTCCTAGCCATGAAGGTTCTAACTGGTGGAACCAAGGAATGCAGTTCATCCAAGCACTTTCCATGGAAGTAGCAATAGAGCAATGAGAGACTTGCCACATCCCTTCTGTCAGAGTGGGGTTGCAGGGTGGAAAATAAGGATGCAGATACACTTTTGGACTCTATTGAAGCTGAAAAGTGAGGACTGAGAAGCTCCTGCCCAAATATGACACTAGCACTACATTTTAGGCCTGATCTGGTTCTTGTAATTGGAACAGTACAGTAAAATAACTAGTGAAATAAATTCACATTTGAATTTCTATGATTTTTTTTTAAAAATGCCAGATATTTTCAAAAGTGTAAAAAACATTCAGATATAACTTTTTCTAAGATTTGAAAGTGTTTTATTATTTTTTTTAATTTCCAGTAATAAACATTTCAGTTAAATCAGGAATTCTCTATATTTTTAAAGTTTATATGGATAAATATCTATTCACATGTCTGTCTTGTTAAAATTAAATAAAAATTCTAAGAATGTTAAATTTAGTTTTCCTTCTTTTAAATGAGTTTAACATATCTGTAACAGTGAGTGTGACCCTCTATTTGTTGAGGTATGTAACCCCACTTGAAGCATTCCATGAATTAGGTAATGTGAGGTCTTATTTAGGGATGTGGGGCCTGGAGAATACTAAAGAAAGAATTGCTGATTAAATCTAAATGAGAAAATAAATAAATTGCAAAAAATGAAAAATTAAAAATGTTAGTTACAAAATTTAAAATTAGCCAGAGATAGGCTAAAGGTCACAACAAGGGTTCAACCAGTGGATAGCATAGTAAAACATATTAAACTCTTCACTACTAAGTAAGTTGATGAAATACAACCTAGATGATGTCAACTTTGTCACTAGAAGTTGTCTATCAGTGGTGCAGTGACTTATCTTTACTTAACCTTTAGCACTCTGCATTATCAATATTACTTCCCTTTCCACTACATTCCTTTTCAAGTCCTTTCAATTGCAGTAACCTTATTGGTAATTTCATTTAAAGGTGTTTTATGTTGCCAAAGTAGGATATGACAACACAACTATGAAATTCAAATAAATTCATATTCAGTGGTCAGAGTCACCTTCAGTAGCAGGATAAACTTTTTGTTTAGCAAATGAAGTCACATAAAGAGTAATAAAGGTTAAATACTATTTACCCTGGAATTTCTATATCCTTACAAAAAACCTGTCCAGAAAACTTTTCTTGCCTGTCAATAAATTGGCATCTAGTTTTTAAAGAAAGAATTTATTCTGCTTGCAAAATCAGAGTAATTTTGCTTAATACATCACTTTGTTGACACTGTTGCAGCATTGCTCCTGAGTAGACTAAAAGCAGCAGCAATTAAAATTTACACATGTAAATAATAGGTGTAAGGAAATGGAATAAAATTCAACAAGTCAAAATATTTTATATTTTGCTTTTATATAATTTAGTAACAAAGGAAAGACAACACACTAAAGGAAAGAAGATATTAAAAGCTAGGAACTATGTGTGTGAAAAAAGTTCAATCACTAAAGGGAAATATATTCCCATGCCCAGGACAAGGTCTCAGTGGTGTCACTTCTACTGCATGCTATAGATATTTATCCAGCCTCCCCACCAAGGCTGGATGTGACACAAGGTTGTTTTAACTTAGGGAGCACCATATACATACTTATGGATATGGGCCAAGAACAAAAATTGGTTTTTGTTCAGCTCCCACAACCACTGTCACACTGACATCAGTATTACACCAACCCAACCTCTTTAGTGAAATAAGGAAGGTGCTGCCACTGGATTGGAATCCCCAGGAGCTAAGCAACTTCTATGCAAAATAAAGAGAAACATAGCTCCAATTACCACACAGCAGGCAATAACCATGTCTCAGTAAACTCACATTGGCAATAGTTAGCTCCTGTGCATGCTAGAAGGAACAGAGAGGCAAGAGGGAGAGAGAGAGAGAGAGACAGCAGGAAGTGCTCTGTTTTTATAGTTGTTTAACAGTGTCACTTATTGAAGTCTTTAATTTAAATACAAGAGTTTTGTTGTGTTTATAAGAAAATTCAAAGAGCTTCATTTTTTGTGTGTACATAGGCTCATAACCCTATTAGAATCCTATTGGAGGACACTATGATGGTAGCTGAGAGAATTCATCAATTGATAACTCAGAACATAATGTGGAGTGATTTTAATCCACCAGCAGGAAGAACACTTCCACTTGCAGTGTCTTAGGCAAAAGTCAGTGACCAAGATTTTGCTTAGGTAAATATCACAACTGCTGCTGATGACCAGAAAGACAACCTTCAATAATTGATGGTAGGAGATGGGTTGATGAAATTATGCAGTAATAGTACTTGGAAAAAATACTATATATTTCTGCATATAAGATGACCTTTAAATCCCCAAAACCACTCTTAAAATTGGAGGTTGTCTTATAATACAATTCTAAAAAAGAAACCATAAATTCTGAGTGATTTTTGTTAGTAGGCTAACCTCATCCTTCGTACAGTAACCAATAACATACATGAAAAGATTCACATTATCAAATAAACTGATAATAAAACTATTTCTATCTTATATATTACCAGCATAACTTCATAATAAATTGCCTATTTGAAGAATAATTCCATATCAATGAAAACAACTTGTATCTATGCAAGCTCAGCTGAGAAAATGTAAACATTGAGTTATGATTGCATTCAGAGCAATGGAATGGAATTATCATACATTATTGTACTATTATTAGCAGTATTTTGTGATTGTCAATGAAGTATAAGTAAATGGTCATTAGTACACTAGGCTGTTTGTAACTGTTTAGATATAGGAAAAGAAGAGGAAGAAGAAGAAGAATCAGTATTTGCAAGAGATCACATGATGAAACATAAATAAAACAATGGTTTCCCTTTTAGGGGATGTGTGTAGTTTTGTCATTTTGTTTATTTTGAATTTCTAAGGATACAGAAAGTAATAACATTTCCAATAACATCATCTTCATATAATCAATAAGCAGTCGCCTTATACTTCAGGTATTGGATAAATTCATGAAAATTTGCTATATTTTATGACCTTGTCTTATTTAAAGGTCACTTTATATGCAGAAATATATGGTAAATATAATTGACTCATAGAAACAATAACAAAGGTTAATAAAAATATCCTCAAAAACCTAAATTAGTATTCACTAATCTAATTTTAACTAAATATTTCATCAGCAGTGGAATATTGGTATATTACTTACCTGCTTCTTTTGAGGTGTGAGATTCAAACTAACACAAGGTTCCCTTAAGAAACAACCAACAAGCAAAAAAGTGATGCTAGCTTCTATTGATTTTCAGTATATATTATCTGATAATAATACTGAAAATCAATATAGATGTTATATTTAAATTTCCCCTTACTAACTTCTTTTTTCAGCTGACAAATTTCATGCTTGATCTGTAATGCTGCTACTAATATCTCCTTATTTTTCTTTATTAACTTTGGTTTTATTAACATTATCAATGGATCTTTACTCATCACATGTGTGACTTCAGGCTATGAAAGTGTATTTAAGGTGCAGTATATAAACAGAAGTATCATAAAATTAAAAACAGAAGTATATTGGATAATTTCACACTTCTCCATATTTAAAAATGGAGCCACCAGATGATATAAGTAAAGAGGTAGTGTAGTTGTGGCAGCTATAGGGCATGCACAAGTTTTGACACTAACTACAGAATAATTATTTGGTACCAGAAACATAAGATACTCTATCTGAGGTAGCAACTGCGACAGGTTTTTTTGGGTAACAGTAGTAACCAAGAATATGTAAATTTTAGAGAGGCATCAGCAGCACATGAAAACTATGGCTGCTACAGATGTTACAAAAATAGGACCACTGGTAATTGACAAAGATAGTAACCTTTAAATAAAGAGGAAAATTTGCATTAAGCCATATCGCTATTTTACAATGATAACACTTAACCTATCAGTTTATGCACTATACATCATAATGTTTTGTATTCATCAACCAATATTATTGACACCATTGTATCAGATATTGTACCTCACCTGAACCAGAGAATATTTCTGTTACACTAGAATTTTTATGCAATAAATCTTCTGTAGAAGTTATTTGCTAAATGCTTTATTTATATGAAAAAACAAAAACAAACTTGACTTGCAAGTTTTGTCAGTCTACTTCTCAGACTATCTAATAATAAAAACAAGATAAAAATAAAATGTTATCACTTTGATATCTAAACCTTCTAACATCTGGTCTATTTTAAACTTAAATTCTAAAAACAAAAATTGATGCATTTTATATGAGAATAAACATACAGAAACTTGATATGTCATTTTGAATGTTATACAGAAAATGATCAACTGACAGTTGCTCCTTGTTTGAAAACCAACGACTAAACAAGAAAATAAAAATTTGCATTTTGTACATAACATGAAGGCACTGTAAATAATTGATTCTAGATTTGCTCCTTTCCATAGAATTCAAAAATTTTGAAGATGGATGATGTGTGCCAGTGATAATGACAATGTGCTGTTAAAATGGCTACCACATTCACCTGACTTGATACCTTGTGATTTTTTCTATGGTGCTATGTGCTACAATCCTAGAGAAACTAAAGTAGAGAACCACTGATATGGTACAATGTGTTTAGCAAGATTACCAACTTGATGTGTCATGTCATAGGTGGTGTGCATATTGAACATTTGTGAAGCTTTGTGAAATTGGTTATAAAATCTATATCCCTTTGAATATCTTGTTCAAATTTTGATAAAGAAATCTTTTATTTTTCAACATGAAGCCTATTTAATTTTGTTTGCTTGGAACATGTAGTTACTCAGATATTCGCATTTTAAATTATGTCAATTTTTGGATGACACTCTGTAGTATAAAAAAATGTGCTAGATTTTGCTTCCTCCAGTAATGTTAAAGTAGCTTTAATTATTATCCATTATAAAATTGTTCAGTAATGGATACTTTATTTAAATAGTAGCACATTTTAAGAATACATATTTTATTTTTTGTACATTCTACTAATACCAATTTCACATTGTAAGTGACTTAATACAAGTTTCATTTTATTTATTAATATTTACAATCGCTTTTCATAACTAAAATAGTTACTGATTATATCTTGTCATGTATGTTGTGACTGGCATTATCAACTTCTGATTTTAACATAGAATTAGCAAAATATTACATATCACATATATTACATGTCTGTGTTGATTCAGGCCTTTGAATGTAAGAAGAAACATGTTTTTCCCATTCTGACATATTTTTGATGTTAAAAATTGAAAGTTATTTTAAAATTACTTTTTCACTAATGTCATGTTTAATTATTATTCACAGTGATTATCTCAAACACAACAGTCACCACTCCCTCAACTCCTGGTAGGTCTTGCAATCCATCAGTCCAGAAGCACCTCTAGATATCAAAGTGTCTTCTGTTAGTATAAGGAATGAGATTGTATTCATTGCTTGCTTGCTAGGCCTGTTGCATAGCTTAAAAACACTTGATATTTCCCAGCAATTGACCAGTACTGACCAGGCTCAGTGTTGCTTAACTTCAGTGATCATATGGGAACAGTTAAACAGAACACTTAATTGAAATATTTTCCTTCATCTAGGCATTCATAGAACGCCATCAACACTTTTAAGTACCAAGCATAGAATGTCAGACAACAGAAAAAAGACTACTAAATTAATATACAAGTGAAAATACAAGATAATCATTTGAAGGGGTTTTGATCAGTTAAAAAATGAGGTCAACAAGTGTATATATGTTGTTAGTCAAAGCAGTTTTGTCTGTTTGATATAACCTACTGCTTTTGGTTACATTAGTCGGATATATTTTAATAGATGAGATTGAAATTTATTTATTAATATTTCCAATTGCTTTTCAGAGGTTAAACAGTGACTGATAATATCTTGTCTGTCTATATTTCTGAGATGAGGTATTGTGATTATTTACACTATTTACATTGTTCAGACTGTTGTCCTCATCTTTTTTGTCATATTCACAATGTTTTGGCCATTGTACACTCTGACTTTCTTCAGGTGATTAGAATTTCAAACTGAACCTTTTATTTCGTCCACCAGAGTAGATTGTTCTAGTTCCACTTGCCATTCCTCTTCTGGATATCTAAGTCTCAGTTATTTCCTTTTAACTCAACTCTCCAATATAGACAGATACTGTCTCTATAGACAGATACTGAAGGATCACTATGCACCAGATACACTGAAAATATGGAGACAAATTGAAAAATCCTACCAGAAACTGGCACAAATATTGAACCATCTGACATTTCTACACCGATGCAGAGATCTACAACTGATCCTGGCACCAAGACTTCACATCAATTCAAGGAGAGCCTGTCTGGCCGCAGAAAAAGCGAGACACGCCCTTGTCCAAGAGAGAATCCAGTACAATCGTTGGATAAAGCAGAGACTACAATCTCATATCTCCCAGAAGTTTGAGGATTTCTTCAACAGAATTACCAATGAAGAAGACCAGTGAAGGATCCAAAATGACCTGGATAAATTCTTCAGACATGAATTCAATGTAGTCAAGGCTCACCAAGTACAAAAATTAAACAGATTGAAAGATCAGAAGGTGATGCACAAGATCCATCACCCACCAGTGAAAGCAGTAATCAACATCAGCCACTATTAGCTGAGTGTCTCTGAGGAGTCACTATTGAATAAGGGTCTCAACTTCACCACAACCATCAGGCAAGTGCCATACTTGGACATCATTGCCAGAGTCGAGGAGGTGACCTTGAACTTACCTCGGGCTCAGGCAGATGAGCTGAGATGGAAGGTGAGACAGACCTTGGAGAAAGCCAAGCCACCCAGGTCAAACATCTCAAAAATGGAGAGGCTGGCGATCGAATCCCTAGGGAGGAACGAAAACATCATCATACTGCCGGCTGACAAAGGCAATGCAACTGTAGTGATGGACAGATCATTTCATACAAGAAAGCTGGAAAACCTCATTAGCAATTGTATCTACAGCAAAATAAAAAAGGATCCTATAATTAAAACGGAATGCAAACTGTCACAGATAGAAATCAAGAACAAGGATCACTTTGCACCTAAGATATATAGGCAGTTATTGCAGCGTTACACCAAGCTACATCACTTACACAGTCTCCCTAAGATTCACAAAGACAGTATTCCACTCAGGTTGCCAAGGCTCTGTGTGCCACCCTCTGAGTCACTTCCTTGTAGATATAAATGACCTATTGATTGGAAAGTCTCCTTCATATGTCCAGAACTCCACCCACTTCATGGAAATAATCAAAGATGCTCCCATCCTCTCCAACCAGATGGTGAGCTTAGATGTGATGAGTTTGTTCACCAGGGTACACACGGAGGAGGCTCTCTCAGTAGTCAGACAGATTGGCCTCTGACTCATCCCTAGAAGAATGGACCAGTATTCCAATAGATAATCTGATGGAGATGTTGACTTTCTGTACACAAACAACACACTTCGGAATGGGATCACACATATATTGACAGGATAAGGGCTTAGCAATGGGCTCGCCATTATCACCAGCAATGGCAAATATATACATGGAATACTTTGAGGAAATGTCATTAGAATCTCTAAAGCCAACTCTATGGGTAAGGTACGTAGATGACACCTTCATACTCTGGCCACACCAGGAAGATGTTCAGGTTCTACTGGACCATGTGAACTCAATAAGACCTTCAATACAGTTCACAATGGAGAAAGAGAGTAACAACACAGTCCCATTCCTGAATGTTCTAATATCTCGAACAGAGCATGGGTTCAAGACATCTGTATACCCTAAACCGACATTCACCTCAATTTCAACTCCCACCATCCATATAGCATAAAGAAAAGGATCGTCTGCTGCTTACAACCCTGAGCAAAAGTCATAAGTGGTGACCCAGAGACATTAGATAAAGAATTGGTCAGTATAAGTAGTACCTTACAACGTAACAACTACCCTGGGTACATGGCAGCAGCCCCCAAAAACTGGGATAGGCGGGTACAAGAGGAGGACAACAACACTCAGAAAACAGTCTGCCTGCTTTATGTGAAGGGGTTATCAGAGAAAATACAAAGGATCTGCATTCCATATAACATCAGGACAACCTTCAAAAGCTGGTCAACACTTCGCAGATATCTCTCCTAAGTAAGAACCCCCCATAGAGGAGAATGTAACTAAAGACTGCGTGTACGCTATCCTGTGCAGCTGCAGAAAGAAATATAAAGGGGAGACAGGCCGCCTCCTTAAGGTAAGGCTTCAAGAACACCAGAAAGCTGTAACACGAGGGGAAGTGGAAAAATCAAGTGTGGCTGACCACATATGGAGAGAAAAGGGAGATCACCACCCTCTGTGGGATCAGGTTGAGATCATAGACAAAGAACATCATTGGAAAATTTGTAAACTTAAGGAATCACCACATATTCTAGGCTACAAAAATCTCCTGAGCCGACCAAGCATAGATATGAATACAATATGGGAACCAGTAATAAGGAGTACCAGAGAAAAGCGATAATAACAACAAAAATTGCAATATGAGCACTGGTAAAAAATGGTTTCTGAGACATTGGGTTTATAATACCCAGACATTCATACACAGATGTCCTCAAGGACACATGGCACAGCAGATAAAATGGTTAGATTCAGTGTGTGAGTTCAATACCTGGTTAAGGGGGAATTAGACATAGCACGTAGAACTAGAACAGTCTACCCATGTGAGTGAAATAAAGGGTTCAGTTCAACATTCCAACCACTTGAAGAAGGCTGGAGCATACAACGGCCAAAACGTTGTAATAAATATGCCGACAAAGATGAGGACAATAGTCTGAATAATGTAAATAGTGTACATAATACCTCATCTCAGAAATATAGACAGATACTCAACTCTCCAAGTTTTTCTTCACCTTAGGTATAACCAGGTATTGAACTCACAACTCTTTGGGTCAAGTCACTGGATTCAACCAGCGTTTTTATTGACTGGGCCATGTATCCTTGAGGCACATGGAACTGGAACAATCTACCCTGGTGAACGAAATAAAGGATTCGGTTCAAAATTCCAAGAAGGCCAGAAACATGACTGAAACAGCATGAATATGGCAACAAAGATGAGGACAACAGTCCAAAGAATTTAAATAGTGATATCTTGTCATGAAGAAAATGCTATATATATGCAAACAGTGTAGATTTGAAAAGAGAATTTTTTATTGTCAGAAGTTACAAGACTGAATAAAAGATTACAACAAGATTAAAGATGAGGAGAAGTGAAAGGTACAGCAACTAAAATGTAATAAAAACAACAAAGATGAGGAAATTAGCTCAAATAAATCAATAGATTGTGTGAGTGTCTAGCAGTATGAATTTTTTTGTTTAGCAGAATATCAACTCCTTATGGGTCATTTAATGCCGAAATTTAATTTTCTGGAGAGCATTGGTGATTTAATTTACAAGAGTGTACCTGGGAACAACAGCAATTAAGAAGTGGTTCCATACTCCTCAAAATCTCCTGATCAGAGACTTTGCTACTGGATGAAGTTTATCATCATATCTAGGATGATCTAACAGTATGATGTTAGAATGATATTTGTAATAGAATAACAGTGCTACCAATACATCAGGGGACAATCAAGCTAGAAAAATAAGAAGAAGGAAAATGGTGAAATAGATAATAATTTGAAAACTATAAGAATGACAAGAAAATAAAAATTGCATTTTGTATATAACATGAAGGTACTGCAAATAATTGATTCTAGATTTACTTCTTGCCATATAATTCCAAATATGGCCACCAGTAACCTCTACCTTGAGTGGTTTTGGGGTCTTGTATTGAATAGATAATAGTATAAAAAATGTGCTAGATTTTACTTCCTCAAGTAATATTATTCAAGTAGATTTAATATTATCCATTATAAAATTGTCCAGTAATGGATACTTTATTTAAATGGTAGTACATTGTAAGAATACATATTTTATTATTTGTGTCGAGAGAAAAATGAAACAATTCCAGACGTAATGGAAAATGTAAATTAAGAGGATTCATGAGTGGTTTAGAAAAATGTTATAACATGTTTCATAGAGCTTATAATATAGGTAATGCTTTGGCAACTTACCATGATGCCTGTATTAACTTAGTCTGAAGACTGATTCCTAATGGATTCTTTTTTCTACCTTTGACCTAGAGCTCTTTATCTATAGTTATGGAATAGGTCATATATTCACCAGTCATGTACTATTTACTCCACAACAGAAAACAACAGGAAATGCCTAGATATAAGCTTAAATCAATTATATTTTTTTAATCGTTTCACTTCAAGCAAAGCAATAAAGCCACTAAGATACAGAGTTACTGAGTGTGTGAGAATAATAGAAAAACAAAACATTATTAGGGAGAGAAAACAGTAAAAGAACAGGAATTAAGAAGATAGAAGATAATGATTGACAGTGTATTTAAATTTTTGAAGACCAATGCTGACTGGAAAACAAGAAGCTGAAAAAAGAGATTTCCACAAGTGAGAAGTGTGAGAGAAGATGTTAGCATAGAACTTATGGTTACATCTAGCCATTTCAACTATAAAATGATGAGACTGTGCCACCAATCTAGTAGTGTGCTTAAATTCATAAAGTCTAGGTACCAATGAGGAAAGTTCATCAGAACAATTACCATAAAAATATTTATAGAAAAGATGCCAAGTCAAGAGCAATAACATTGCAGATTGTACTTTGTATTTTAACAAGAATTTCTAAATGCATATCAGAAGTACCAAATGAGATGTGGCTGCAATATTCAATGCAAGGACAAATGGTACACTTATAAATGTGTAAATAGAGTCTGGCAAGAAAAATTGTCTATTATGATACAGTGAACCAACTTTCATAGCAGCAGACCTAGCAATTGATTCAATATAATCTTTCCACTTCATGTTAGCAGAAAACATCAACCCAAGAATGCACAATAAGTTACTCTACTGGAGTTTAGCATCAGCCATGCTGATGGAAGGCAAAAATTAAATAATTAAAAAAGAGCTGCTCATTTTGGAGACATTAAAATTAACAAACCATTTCTTACTACAGTTAATGACCTATTGTAGGTCATTTTCAAGATCAGCTCACAATTTGTCCATATCGAAGTAATCAGACTTATCATTAAGACAGGAGTAAATAGTTGTATACCAAGTTGAGAACTGATGACATTAGGAAGGTCACTGATGGAAATTAAGAACAGCATATGTCCAAAAATAGAGTCTTGGAGGAGACCTGCATTAATGCAAAACAATCTAAAAAAGTGACCATTCAAGACAACTTTATATTTCGCAATTTGATAAAAAAGAATGAAAATTCAAAAATTCGTTCAGATATCTCATAACCTTTCTACTTAGGAAGAAGATCAGTATGCCAAATCCTGTCAAATGCCTTCAAGATATCCAATTCAAAAGCCATTCTTATTTAAAGCTCAATAGATTGTTTCAGCAACAATTGTTAATATATCAGAAATTGACCTAGAGAAGCAAAATCATATTGCTTATCTGAAAGAAGACACTGCAAGACACTGCAAAAGAGTTGTGTCTTAACCAATTCAGAATTGATTAGAGCTTCTAGTACTTTGCCAAAAAGAGATAGAAACCTCATAGAACAATAGAAGGATCAGATGATTCACCAGAGTTCTTAAAGACTGGAACTATAACAGAGGATTTCCAACAAGCAGCAAAGCAAGAAGCATCAAGGCATTTATTGTAGTTTAAAGAGAACATGAGCCAGTTCAGGAACACATTTCTTTAGGACTATTGCAGGGATATCATCAAGTCCACATACTTTGTGATGATCCATTTTAGATATTATATCAGTTTTAAGTGGAAAGTCAGGCAAAAGTACTCCAGATAAGTCAAGAGTAGAATTTGGAGAGAATTTATGAGCAAAACCTTCTGCTTTATCAGCAGATGATAAGACCTCAAATTGAATGATGAGAGGAGGGATAGAAGATTTACTCTTATTTAACGCACTACTACAGAGCTGCCAATAGTCATGAGAATCAAACTTGTTAGAGGCTATACCGTACTTCATTCTCTCAGCAAACAAAAACTTAGCCTCTTTGAGGACATGTTTACATTTATTGAGCAGACACAAAGAGGCATGTGTTGAGATCAGAATTTCAGCTGGAAAAAGTGTTTCCTCTGGGCTATAGTGGATGAACATGTAGGTTTGAACCAAAGAGAAAATTCACCTGGTATTTCTGAGAAGGTACAAAAGCATCAATGTCATCTTTAACCCAAGAAGAAATCTCAGAGACACAATTCTTTTTCTTCTTCTTTCACCCTTGGAAGGAGTCATTATGACACTGATGTGCTGAGCTGTCCACCATTCTTCTCCACCTGTCATAGTCATGTACCAGAGCTTGAATCTCGGCAAATGGTTTCTTGGTGTTCTCAATAGGAAGGTTACAAATATCAATCCAAGAAGTGTCTCAAAGAAAGTGACAAATGAATCCCAATCTGGTAAGCTGGTAACTGAAAGAAGTCTTGTGAATAGGTTTGTGCCAAATAAATGACTCAAAAGAAATATCAATAAATACTACAGCATGTGAATTGCTAAGAGGACAGAGTTGCAATGTTCAACGAGAGGAGTTAAGGAACAAATCAAGTAAAGAAGCATGCTGATCATAAGATTTAACTTGTCCAGGAAAAAAGAAAACAGATAAAGTGCAAATACAAAATTTTATATTCTAGATGGTTTACAAAGAATGCATTGTTTCTTCTTTTGAAAACAAAGTTTATATGTGACAGGAAATAGAATAGAAAATGGAAGATATTTTTCATGTCTCAAGTAACTTCTTTATATGTTGTTTTCTATTTATATTAAAAGCACAGACTGAGTATTAGACACAATGATACACATGGATATTTAATAGAAATATGTTACATTGTGCTAACTGAAGAGTATAACTTTTTTATAACTTAATGCCTGAAACTTTGCATATTAATTATTTGATATATGTTTTAAATGTTGTATAAATTTTATATTTCTCAGTAAATTCTAAGTTACTTCATTTTTGTTTTAAATTTGCTAGGGATACTGGATTTTATAGAAATCTTCATTAAAAGGAAATTTTTGTTTTGTCTGAAATTGATTAATTAAAAAAGATATATTCTAATACGTTATTAGAATATATCTTTTTTAATTAATCAATTTCAGACAAAACAAAAATTTCCTTTTAATGAAGATTTCTATGTCTTCCATAATTTTAAACTGCATAATTTGTCCATAATTGTCTTCCATAATTTTAAACTGCATAATTTGTCCATGTTACCAAATCCTAATTTATAGATATTTTTAAAGTTTTCCCCACAAACACTACATTTCCATACCTTTGTAATAAACCAATACTTATTTCTTTAAAATATATTTTTTAAATTCACAATTGAAAACAGTAGTAACAGCACATGTAATTACTCAGTTCAAAATGTATATTAACCAAAAGAATAAAGCAAAAAAGTACAAAGTTTTTGGTTGCTAGACACAACCTTTGCTGTTTTAGTTTCACCTTTATTACTATGCAAAAGGTTTATTCTGCCAATGAAGGTGACTCTGATCCCTGAATTTGAATTTGTTTGAATTTCATAGTTGTGTTGCCATATCCTGCTATGGCAACAGAAAACACCTTTGAGTGAAACTAACAAGAAGGTTATTGCAATTAAGCGGCCTTGAAAAAGAATGTAGTGGAAAGAGAATATTAATAATACAGTGCTAAAGGTTAATATAAAATAGAGTTTGTGATGCATTCCACCCCCTTATTCAAAAAATGAAGTAATTTATCATCTTTTAAAACAGAAAAATGATGGTTAGTAGATTTTATTTTTAAAAATTAAATTGTCTCTTTTAAGTTGATCAGTTGTTTTAATACATGAAAATTATTATTAAAATTAGTAACCTTCAAACAATTTCCTAGTTTTTTAGGTACATTCTTTAAATAAATTACATTACTCATTTCTAAAATTACAAAAAATATTCATATCATATGGAATCAAATTTGTTAAGTTTTATTATTTTCTTAGCATTTTTAAGAAAATACTTTTTTTTATAACAAAGACATGCATTTTTAAATCATAATTCTTAGGTTTACCGTTTAAAACAATTTTAATTTAAAGACCATATTGGAAAATCTAGCGTATTTGTCCCTTTCAGAAAATGACATTTAGATTTTTTAAAATTTTCTTACGGTATCGCAGCTCGCTGAATGTTTCTCTATGCAGAAATGACTAATATTTTTTCAACAACTGATTGTTTCTGATCTGATATCACTAAAAAAAAAAATGAATAGAGATGATCATAACGTTCATTATATTTTCTAAAAAATTATAATACCGTTGTATTAATTATCATTTTTTTATTAATTATTTTAGGCTGTATTTTTTCTATAAAAAGTAAACCATGATCCAAGATCAGCATCTCGGTCACGCTTCTGGCTTCTTCATTTAGAAATTTTTTTTTTTATTGATTCAGAATTCAATTCATTAACTCCCCAGAAAGTCCATCTTTTTTAACGCAATTTTTTCATTAAATAATTTTAATTTATCACTTATGCTATTTAAAGTTAACTTTTAAAGTAGTAATATTTCAATGTATTTTAAATTAATTTATGCTGTTTAAAAAGTCTTTTCTGAAGAATAAAATTTAAAAATATAAAAAAAAAATACATCGCTGTCGTCCTGATCGTTATGGTTTTTTTAAATTTTTAGGCATATTTTTGATTGCCGCTTTCTTTCACTACTAAAAGAATTCTCAAAGTGCTTTTATTTTTTCTCAAAGCGGCAAATGTCTAAATTAAATAAATAAATATTTATGGTAAATCCGGTTATTCTTTTAACGATTGAGTGCAAATCATAGATTTTCTCTCCTTTTGTTTTCTTAGGTTCACAATCACATTCATTTCATGTCGTAACTGTAACAAGTTGAATAATTTTAAAGTGATTTATAAGTGAATTGTGAATAATAATGGAGGAAAAGTAGAAATCTGAAAAAGGAATACAAAAAATTGAAAAAGAATTATTTTTATTAAAAAAGCCACTGCCAAGTTAAGATTATTAAATCAGTCTTTAAACATCAAAATTATTATCTATCATGATTTTTTATGCCATTTTATTGAAAATGTATTTAATTATTTTAAAAAAATGCAGCAACGAATGACTATTTTTGAATTTGTATCCATAGCAAGAAAAACAGCAGGAAAAAAAACAATCATTGGAATTTCAAATAGAAATATTACGCAGTCGAGAAAGACGTACGATCATTGCCAAACAAAGACGTCTTAAGGCCAATATTTATTTCTATGAAATTAAATTATACACGAAATGGTCGCATCGACCAAAAAACATCTCTAAAGTTAAAACTTGCTCGAAGTAGTAGTAGTCCTATTATTTTTCGATTGTCCGACAGTGACGCCTATGAAGATAAAGATGGTTCTTCTCTATCATTTCATATCTGTCACTTTTTTTTATCATTTCGTAGTTTATATTATTATGAAAACAAAATAACTGAATTATCTAAATCTGTTTAAAACTTAAAGAGTGAATGAGGCAGCAGTTGAATAGGTGATTAATAACAAAACAAATATTTTTCTACTTCATTTTCATTGGATTTATATTAATACAATAATAGAATATTATTTTATTTGGTATAAATCTTATATAAATCAATAAAATTATCGATAAATAATCTTTAAATAGAACTTTACATTGATCGTGAATATAATGGATAAATTCAACGCATTATCTGTCCTTGTCGAATAGCCGTGATCGTCTAGTGGTTAGGACCCCACGTTGTGGCCGTGGTAACCCAGGTTCGAATCCTGGTCACGGCATTTAAAGGACTATTTTTTTTTAAACAAATATATAATATTTTCATTTTCAATTTTTTTCAAAGATATTAAAATATAAGTTTTTCACGTTTTTTATTTAAAATTGCCATGGAAAACTCCCCAAACAATAAAATCAATTCCCTCAAATTCAGTATAAGTGAATTATTTTCAAATTTAAACTTAGCATAAGTTTTTACCTTCTTCCATGTTTCTGTGTTGTAAATATTTGTTTTATCTTTTGCTTGCTACATTCTAGATAGTTCTACATTAAATTAAAATTGAGTTTACTATCATTACTCAAAATAGTAATCTGAAATTGCCTTAATTAGAAATTTGTTGAATCAAAGTTTTATGATCATTTATTTAATTTCTAAAAAATCTATTCATTGATCAAAAATTTCTAAAAAATCTATTATTCATCAAAATATTAAAAAATGTACATACTCAGAAAAGAAGGCTGAAACTAAAATCACATAAAAAAATGATGCGTACAGAGAAAGGTCATAAGTTATATCAAATTTAATAAATCCACATCTTATAGAAATTGAAAACAGAAAGAGAAAATAGAATTACTGCATCACTTTGTTGTTGTTATATACATTACTTCCTATAATTGGAACCCTTCATGTAATTATTACCTCCCTTAGTACTCAGTTGAATATATATTTGTAACCTCTTTGACTTGATTATTTATTATTCAGCCATTTTTTTTATTAAAGCCTTCATTAAGGTATTTTCTGGTCCTACTGCTATTGTATGCAGAAGCAAAAAACAATAGGGGGAAAATGTTTCAATTTCAGGAATATCTGTAATCATTTGAGTTTGGAATATAAGGAGAGAAATACAGAAGAAAAAATAAGAAATCAGTTTTTAAACTTACAAAAAAACAATTTTTTCTAACTTGTACATTGATATTTATTAATTTTTTTAATTATTTCATTCCAATCAAGGCAATAATGCCAGTAAAATGCCAAGAGTTACTGATAGTGAGAGAGAATGAGGAAACTTTAAGCACATTAAAAGAGAGAAAACTCTAAGTACAATAAAAGAACAGGTTTCAGGAAGATGATGATTGAAGTTGCATTTAAATTTTAGAACAACGTACGAGGGAGGGAAACAAGAAACTGGAAGAGAGATCAAAAAGTAATAAGTGTGAGAAAAGAAACTATTAGAATAGTATTTGCAGTTACATCTAACTCTTTCAACAGTAAAATGAGGAGACCTAGTTACCAATTTAGTAGTACAGTTAAATTAAGTCAAGATACCAAGGAGGTGAGTTCATAAGAACAATTGTCATGAAGATATTTATAGAAAAGACAGAGGGAAACCATATCACAGCAATGAGAAAGTGACCAAAATCAAGATGACCAGTCAGGAGCAATAACATTATAGAACATTCTTTGGATTTTGTTGAGAATCTCAAAATATTACAGGAGCTCCAAAATGATATGGCGGCAATATTAGATTTATAAATATGCAACATGGATTCTAGTAAGAAAAATTGTCTAGCATGACACAGTGAATAAACTTTCCCAGCAGCAGACCTAGCAGTTGAATCAATCTAATCACTCCACTTCAGTGGAAAATATTAGCCCAGGAAGGCACAATGAGTTGCTCTCCTGGAGGTTAACATCAGCCATGCTGATGGAAGGCAAAAATAGTTCTCTATGATGATTAAAAGATTGGAGCTATTAAATTTTACAAACCATCTCTTGGCACAGTTAACAACAGAGTATAGGCCATTTGTTAGATCAGCTGCCAACTTGACTTTATCAAAGCAGTTAGACTTACCTTTAAGAGAGGAGTAAATAGTTGCGTCATAAGTATAGATACTAAGTTGAGAACTGATGACATCAGTTTGGTCATTGATGAAAATTATGAACAATGTATGTCCAAGAATAAATCCCAGGGAACATCTGCTTTAACATGGAGGTTGAAAATAAGACAGAGAACATCAGTGAAAAATACAAAAACTTAAGGAATCACCACATGTGCTAGGCCACAAAAATCTCCTAAGCTGGCCAAGCATAGAAATGAATACAATATGGGAACCAGTAATACGGAAAAAGAAAAAAGAAATAGTAACAACAAAATTGCAATATGAGCTCTGTTAAAAAAAATCATTACTGAGACATTAAGTTTGTAAATCTCAAAAAGTGATACACTGATGTCCTCAAGGACACGTAGCCCAGTAGATAAAAGTGTTTGTTGAATCCAGTGACTTGACCCAAAGAGTTGTGAGTTGTGAATACCTGGCTACGGCAGTGGTGAAGAAAAACTTGGATGGTTATCCTTTTTTGAAAAAAATTGTTATCCTGTCTTAATAGGCACACAAAAGGAACTTTTTATGCAAAAACTTGTATTTTTACCTTTTTGTCATTATTTGTGTAACAAATGTTTTTCCTTTAAAATTTTATGCAGTGGTTGAGTCTTATTTTGTTATTTGCGCCGATTTTGACCTCATGGAGAAGAGAAGCACATATTCTCTTTTCCCTTTCTATTCCTACTAACTAGGTTTTTGTGTTTGGCAAAAGAATTTAGATTTGGTAGAGTGTTAAAATTTTTATATGAAATAAGCTGCTTATATGAATTTCCATAAGTTTGTATAAGTAGGCTTACCATACATCCCAGCAAGGATACCTCAGCATATTAATGGTATTATCGTTAGTAAGCTTGTCTTGCTAGAACAGTTACAACTGAGTAGTGACTTCGATCTCACTGGGTGCCTCATACATGTGCCTTGTGCCAGATCTAATATGTAGGAATCCTTCTACTCGGTTTTTTGTTGAATATTAAAATTTGGAGTGTCGGGATTCAATACATTAATAAAATATTGTTACAGGGTCACTCGTAATTTGGCCATCTAAAATAATCAAACACTTTTCATTGAAGGAATAAAATTCAGTAGAAAAGACGACGTAGTTTCAACAAATAAACATTGATTTAATATAACGATAGGAATACAAAAAGTTGATAGTAGATTGGAAAGTAATGTCTTTTGTTTGGGTTGATAAAGTTTCTGAAATAAAATATAAACTGTTTTTGTGTACGTGTGTGAGAAACAATAAAATGTGATATGTGTGTTTGTATGAAAAAGTCAACATGTGGGTGCGTGATTCATAATAAAAACGGATACGAGAAATACGAATTGTTTCTTACTGTTGGCAGTGTTGCCGTGGTCTGGAGTTTGTCAACGCTGTCGTTTTTGACATGAGGTCATGAAGGTCATCGGCGAGAGGTGTGTGTAGCTTGCTGGCAGCCGCGTGTATATTGTCTCGGGAACGGATTTCGTATGTTTTTATACACTTTTTCCGAACAATATCAGCTCCAGAATTAAATTATTTATTTATTCCTAATTGGCCCTAAGAAGTCACGTGGTATGTCTTCTACTACGTCCGTATGATATTTGGTCGGTATCTACCTAAAAATGATGATGACTAATACAACAAACATTCTGATTTGTAATCTATGATTTTATTGGTGTGTTTTAAGATGTAAGTGTTTTCTTGAGTGTGATTGGTTTATAAATATTGTAGTTGATATTTTAGTGGACATGACAAATATATACTTAGAAAATCACCATGCATCCCAGATTGAAGTGTTTGTCTCAATGGTATAAGCTATTAATATTCATTTTTTGTCAGTCCTGAAAATCAAAGAATATTGAATCATAAAAACACTTTATTATATAAAAAATTGAACTGAATAAAAACTGAAAAACTGTCCTTGCTTGGGATTTGGAAATTATGATAAACCCATATACAGAAATTAATGTAGAGGAGGTAACTATACCATGTAAAGACCTAGCTATGAGTTAATTAGTAGAACTTGTATCAGTAAATCTTTATCATCTTCAAAAATTTCCTACAATCTAAAAATATTTTCCAGCTTTAAATAACCTGCAAAATGTTGATAAGCTGTAAAAAACAAATCAATAGTCACACACTTACACACATGCACATTTAAATATAGACAGATATACACATAATGTATATATTTATATGATAGAATATACTGGTCTGGAATGTTCAAGAAAATCTATACTACATTAATTTTTTTTTTCACTCCTCTACCAATAGGACTAAATATTGCCTATCATCTAGTTCACACCCTTCCCCAGTCTTTCAAGCAGGCTTAGAGGTTTATACCTTTTTTCCTGTTTAGGATTGGGATTCTGGTTCCTTCTAAAGTCTACTTCAGCTCTGTACTCCTAATGATTATCCTTTCTTATGCTAATAGAACTCCACACAGTAACCCTCTCCCTTGAGTGACTCTTGAGCCTTGTCTTGGGTGATCATTAGTTAAAAAAAATGTACAACTCTATTTAACTCCTTAAAATTCTACCTTCCAAAATGCAATTTTTCAACAAGTAAAAGTTGTCATTTGATTGTGATAGTCCAAGTTTGCACCAACCTAATAGTATTGATTCTCTCATTTATTTCTTATTTACTTTATTTTATTTTCATAGAAGTTCAAGAAAAAATGTCTTGCATAACTTTATAAAAGTGTTGTGCCAATATTGTCTTACCCCATTTTAACACATAAAATAGGCTAACAAAAAGGTTACTATACTTTTATAACAAACCATTACATGTTTTAATTTAAATGCAGAGATATTTTTCTCATAAATTTGTTCAGAAATAGGAAACAGAACTAGTTTACAAAGCTAAAATTATAAACCTCCAAGATTTCTTGTCAACTTGTACATTTACATGTTTCTTGTAAAAGGATTTGGTTATAAAAACAATCAAATGTCTTTTTTTACCAATTGGGTTTCTAAAATAGATTATGAAAAGCCTTAAGGAGCAATCGCCATCTAAAATTAAAAAAACTTTGGGTGAAATTATATACATTGTCATCCAAGGCAAAAACTTTTTGCAACATTATCTTTTAATATTTTCTTTTTATTATATTTACTTTTTGTATTCACCTTTACTATTTTACAAAAGAACCATTTTCCTGAATTCTCATTCCATAGCAATTTTGTACACTTACTCTAAAGCTAGTCTTAATTCTATCACCAATTAGTTTCTTGCAAATCATTTAAATAACATGAAAAATACTGTTCTGAGTATTTCATTATCTTCACTTTTTTCTTAAATTTGATCACTTATTAATTTTTCTTAGTTAACGATATATCAAATTTTCCATCAGCTAATTTCTTTCTTGTTAAAACAGAAATTATTAGTATAAGGGAGATAATTCTTATCGCTTCATTACAAATTTCATTTTAAAATTTCTTTCCAAATCGTCTCGCATGAAAGAATACACATCGAAACATTGTATTCTTAACCAATAAGTAATGACTGGTAAAAAAAAAAAAAAATGGTTGAATCTTACTATTTTGAAAAAAATATACCAATAATGGTAGAAGATTTTTTTTATTAGGTTGGTGCAAAAATAATGTCGTTTTCTCACATAGTAACATATGTGAGAAAACGATATTATTTTTGCACCAACCTAATATAATCTTTAAAATGTATTTAGAATTGCAGAAAATGTTTAATAATCACATAAAATTAATAATAAAAATTGAATTTTTAAATTTTGTTTGAGTAAGGAATAATTTGACCTGATGACTTTTGAATAGCATACTTTGAAATAGTAAAAAAAACAAAAAAAAATCCATAATATATCCAAAACATTTAAACTTCTTAATTTTACTTTTTGTGATTCTTTGACATTTGTTAAATTATCCACACAGTAATAAAAATAGACTTTACTAGTTATATAAGTAATATTTTCTAATATGTTCTTCTTTGAACCAACCTTGAAATGTGTGTACCACTCAAAAACCTGTGCTTAATCTTATAAATCATTTTGAAAATCTCAGTAGCAGATTTAGAGCTAATGCACAATTTGATGCAAGTAGGCATTTGACAGTGATTGTAAAAATTAGAGCCATTTCAACACAATTTTATAAAACCTAATGTAATAAGTGAACCTGAGTAAATAGCATGAAGCCTATTGGGTGCTTAATACTAATGAGTGTTAGCTACACCTGCATTTCAATTGAATGATACAATTGCAGTATGCACAGATCATGATTTATATATATATATATATATATATATATATATATATATATATATATATATATATATATATATATATATGTATGTATATGTATATGGAGAGAGAGAGAGAAAGAAAGAAAGAAAGAGCAATTTATTATCCTCAGAAAGTGAATAAAACTTGAAACAAAATCAAGTATTTTTCCAGGATTAGTAATTAAATATTATTTCTAAAGATTTTATTTGAAGTTTAATTCTACATATTTGCTTCCTTTGAACGTGAGTTCCTTTAATATTTGTTTCAAATAAAACCCATAATTCTTGTGATAATTGTCTTTTTACTTCAGAACAGATTTGCAGATGTATATAATGGAATGAGCTTGGAATGAGAAATTAGGAGCTGATATTGAATGATGGAAAACAACAATAAACATAACGAAGATTTGAGTAAAAAATATATTGCCAAGTTTATTTTCATTAAAGAAAATACATCACCAAAAATAAGGTTACAGTGTACTAGCCAAAAAATATCTCTGCTTGCTCATGTAGTGGGTGAGAAGAGCATTGTGCTGAGAAGGACAGTTTTGGTAGTCGTTGAAAAGTGTTGCCCTGAAAAGGACAGTTTTTTAGTTGCTGAAAAGCATCATCCTGAAAAGAACAGTTTTACAATTGTTGAGAATTGTTGTCCTGAAAAGGACAGTTTTATTGTTGCTGCTGGCTAGCTGGAGTGGTGTTCCATGGTGAGCTGGAGCTGCAGATGATGATGGCCCAGCTGGATCTGTTGCTGATGGTTGGAGCCATGGGCCAGCTGAAACAGGTAGTAAACTTTGATCTTAGTCATTTGATCTGCCAAAACATACTTTTTGAGCTTTGAGGCTTTTTTATATCTTGAATCAGTTTTATGTCAAGTAATCACTTGTTGTTGTGCCTATCGTGTTGTAGGTCACCCTTTTGTTGCAGGTGGTATAATAGCCCGCAAACATTAATTTCAAATTCCAGTTGGGTTTGTTACATTCACTTACATAGAAATACTTGGGAAAGGCATAAATCCATCTCCTTCCCCCAGCTATGGGTTAAATAGTAGTACTTGTATCTAGAAAAATCATTATTATTCTTAGAAAAATTGCTAACACAATCATTCACAAGAAAATAAAACTCACCTCTCTGATCACATTTGAACAATTCTTACAATATTTTCTTATTCACTCTGATAGCACTTATAACCATAATAACTACATTTCTTTAGCCTACTTCATTATATAGTGTTATTTGTACTTTATTTATTTCATTATTTTCTTAGGGGTACAGAATTTTATTATGGAAATAAAAACAGCAAGATGAACTTTACCATTCATGATTAAGATAAAAAAAAATTGGCCAGCCAACCAGTCTCACCCTCGCCCAACAGAGCTGAAATCGAAGGAAGACTAAATATTACAATATAAAATATAAAATATGAAACATGAGAAGCATGTGATGAAATAAAAGCAGAACAATGAGATGGAAATAATGTCAATCCCTAACAGACATTCCTTGTTTAAAGAGGGAGGGCTGCCTGGACCTGACCTAGATCATTTCCAATGCCTTTAAATGTAACACAGAATGAGCATGACTAAGGATATTTATTGTAGATATGTCCTTCAGATTCTAAATCAGTTTCCATAATATGCAGTTTTCATCACAAAATTAACCCTATTTCTGTGAATTAATTAAATAAAGTTATAGCATTTCTTAAAAGTTACTCATAGTTGGGCCATGTGCAAACAACGTTTTACATTACTGGACGGTGTAAATATGTATCCCAATTTGTTTATTACTTTATCCAACTTTCAAATTATCTCGATTCATTAGATTTTCTGAAGCCATTCTAACCAACGCTCCTTTAAACCATAAAAAAATACTTCACTTTTTCATGCCTCTGTACATGACAACATTTAATATAGTATTATAAACCAACATACCAGTATAAATCAATGTTGACTTAGATACAACAGTTAAGAGAAATGATTATTTATATGCAACCAGATACATCCACCTGATTTATCACCTACTATAACAAGCCTTATTTTCAAACATTCAAATATTCCTGAATTTTGTCAGTATGTAATTGGGATCACTTATCAAGTCTGATACCAATCAACTAATGATACAGTCATTGAGACCAAATCAAAGAACTTTGGATCGCACAAAGTTGGACATTTTACATTGTTTTCTGAATCATGACCTCATGTTCTAAATGTCAAGTTCTATTCTATGGACAATATTTGTTACCCCGCATAGGGATTGAACTTACATACTCCTGGTTTTAAAAAGTAATAATTTGTTGGATTCACCTGTCTCCCCTGCTGGTTCAGATGGACTTTCAGTTGCCTAGTAAATTCTTGTCAGAGTAAATCAAGAATGAGCAAACTTTCTGCTGCCTGGATAATATCCCTAGAATAATTTAACACCCTCTACCTTGAATGGCTTCCGTGCCTTGTACAGGATGAACATCACTATAATAATGATAATAAAACATTAAAAAAAAAGTGAGCTTCTAGACATGGTAGTAAGGTACTAGTATTAAATTATTTTGAAAATACTATTTTTAGAATTTTAATGAAACCCAAACATATGAGACTGGATTTATGCATTCTCTTTTTTTCTTGGGAATTGACATCAAAAGTATTAAATACTATTCTTATAAATAAGCAATCTAATAAATACGTAAATAATGTTTAATATTTTTGTTGTGAATTTTCAAGAAAAAAAAAAGAATAATCCAGATGCTCACAACTATGCAGTGAGAATGAAAGAAATGCACAAAAATGCATTTTTCCAAAATATATAATTGCAGTAATTTATAGTTGTTTATTTAAATATTTTTGTTCTTTTGTTCACTTACACTTTTATAAATTTGCAAATAAAAATGTTTTTTTATAATTATTTCCTTATAATATTGTAAATGATAAATATTACATTGTAGTTGGTTCACATATTTTTATAAACTTGTAAATATAAAATTATTCTTGTAAATAAACAATCTGATAAAATAAATAGTATTTAATTCTTTTGTTGTCAATTTTCAAGAAAAAAGAAAATGTATAAATCAGATTCATATGTTTGGGTTTTATTAAAATTTAAAAAAATAACTTTTTAAAACGATACAAATTGCCGCGGGAGCCGTGTTAAGAGAAAAAAAATGCCCTTTTGATAAACCATTTTTTTTGCATGTCTGTATGTTAAACTTTGCCCAATTTTTTAAGTTTTCACCTAATTATGAGGGCTGCTGAAAAATTCTTGATTCCACACATTTCCCAAAAACAGTATGTAAATTACCAAATATTGAAATACTTATTCTGGTTAAGGTCATTACAGTCATTTTTGTACAAATACCTTTAAGAAAAGTATAAATCTATCTTTTCTTCCTTTTCCCCAGGTATGAGTTAAAATTAGTAACACAAAAAAATTCCCTATTTCTATTTTTATGAGTGAACCAATTTCCTTCAGTAGTGTCAATCTTTCTCAGTTGTTAATGAAATTGAGAAATAATTCTAGCATTTAAAAAACCATATATTTCAAACTTAGAAAATATTTTAAAAAATTTTTTATCTTCAATACAATAAAGCTGACAATGACATTTTGAACATTGAATACATCTTTAAATTTTGATCAGGTAAGAAATGTTGCATTGATCAAAAGAAATAGAGCCAAATCTGAGTAATATGACACACAAGGATGAATTTCTTATCCCAATTCCATTCTGCTGGTTTTGGTCAACAAAGCAACATTTGGGTAAACATTGTCATGTATGACTTTCTGGCTTCCCTTTCATGTAAATGACATTTCATCTTTAATTACAGCATTACTCAAATTTTGAAGATAACAACTAAAATACTGTACACTAATTCAAAATACAATATGTTTTTTATATCCCATGAAATGCAGAACAAATGCCTTGCAAGAAATGCTGTCCAAGGCTCTACCATGACAATTTCTTTTTTACTCTTCCATATATTTTGCAAATATTTTCACATGTTGAGTATGTTTTTCAGTTAATTACAATGTCATTACTTCTAAATTCTTAAGGGCTACCACTCTGAAATACTATTTTCAAGTGGACTGTTGCCATAGACTTCAATTATTGTCTTCTTTGCTTCTGCTGACTATTTTACCCTATTTCTAAAAAAAAGAAAATGAATAAAGCATACAATGTTTCACAATGTATTTTGTCTGTCACTCTTTTTTTTTCAAAACTAGACAAATGAATACTCAAAACTGGTTTTAAACTATCTATTTAGTTTCCAATTTTTGGACTTTTGCATACACCTGATATTATCAAAAGCATTTAATTATAAAATTTAGAAATTTTCAACTAAAAAAAAATGATTATATGATTAATGTGATCACCACACGTGAGAAGGATTGAGTTTGTTTCAATTTTAAACTCACTTACAATCAAAATCTGACACAAAACAAATGCAAGCAAAAATCACCAAAGCACCCAAATTGCAGAAATGGCCAAAATGTTTGGTTTATAAATAAGACAGTTTTTTCACAGTCTGTAAAGACTAGAATAAATTGCAATCTGAAAGTGTAATATCTTTGATGAGTGAAAAACATCCCAGCAAAGTTGTATCCATATTTGCTTACTCTGTCAAAGAAACAGTTTAAATTCTTGGGGCACATAATGAGGAAAGAGGCCCTGGAGAATCTAACAGTCACAGCAAGAGAAGCAGTGGAGCAGCAAATAACCTACTTAGCATATTTGTGAGAATAGAAGGCAGGCCAAGAACAAAGAGGGGTAGTAAAGAGTCAAAAGTTACTTAGAACAACAAAAACACAAAGTTGTGGAGAGTCATGATCATAAATGTCCTGAAGAAACAGCACATAAAATGTAAGAATTCAGGACAGATATTTATGTCTATTGCTGCCTTCAATCAGGTCTAATTGAAAGCAATAATACTTATTCAAATAAATCATTTGATCCCTTGAAAGAAGCTCATAGAAATACTAATCCTACACATCTTATTCTTTGAATGAAGGCTTGTTCTTTGAAATAATTAGTGTAACCCGGATATAAGAGAGTAATTGTTTATTTTACTTATCCAACAATCTCTTGATTTTTTTGCATTGTTGTAAAATATCCACTTTTCATTGTTTGTCAATGATTTTAATGTTTTGAAATCACATACTAGTAATAATACAGCTCAGTTGTCTGTTGCTTTTTTTTTCTTTCTTATGCTGAAGTTAGTAAAAAGCAACTTATAACCAAGTTGGTGCAAAAGATTTTCTCTTTGGTTTGAATATTTTTTGAGTGTGTTGGCTATGTCCTGTATCGTGAAACATTCAAATTTGTTTTGCGTTTTCAACATCTACGTCTCGGTCTACCCAACCATGGAGTATCATTCAGAAACACCCTCTTGCATCGATAACATTGAAAATTACATAAAAAATATATAACTTGGCATATTAAATAAATAATAAATTAAATTATTACATATTTTAATTTTATTAATAAATTGTGATTTTTCCTACCCCAAATTATGACTTTGTTTCTGTCCATGGCTACTGGATAAAGTCAAATATTTTTTTTTTAATTTAATTTTCAGTAGGTTTCTGAAAAATTGAAATAAAAGTACGTTTTACAGTTTACTCAACTGGTGTTTACATAAACTGTAAATACGACTAAAAAAAATTATTAATAATTAACTACTAAGTGGTAGTCACGGTTTATTTGGTAATGCTAAATAAGTCGCTTGCTAATTTTTTTTTGTTTTCGTTTTTTGTTTACAAACATGATGAACATGGTCAGCATCTATCTCAGATATTTTTAAAAAGTACTTAAAAATGTCTAGACGATTAAGAAGAAAATTATTGATTTTAAATAGAGATTTTGATTAATGTTTTTTTAACCATTAAAATTTTATGTTATTATTAAAGTTCACAAATTTGGATTTGAAAGTTCACTCTGAGTGAATTTCAGCGTTGATTATTAGACAGACACAGTGGAGAATGTTATGAGGCAACATTGGCTTGGCGCTTTAAGACGCATCTGCCATTTCTATGAATCTTTTTCAAATTCTTTTGGCGCGCAGACTGATCAACACCTGGACTTCGCTTAACAAAGAATAATTGTTGTTTTGTCAAGTTGTCTTTCTCCTAAATTATTAGAAATAAGCGGGATTTAAAAAAAAAAATATATATGTTGAGTTGATGCTATAAAAAAATAATTTGAATTTTTCAGTTACCATTTTTATTTGATTTATTTAAAAAAATACTTGTATCGTATTTTTACGACAGCATTCTTTGCTGTTTTCAATGCATTTCTGTTGGAGTTGTTCAACCAAAAAGATAAGGATTCGGACGGAGCAATACGAAAACTCAAGCCAAAAACTAAAGTTATTAAGGATGGTCACTCATTCAGGGGGAATGTATCCCCCCCCCCCCCATTTTCAAATAAACGGCTCCTCCATGCTGTAGTCGAGATTGAATGAAACCGTATCTATCTCATCAATGTGACTAGTGCTACAATACATTGTCCCGAATTGAATAATATTTCTAGCGGAAAATAGATAATTCTATAAAAATGAATAATAAACAATATTAGTCATGTTTTAAAATTATATTTTCCTGTCGAAGGCGAAAAAGACAATATTTCTAAATTTCCTTCGGATTCTGTGTTAAAAGTGCATACATTTCTTTTTTATGTTTATCTTCCTATTTTTATTTTTCATTGTTTTTAATTGATTTGCTAGTCACAAAAAACTAAGTAGATATAATTAATAGAAAAATTAAAAATCTTATTAGTTGCATTTTTTAAATTCTATTTTCATCCGTCTACCGAAGTCAGAAAGCTTTTTAATTTTGACCGTCATTACTTTTTCAATAAATACAGGTAGTCGGTTGGATTTTTATGAAATTTAAATCTTTTTTGCATCTTGTTTTATGTCGAAACAACTTTAACAGAACATAATCTAAGCACGACTTGCTTTTTAGTTTTGAATGTGAGTTACTTTTAGACACCATGATGAAATCAAATCTCATTTTAATATCCGGGAAAAATTTGTACAAAATAATTTTAGTGAAAACTGACCGTATGTATTCAAAAACCTGCAAGAAACAAAACTAGTGACTTATTTACTAAGCACCCAGTAAGTACTGAACTCTACTAGAGTAGTAATTACGAGTACAGCTTGTTATCAGGTAAACAAATTATCCGTCTCTGCCATTGTTAGTGATTATGAAGAAAATCTAGGGGGGTGGGGAATAAACTTTACTAAAAACATTTAAGAATCATTTAAGGTAGTCTTCTCCCCCAAAATATTGTGATTACATTTTTTTACCTGTTTCAAACCCCAGAAGATCAATTTTATAGTGAAAGAAAATAAAAATATGGATTAAAACTTAATTTTTGAAAATTATATAAAAAATCGATAACATTTTTAGTTTACTTTAAAGAAGTTAAAAAAAAGGAAACTTAATCAGAATATTTTTTTTCTTCCTAAGACACCACTATGTACTTAAAAGCTTTTTTTCACCATACTCTTTTTTTTTTTTTGTGATTAAATTTTTTATTAGGTATGTCCGTAACAAAATAATAAATTTCTATTAAATAAGCGCCTTGACACGAGACACTTAATAAATTATGGTAACAAAATGAAATAGTTTTGTAGAAAATTAGAAAAAGAATGGAAATGTTACAAAAACAAATTTAGCCGCCGAATGTATTAAGTGATTTTCATTGGTTGAATCAAACGCACAGCTGATAAACATTCGCACGAGAATAATAACATTCAGATTCTCGTTTATTTTTATAGTATTTTTTCTTTTGTTTTAGTTTTCATTACACATTTTACTGTTCTATTTATTCTTTCTTAAATAAATATATGTTTATTTTATAAAAATTAAAAACTATTTTTTTTTATGGGGGAGCGAGATTTGGCGATGTGCAACTAGCAACGCTTCTGATTGGTTGTTGCTGTTAACGTTTCCAGTTTGAACCTTCAACCAAATCTTATGGCGCTGACTACAACCGGCTTTGTATTTTCTTGGTCAGCTTTTACATTCTCCAAAATTGTCTGTGTGAAGTAATTGAGCATTTGCTGTTTATTTTTGATCACTTGACTTCTACAATTCGTGTATAACCAATATTTTTGTACATACCCACCGAATAAGGTACATCTTAATTTTTTTTTTTTTTTTAAATTTTGCGCACATGACAACAAGCGTAAATTCAACTGACAAATCTTCATTCGTCTGAAAAATTTAAAGGAAAATTTTTAAATAGTAAGTAAGTTTTAATGTTTTACTACATTGATTTTCTTAACTTTATACTGTGTAAATATTGAACAATTTTTTTTTTTTTTTGTGTAAACATTTTAGAAAATTTTTTTTATCCCTCTCAAAAACTGCTAACTCTTTCAACTAATATTTTTTCCATCTTTTTGATCAAAAATTTATTTCTAGTTGTGCTTTTTATGATTAAGTCCATGTTTGATTCGTTTGTATCTTTTTAAATAAATACAATTTAATAATATAAAAAATGCTTAAATGATTTCATTTTAAAAATATTTTGTCTCCATGCAAAAACTAATAGATTGAGTAGACGACCCTTAAACATCATAAAAGTTGGTTGAAAATATACATTAATTCATTAAAATATTAAATAAGTTGCCGAAAAAATACTTAAATTATTTTTATTTGCAACTATATACGTAGAAAAATCCCCAAAACTTCGTAACATGCTTTTTTTGGTGCATTTAACTCCCGCGCCATTTTTTTCCCTCCAGAAAAAATCCTCCACTTTAAACTTGTATTAATTATTCACTGTCGTATTAATAATTGAACTCTTTACTGATTCAACTAAAAATACTTTCTCATTTGTATTTTCGTTACTTTATATCCAGTAAAAGTCACGGGTATAAATACTTCCAACTTTCTTTAGTCCTCTGAAAGGTTCGATACTTTTTATTTCACTTCGAATTTGTGTAGTTTTCGATTTAATGAATTAGATCGTCTCTAGTATTATGTTTACCTCAAGATTTTAAATGTTTAAACATCATTCTATTTCATTTGAAGAACTGTTTTGACTCTTATTCATTTTTCTCGATAAAATTATGTTGACCGTTTGACAGTCAAACGAAACTTTAATTTCTTTTTAATTGAATTAAAACGAATTAGAGAAAGATTCATACAGCGAGTAGTAAATTCAATAATATCTATTGATTGTGCTATAGTTTATTTGTTTTATAAAGCACAAATTTAAATTAATTTTTTTTTTTTTTTTTTTTTTTTTTTTTTTTTTTTTTTGAAAACAACTACCGGATTTTCTGGTAATATAAATGGATTTGTAATCAAAATTAAGGCTTATTTTATTGTACAAGCGTCTGCAAATAAGTATCTAACTTTCATGGATAAATTTTATTTTTTAACTCGTCTAGAATTGACTCGAGATTTGATATTCCTGCTCCTGTCCGTTTGGTAAATTAAAAATAATTAAATGCCATAAAAATGATAAAACCCATTTCTTTTTCTTGCAGAAAATGGCCGCAGTTGACATAACTCGTGATTATTTCAATTCATTGAACTGTAAGAAAATGACAGGGTATAAGGATAAATGTCATTCTGGTTTTAAGAAATCCAATTTAACAAAGTCACCGAACGAGACTACAGAGATATTATTGGATGACAGCGGTTATATCAGCCCTGAATTCCTGCACATAACCCCATTTCATCCTAAAATTGAAATCCAGTATGTGTCTATGAATGTATCAAACCATCGGAAAGTTGTGCATTCTGTGAAAACTTGGGAAGAACCAGAAGAGGAAGATGTGGCAGGAAAGATGCAGCTGAGAAAAGATCGACCGGTGTGGAAGAATAATAATGTCCAGCTTGAATTAAGTTGGTTGAAATTCACTAAGAAATTTGCAGAAATGTTTGATAATGAAAACATCATTGGCAAAAGAATTGGTCGTCAAAATTGCAATATTATTTCCAAACTACATAAGAGAAATGTCAATGACTTCCTAACCAAATTAATGGTTTATATGTCACCCAAAGACATCTGCAAGTAAGTATCATTTCCATTTTAAAAATAAATCTTTGATTTACCGGTTAGCTTTTCCTCATATATATGAGGCTGTGTTGAAAGTGCATAAAAGACAAAATGACTGATGTTTGGGAAGTGGGTTGAGCCGAGAACTTTTTAGCAACTCCTCATTTCTTAAAAGTACCTTTTCTAAAATCGGATTTTTCATCAAAGTTTGGTACAAATTGTAGTTTTGTTTAATTTTTTGTTTAAAGCTGAATATTTGTGTGCATGTTTTGTGTTACATAAAGTTTTATTTATTAAAAATTGCCCTTTCTGACAGCATGTGCTTGGTGAACAAAAGCTGGTTGGAATGTTGTAAAATGAATCCTACAGCTCAGCAGAAATTGAAAGAGTTCAGAAAGTCCATGAAAATCAAACGCAGCCAATCTAACAAAGTGAGTTTTCTTTTTTTTCTCAGAATTTGTATTTGTAAGAATACACTTGAATCTTGGTTACTGATTTGTTAGATAGCAGTGTGGATGAATAATGTCCAGCTTGGACTGAGGTGCTAGCAAAGAATGGACTGTATTCCCCATCACAAAATTATTAGAGATCATGAAGTGTCATATGGTCAAAAGTCAAATCTTATTCCATTTAATTTGTATCATTTACTTAGCAACTCGAAAATATTAAAACTTTTGTCCTTGGTTAAAAAGTACATTTCTATTAATCTAATGTAATTTCTCTTCAAGTGCAGTCCTTTATAAAAATCATTAAAGGTTTTTTTCTTTTCTTTTTTTTTTTTTTCTCAGACTGTTGCCTTTATTTCCTTTGCATGTTATAAACAAACTTTATTTTCTACTTTGTAACTTATTATTATTATTATTTGCAGGAAAATATTATAAAAGTGCCGCTTGAAAAAACAAAACAAAAGCCTAAGCGCCTAACAAAAAGTGAATTATTTAAACAGGTTAGTTCTTAGATTATTTTCCCTAAAAATTAATCCAGGCTGCAAAAACAAACTTATATGCTGTATTTTCATATGTAATTACTACAGATTTTATAAACACAACTTTGTGCTGTGGTGCCAAGATTTTATGAAAGTAGGTTTGTTTTTGTTTGTTTGTGTGTGTAAATGCATCCTTGAAACCTGCAAACCATCAAATTAATACTGTTCAGAACAAAGACTCAAGTTTTGGCAGGATCCTAACAAAACAAAAAATTTAATAAGATGAAATCTTTTAGATAAGAACGATAAATTCTAAATTTATCAAAAGGATTTATGAAGAGTTTCCTTTTTTTTTTCCTCTCTCTCTCTCTCTCGTATTTTTAATAGATTTTTCTCTTCTTTTCAGTGTGCAAATACATTAAAGAAAGACGAATGCTTACAGAAATGTCCCAAATGTGATCATCCAGCCAAAGTGAGACCTGTTCAAGAATGCGGTGTTTGTATGAACAGCACGTGTGGCTATCGTTATTGTTCCAAATGCCGTGCAAAATACCATGGTTCAGACTTGTGCTTTCAGGTGGGCACAAAACGTTTAACCAAGGAGATTGTCAATACTCGTACAGCAAAGAAATATTTAAGACGACTTTAACTTGTCTCAAAATGGATTGCTATTTAACAGGATAGCTAAATCTGAGCTGCTTGGTATTCACTTCAAAATGAGTACTTGCTGTCAGAGGCACATTGCAGGACTGAACTGTAAGCCAACCTGTCTGAGTTCTTCTTTTCACTTGTGCTCTATTCTTTCGAACCCTGTTGAGCAATACCGAAGGAAGAACAATTTAAAAACGAGCTGATGCATTTTCAGCATTCCCCAGAAATTAATCCGAAAGAAGAATGTGGACGCAGCTAACCAAATGATCACTTGATTTCGCTTGGATATATTGTGGACCAAAATTAAACTGAAGTCTTTCATATTTCAATTGCTAAGTCTGTGATATCAATAACATCACCAGAAGCAGCTTGGTGATGTATAGGGGGTGGGGTGATACTGATGTAAATAAGATCAATTCATTTTATATATTTTCCTTGTTTCTTTCTCTTTTCTCAATTATGTGTACCAAGACTTAATTACCAGAACATATGATCATTTTACAGAACATTCTTCACCACTTCAATCTTATTTACAAATTTTCAGTAATACCTTTTCTTAACTCATTCCATCTTTCATGCATCTTCATTTGAACTCTTTTCATTTCTGTTAATATATATCTCCACTTGATCCTTTCTCACCAAGAAAACATTCTAATTGTTTCTCTCACTGTCACTTTTTCTAGTCTGTTACTTGAAGGCATATTTTTAATACCATACAAAAAAAAAAAACATGAAATTGTAATTCTATATGCCAATAGACAGTTTTGTCATTTCTCTTTTGTGTGCGAATGTGAACTCGAATGTAGCAAAGTCTCTATCTTAATTTCTGTTTAAGTGAAGTTTGCCTATCTTGGGACAGAACTTTCACAGAAATATTCTAACACACACACGTTCTCTACTTGGATGCAGTTTCATATTTAAACTGAAGAGTTATTGCAGCATCTGACTTCTAATAAACTTTTTTTTTTTTTTTTTTTTTCCAACTCTTATTTATTATTTTTATTTCCTTGAAGCATATTCAAGTAAAATCTTATCAGCAAGAAAACTAGTTTACCCTTTTTCTTACTGGAAAATCTTAACTTTGCTCAAATATTTGTAATAATTTAATTTCTTTGTTTATAGAGCAATGTACAAGAAATCGTTTTGTATGATTTCATTGACATTAACATTTGTAAATGATGACAATAAAATGCCCAGTAATTGAATATAACTCCACTCATAATTTGCCCAGGTTTTAATCAAAGTATAAAATTTTCATTTTAATCATCTACATGAAGTTTTCTCAATGATAAAAGTATTTGGTAAATTTTTATATAACTAGACATTTAATTTTGTCTTTTCAATAAAATTAACTTTGATTTGGCATAGATTTCTAATTCACAGACTTAGTTCATGTTTCTTTTCCTCCTCTACACTTTTCCATGTAAAATCTTACAGCAAACGATTTCCATATTGACATCTAAGTATTTGTATAATAAACTTGAAAAATTCAACCAATGTTTTAGAGTATATTATAGAATTGTTTTCTAATCTCCAAAGAATAATACTTACAAAAAATGTAAAATGTGCTGTTATTAGAAAGTAATACTTTAGGACCTTTTGGGATTTAGCAAAGCATATTAAGCAATGTTGAACTTTAACATTGAATGGCAGGTTAGAATGATTAAAGTATAATGGTGAATCTTTGAAATTGCATATACATCAGAATCATGTCAAAGTTGGGAAATTTGATTGTAATTTTTTTTTTTTTAAATCAAGCAGCAGACATTTGGCAGTTTTCTAGTGTTTCTTCTGCAGTTGCAAAGTTAAAAATTGCATTTGTTTTCTTAGTAGGTAGGATCTAATTCACAAAGAATGAAGTCATTTATTGGCATTTCTAAGATAGAAAATGAGCTTTTTATGCAGAAACTAAATATGAGATCTATTACCACTGAGATAGTTACTTGAAATTTAGCTATTTTGTATGAAATATTTTATGGCTTAATTACAATTATAAAATTTTCATTGTACAAGTTATGGATATATATTTAGTTTACGTGCAGGAACATACAAATCATTTTTATTATAAATAGAGCTACAAAAACATTGAGTCCTCATGCAATTCTGGTAAATATTTTTTTATGCAGAAAACTTGTCTCTGAATGTCCTGTTGGGTTTTTCATTAACTGTGTGAGGCATCTCTGACACATTTCTCATAGCCTTTGTAAAATGTTATAAAATTTTCAATAAAGATCAAGCAACTAAACTATGCGATAGATTTTTTTTTTTTCAACACTGTTTCCATTTTGTAATTCTATAATTTTCCTATTGCAGTAACTTCAATAATTAAGTATAGACATTAAAAACAATTGAGCAAAAATGTAATGCAAGTTTACCAAAATCTATTTTAAGTTGCAAGGTATATTTTGTTTTTGTAGTTGTCATTGTTTTATTAAACCAAGTAAAAAATAACTAAATACTCTCAATTTAGCTTAACAACTGTCACTGATTTATGATGGAGTATGCAAATATCAATAGAAAATTTATGAAGTTTTACTAGTATGGAACTAATCACTAGTAATTTAAAGCTTCTATTGCAGTTTCTGCTCACCAATAATTTCCTTAAATAGAGATCTAAAACTTTCATACTGATTTTTCTGAATACATTCACACATTTAACTTTGTTATGTGGGGGTACTGAAAAATCTTGACTAAATCAAAATTTAGAAATTCCATGAGCTAATACTCATTGAATGTTTTATCATTAAACTTATCACGAGTGACTTCCCTCTACCTATGTCTATGGATAAATGTAGTTCCCTGAGCAGAGACAACTGTACTGTTGGCATGGATGAAGCCCCTATTTATTTGTGTGTTTAGTCATTTAATCACAGATCTTTTCTTTGTTCAATGCAGTGTAATGGGACACTACAAAAATGCTCAATTTTTTTCTTCTTCCCAACCTAAGAAAAAGGGCAAATGAAAGAGTGGCAGGAGTCATCTAGGTAAAATAAATTGTATATGTATTTTTTTTTTTTTTTTATACTTGGAAACTAAATATTTAAGACTAGTGAAAGTTGTTGCATTCATTTAAGTGTAAAGTAATACAGATAACATGAAATGTTATGTTGAAAATAAGGCATGGCAATGTAGAACTGAATGCTTCTGTTGATGTAAGAAAAACTAAAATTGTGGAAAATAAGCTTATAAATTTAGTTATATTAAATGTCATGACTCATTTGTACAGACTACAGCTTCCACTCACTTTGTGATGGAGGACCCCCCCCCATAACAATCAAAGCTATGTCTTTACATTTGTTGGTTATTGAAATTTTCCTCTGCCATAGCTTCCTTCTTACTATATTTAATTGGCACTTCATTGTTAATTTTAGTTTGGGAACTAATAACCTCACTAGGTTTCTTTCATCTCTCCTGTTCAATTTCTATGGTCTACCATCCATTTTCATACTCCAAATGTTCCCAAGCTCAGCAATGGCTTTTTTTTTTTCCCCCCCCCCCCCCCACCTGACATTTCAATAATTTCCATCTTTTGCTCAAAACTCACTTTTTCATTTTGTAACTTAAATCAACTACACAAGAAAAAAAAAAGGCTCCAGATGTTATGTAATCTGTGTTTAATTATTTGGTAGGAGATGTATCTTGAGTAACTTTTGCATACCCTTGGGTCTGTATATCTCCTTGTACTGTATTCATTTATGTGAATGCAATAACCTGACAACACTGAATGGCCACAGATGTGACTCTTGAAAGAACACTGTAGAATACTTACAGATTTTTAATAATAATGCAGACCCCTGTCCCTCTTCAAGTTACTTCATTTCTTCTGCTGGTCACCAAAAGTAAAGATTGTGTTCAATTGGAAAAGGAGTTTAGCTGCTTTTTTTTTTTTTTTTTTTTTTTTTTTTAGTTGAAACATTTAACTCTTAGTGTCATATTTTATTTAAACATGTAATTACAACAATGAAAATGTGAGGAATGAAATGAAAGATAATGACAACAATAAATTCTGAAACTTGCAATTAGCCTGTGGTTTTCCAGCCGATGCCTCTCCACTGCAAGGATGTGAAGCAAATTTGGTCTGCATCATCTAATGAGCAGATTACTACAGTCTTTCGAACACTCGTTGCTAGCCTTTCAATAGCTGCTATATCCAAAATTTGTACTTTTTTTGTGTGAGGCATGCAACGAGCAATAAAAAAAGAGTGAAACCTTGCAGGATCACCTAGAAAGAAAGGAGAGAAAAAAGTTTAAACCTCCAAACAATTTCACTGGACATTATGAATGCATACAAGTTTTTCCAATAAACACTAACAAAATCTTAATTTCTCCAAGTGCACAAAGATAAATAGAGAGTCTATATAAATATTCTCAAATTTAGTGCTTTTGGCAGCTTTTTACTTTTCACTCACTCTTTTCAAATGTATTACAGATGCTTTTTCTTAAGATTTTATTCTAAGGAAATCATTGTATTTTCTAAACCTATCCTTGATATCAATCTTTACATTATATTAAGCCATACCTTTTCCTGATTTTCAAGAATTTCAAATATTTCATTTATATTTATAGTAGGTTGGTGCAAAAAAGTAACATGTGAGAAAACGGCATTTTTGCACCAACCTAATACATTAAAACTATTATAACATTCTTTATAAGTATTATAAAAATAAATTCTGGAGTGGCTTCTATTTTTAATCAATTTAATTAAAATTAAGTAGAGATGCTGAAATAATATTAAAAAGTAAATCAAGGTTTAGCAACCATCTTGTCAAATGAAACAGACCATTGTCATTAATCACATTCATTTAACACTTTTCATTTCATCTGTTGTCTTATATTGTGAATTCTTAGTACAGGGTGTAGCAGAAATGCCTCCCAGATACTGGTAAGACATTAGTGGCAATAGAGTCTTATTGATATGTGGGAGGTATTTCTGACACTCCCTGTATATTGTACTTTAAAGTATCATACTGATACATTTTAAATTTGATTTTATTCTTTAATTAAACTTCCCGATGAGGTATTCCTCAGGCTATTGCCTCAACTCTGGGGATTTTGTTACACCTCTTATTTATTTTAAACTTAAAATAAGCCATTAAGAACTTTTGAGAGGGGAAGTGAGAAAAAGTGATCATATACACCCAAGCAACTGGGCCAAATTATTAAGGATAGTCAGAACCTTAAAACATTGACTTAACCACATTTACAGTTTTTTTTTTTTTTTTTTTTAAATATATTTTTTTTTACCTGGATACACAAGGAAGTCACCACCAAATTTGGATCCCTGTGTCAAGAAGTATCCTTGAGTCCAAAATTCTTTAAAGACACGAAACCGCAAATATTCAGTGGAATTTGTTGGAAATTTCCATTCGGCTTCTTCAATATTTTGTCGTATCCATGGATCTTCTGAAAATGATAAAACCATCAGAACAAGTCTTTTAGTAAAGTGTTTTTAATTGTATATGCTAGCTATAGACACAATTGGTGAAAGAAAAAGAAAAGAAATATTACACATGGAATCTGGAAAATTCTGTAGGTGTCACTGAAGTTATGAGTAAAACAAAAAGATGGTAAGGAAAGGAGTGGGTTCTCTAATGAAGTTATAGATTTCATTTCAGATTGGCTGATTTTCGGTGCAAGCTGTTAATTTTATCACAGCTAAATAGAAGTTATTTCTTGTGAAAAAGTTTATGAACATATTTGAAATTCTATGAGAAAAGAAACATAAGTGACTTACAAAATTGTTATGAATGTTAAAAGAAAACTTGAGTTAGTATTTCATAGCTAATTTTACCTAAATATTTCAACATTGGTATATTGCATACCTCTTTATCTCAAGATCATAGATTCAAATAAAGTCAGGGTTCACTTAATTTTATAACAATAATATATCATTTAGAGTTTACTTTAAGATAAATTAGTGTTTCCTTGAATACAACATTGGACAGGAATATTTTTCCTTAGTGAATTTTTTTTTTGTATTCACTGTTAACATTTTGTAGACCCTGCTAAAAGCTAGACAGGCAATGCTGGAATTTGTCTTTTAGGGATAAAAGCAGTTCTTTGATGTCAGGTTTCTTACTCAGTTGGACAGCATGGATAAATTTTGCAATACTTTAATAATAACAATGTGCTATTTAGCAAATGTTTCCATACATTCAAATTATGTATAAACATTATGATGGACTTTCTTTTCAATTTGAGCTCATTTGAACAGAGATCAGATAAATGCAATAGTGTTAAAAAATTCCTTCAGATAATTTTTCTTTTTCACTGCCATTGAATATGGAAACCAGCACTTGTAAGACATTTCTTCTCCATGAAGCAAATAATACTTTATTTTTTTTATGGGAAGATAATTCTGGAATTTTTTCATTTATAAGCTTAATTGACTATCCATAAACCAAATCATGAGCCGTTTCTACTCTCTGTCACCATCATTATTAGAGTGTGTTTACATTTAGTTCTGGCTTGCATGTATATATGCTTGCATTTAAAATTTGCATAAAGAGGAGACTTTTTTTATTCAGTTTTCAATATCAACATTAGATCCTTTAAGAATCACATTTACTGTTTAAGGAACATTTTACAACCAAAAGGGAATTTAATTTTTATATCAATAGTATGCAATGCATTTGCAGAGAGCATGGAGGTTTCTGCAGCTATTATTATCATTATTGTTGTATTAGTAATTAATGGTAACTGCAGCATTCTCTGAAGGTATTCTCATTAAAGAAGTTCATATTTCTAAAATAGGTCTCAGTAATTTAAATCCAGCACCATTATTTTGTTCCTTTGAGCATTGGTGTACAATGCATACTCCATCGATGTTTTCAAAGTTGACATAGCTATTATGAAGAATGCAGTCTGTGCTAGTTAATTTGTGGCATTTTAGGATTTGGAGGAAAAATTAGATTTTCTTCAAATGTAGTTTTTGTTCCAACTTGAGTCCAGCTAATTCCTTCATTGGCTTTAGACAGGTCAACATTGTAAGTAATCTGACCAATATGAAACATTGGATATGTCAATATGGCTATTTGTAGCAATGGGTAATGAAGAGGACTATCCTTAAATTGTGTGAAGCTGCCAATTACAATAAAGAAGGAGGGTATCGGAGACTTGCTCACAAGTACATCAGAAGTCTTACAGCATAAATTCAAACAAATCTATTCTGTTCTAGGGAAAACAGTGGAAAGATAACTCAGTACATTTTAATGTCATAAATATTCAAGTTGATTTCATGTTATCTGTTAGATGTTTAACATTTTCTATATTTATAGAGGAAGAGTGCTCAATACCAGAGTATTTGTAGATATAGGCATAGATGGTCTGAAGATCACTTGAGGTATGAAACACCATGCAGTGTAGATTTCTATGTCAACACTGAGTGAGTAAATGTGCAAGTGAATGCTGAAAATTCTTAGCCTAACCCACTTCTCAAATTTGATGTGTGTGCATAAGGAATGACATCTCTGCACCAGAAGAAATTAACAGAGGACTGGTTGGAATCAAAGATGAGATGGACATATTTTTATTTAATTTTTTAAATTCTGATCAATAAATGCCAGGAGAATAATAAACCATGACCTGAGGGACAACTAAAGAAGTGGTTAAATCAGTTGCAGTCAAAGTGTTCTTGATGTCAAAATGTAGCAGTTAAGAAATTGTGTATGGCATTAATTAAACATGTCAGTTTAATGGAAGGATGGGAAATGAAAACTAGATAATCTCAAATAGAAGCCTTAGAAAGATGAAAGTTCTCTGGCACTGCTGAAGGGATGTGAAGAAAATACAGGACACCAACCTGTAAAGAGCTGGACAACTGAACTACTTTCTTTGATTGGAGCAATTTCAATGTCATCAATATTCACTTGAATTTCTTTCTCAAATTCTGTATCATCCACTTCCATTCCATGCTGTTTTTGTTCCTCTAAGAGCCGATTACGTTTAGCCTTCCTGCCTTTTGCAATGTTAGATAAGTTTCGATGGATATCGAGTTCTCTTTCACGTTTGCATAACGGAATCTAAAAAAAAAAAAAAAGAAAAGAAATTTATATGCAGGATTGAATGATTTGCATCAAAGGAAAAGTGATTCAAATAAAATACTGAATAGGCTGAAGGAACATAGAAGAAAAAAAAATAGACAAACTCTGCATGTATTATCCAATTTAGTAACATATTGGTTAAAAGCATTACACACATAATAAAAATTAAATGATTCATGTTCAAGGCTAGTCTCCATTTCAATTTTTCGCAATTCAAGAAAATTCTATTTTGATAAATTTGACTCAAAACTGAACCTGTCACAGGATTTTGAAATAAGTCTCAAAATCCTTCCTAGAATATTTAAATTTACTAAGCCAATTAAATAATTGGTCAATTCTATTAAATTGATATGTATACATCATCTCCAGTGTATCTTTAATTAGTAGCTTTCTTGTTCTGTAAAGGTTTGTGATAGACTATATATATATATATATATATATATATATAGAGAGATATTTGTTTTGCATATCATTATCTTTCAATGGGATGATTAAAAATATGTTAACAGGAGCTCTGTTTTCTAATAAAAATAATCTCCTAGAAGTGTTTGCATTTTAGTTAATCACCTGTGAAAGATTCCAAGAATGCTGACAGGAAGTTTTGAAATCAAATCAGTTCTGCTTTTCTAATAAAGGTATTACCATATAAGTATTGATTTTTTTTTTACTCTGTATATATAATCATAGACACAAACATACACATTTTTATCACTTTAAATGTCATTTTTAGTGGATACTCATATTTGAGTAGGTGCTCAATTTATTTATTAAACAGTCTATTTGTTTTTGTCTACCAGCCTGAACGTTCAAGAAATCTTATTGTGAGGAATGAGAAGACTTACCTCCCGCAAAGTGAATTTGCTTGGCATGTCAGGTCCTGTTGAAAGATCGCGGGCAGATGTGCAAAGGGAAAAAAAATTAATAATAAAAAAAAGACTAAGAATTCAAACCAGCTTGAATTTATAAAATCGGAAGTCTCGGGCAAATAAAAGCAAGTCTCGTAAGCAATTTGTGGGTGCCCCCGACATGGGCATAAATAGCAAGTCTGGGAAGAAGACGACAGGGTGCATTATTGGTGTGACAGCATGCTAACGAGACTGAGAGAATAAGAGGTCACTAGTGACAGCGCAGTTGGTAGACCGGAGGACTGGACGAAAGCAAGCACTTTAATCCATTTCAGTCATCGCAAATGACGGGCGAAATGAATTACATTTATTAAAGAAAAATTTGCGCCTTCCTTTTTTCTTAAGTTTTGAATCTGGTCTCTCATTTCCTGCCTTGGTTTTAATACTAATTAGAAATTATGACCAATCATAAAGGAAGCACCAATGTTTCCAATACTTGGTACTGCCTCATCCTTTCTTAAAAATGTATCCTCCAGTTTCTTTAAAGTCTGTCAGGATTCATTTTAAGAAATGATTCAGCATGCCATCTCCAAGTAAGAAAAGGGATGATAAACTGTTTTTCTAACAAAAAAACTTTATATTTGAATAAAATTGATTACCTGCTGTGTGTACGAGTGATGTCTGTGTTCTGCAAAAGCCTTTGCTTCTTCATTTGATAGTCGCCCAGGGATTCTTTCCTTGATTAATTCTGCAATACCTGGAAAAATATTCAAAGAAATATTTTTTGCTTTCTATGTTTTTGCAAAAACAATATTACGGGATTGATGTTAAAGTTCCAAGCATTATCAGAATGAAGGAAAATCTTAGATGTGTCTTTGACATTTACTCAGCTTTTTGTTGCTTGTGTAATTGGTCAAGTTAAAAGGAAAAGCCCTGAAGCTCTAGGAAAATGAGTCTCACATGAATTTATGGAAATGAACACTGGTCAGCCTTTGAAAACTTGTAGTTAGTTTGTGCGTATGTGTGGTATAACAGTTATTGGTACAGAAAATGGTACCAGTTTACATGGTTAAAATTCTGATTATGTCTGTTTTCAAATCCAGATGGGCTCCATCAGATTATCTTAGTCTAGACACACCCACTCATGTTATGGTTTCAGTACATGTGATAATCTCATGACTGTAATGGGTTATGGGATATGTGATCATGAATGAAGAAAAAAAAAAAAAAAAGTCTGAAGAAGTTGGCCAAGGGTGATGGAAAATAGATTTATTACAAAAATTGAAAAAAATAATTCCAGCTAGTTTTAGAAACAGAATTTTTGTTGTGATTAAAAGATAATTCTTTATTACAAATTAATAGAACCTGGAGACACACTATTATTGTGCAAGGCTATAATGAGCAATTGGCTTGTTTGAATGACAAATTGGATAGGAAAAAATTTTTCTGGGTTTCCTTGATCAGTGATTTTGTTGCATAACAATACCTGTTCATATATTGTAAATTCAATATAATGTAACAATATGATTTCTCACACATCTTAGGAAATAAAGTCCTTCCTTTTAAGTCCACTCAGCTATTGGAGTTTCATAGGAATTTTGTCTCCAGTCCATCTTGAGTGAACTTAGGGGGTTAGTGTTTCAGGATTCATGTCTCCAGTTCGCCTTTGGGAAATATAAAAATTTTATAAATGATTTTAGATAGTCATAAAAGTAGTCGTTTGAAGTGGCTTTGGGGTGGTTCCAAATCTTCTGGAAAGACAAGTGGATGGAAGGGGTGGGACCCCAAGATTATCCATATAAGCAGAGAAAGGCAGAAAGTTGGAGAAAAGTGGGTCCAGCTGTGAAAGTAGTAGGTAGGTGACAAGAAGTGTTGTAGCTGCCCAGTGGCCAGTGACAGAAGGAATCAGGAGTTGCCAAGCCCAGTGAAGTTAGAGAGATAGCAGTTCAGCCAAAAGAAAAGATAGCTGGCTAAGTGAGAAATTGTAGTGTTGCTACTTCCCAACCAGAGTGTATTGAAAAACAATTCATTTTTTTGTTGAAAGTGATCACAGCCAAGAAGACAAACCTGTGCACATAGCGAGTTGGGTGTATATACAAATATGCTCAACCTTGGATGTCATCACAGGTGACATGAATCATGAACAATCGGAGAACGTAGTCACAAAACTCATCACAATTGCGCCACAATAGTATAAATCATGGACCTGGGATGGGAAGTTCTGCTGCACATGTTTCAGACTATCAATTGTTTTGCTTCATTCAAAGCACTTAGTGATAAAATCAATAAAGATAGTAAAATTAAATTAAATTTTGTTTATCAAAGATGTAATACAATATAGTTTTTTTTTTTTTTTTAATTTTCAAAATAAATAAACAATAATCAAACCTTTTTCTACAATGACTGTAACTTCTTCGGGAGACAGCTGTAATGGCAAGCCAAGTTGGTTATTCTGTTGAGGTGCCCTGGGTAAAGCTCCTACAAGTTTTCCAATGATTCTATGTTGCCGTCTTAGTAATAAAACATCTGGAAACAAAATCAATTCATAGTGCTTTAGAGTTTTCAGCTCTTCAAAATTTAAAACTAAGATCTAAAAATAATTAATAGATTTCAGCATGTTAAATTGATCATCACACACAGCTAACTTACCCAGTTGTTACAGAATCTACAAACAGGATAATTATAAAATTCTGTTTATGACGATTGTAAACAGAAATTCGAAAGTTTTCATATTTAGTCTCACAGACACATTAAATTTGACATATATATATATATATATATATATATGTATGAGAGAGAGAGAGAGAGAAGTTTGCTTTAACTCTAAAACATCTTGGTAAAATTTTTAGGGAATTTACCAAATTAGTTCTCAAATGTCATCAGAAATTTGACAATTTACAGTAATTTCTCAAATTGTAAAATTGTCTTGTTTTGCTAGAATTTTTTTCTTAATTTTAAACAGTTGAGAAGAAAAATGATTTTCTGACTGCATTTTACAAGATCTTTCTTCGAGATCTTTGAATGCTTGAATGTCAGAAGTTTTTAGGCTGCAAGTCAGATGTTGATATTGTGTATTTGATTTCAAGCAAGTAATCCTTACTTCCAATAAAAATGAATTCAAGATTCATTGGGAATTATTCTTTTATTAGTACACCAAGGAAACAAGTCTTGTAGGAAGAATTGACGAATGTGTGAATAGAGGCTCGTATAATAAATTTATATGCAGGTTTTTTCTTGAAATAGTAGGTCATTTATATTGTAATTTTTAGGGCTTAATTTTAAGATGTTATTCTTTGTAAAAAAATTTATGTCTATATTTTTTATGGCAATTTGTGTTGAGGTTCTATGGTATCATGTGCTTCAATATAAAGGAAAAATATGAGGGGGTATGAAAATGTTTGTGTGTGTATAATACGCATATAAAATATAAACTTCTTTCAGCTGATGCATTTCAACTTCTGATGGACTCTATCAAGGCAAATATAAGGATTTTATTTTACAAATAAAAATATTAATTTTTCAGAATTAAATTTAAGATTACTTATAAATATACAATAGGTTAACTAAAAGTCAAGGTAAATTATGGAGTAATGTAATTAGTCTAATAAAGGAAAGTAAATGTTATTGTTGAATCCTTTTTTTCTAACTATTATTCAGATTATTATTTTTATTATTGATTATTTTAGTTTGAATTAAATTTATTATATATTTTAAATAATAGAAGATTATGAATTTAGCCATTTTCTTTGAATTTTTTTATAGCCAGGTATGTTGGCTTGAGATAGAAGTATTTTTTAGGAAAGATATTTGAAAAAAGTCCAGTGATTTAAATAGCAATATTTACTTGCTTTCAATTATTTGACATTAAATTACATCAATCAGCCATAATTTACCTTAACTCTGTTTATGTACATTTTTAAATTTAAAAAATTATAAAAAAAAAAAAAAAAAAAAATATAATAGTCCAAAGGTGTTAGCTAAGATGTTTTCAGTTTGTCTTTATTTATATTGTCTTTCTATAGATAAAATTTTAGTTACATCTGAATTTTTACATATAAAAATATCTCTAACAAATTTTGTTCAAGACTGTTATGTTTTAATAAGTTTTTCTTATTGACGAAATAATTTTTGTATCTTTATTTGTGTTGAAGAAACTGTCTAGAGTTTGTCTTCATTTTTGTTCAGATTCCACGATTTTTGATTGGCTTCTGTCATTATCAAGAAAGAAATAGGAATGAAATTCTAACTACCAGTTTGTATCTTTAGAAATGATTTTTGAATACTTGTGCTGTCATTGATTGTGTTTTGAAACTGTGATGTTCTGTAACCATAAAAGTGTAGATTCTGAAAATTTAAATACATTTTAAAATTTATTTTCTAAAATAAGTGATTTTGTTGTTTTGACTGAATAGGGATAACTTCTACAATTTATAATTTTCATTTGTTGAATACTAGGAACAATCTTATTATTTTGATTTTTATGTTTCTGTATCATGTATAGCATGTTAGCCAGATGCGAGAGAGTTGTATATCCTATATAAGATGAGTTTTTTTCTGTTTTTATTGCATCTTTGAGAAAAATGCAATAAAATAAACTAATTATTATTAAAACAGGAAACAAATTACATGTAAAATTAAAAGAATGTAAGATGATAAAACAATGGAATTTTGCAGTGTATAACTATCTTTGAAATAGAATTTTAATCAGATTTCTTCTTTAAGAACTAATATTCAAATTGTAGACAATGAAAGGACTGATTCAATTGATGTACGATTACCGATACACAATATTCAAAAACAACAAAAATCATAAATTTAAAGACGCAAAAGCAAATAAGTTCAATCTCAATAACTAACTAAGCAAGTAAAAACTTTTAAAATTTTAGAAAATTTAAATAAAACAATAACTGAATCTCTGCAACAAAAAGTCAATAAACAAATTAAAAATATTAAATGAAATTATTCTAAATATCTGATCTCAAGTGAAAAGTATCGATACTGTTCAAATTTAAAAACTTCATATTTTAGAAATTGAGAAATAAGCAATCTTCAAATCTCTTCAAATCTTCATTGTAACACAATTTGGTAAGTTGCTTGATGTTCTCTTGACAGTGGTTAGCTTTTGTAATTGTTAACTGTAGTTTATTGCTAATGTGGACATAGGAAGATAAACAAATCCAGTAATGGATGTCAGTATAAAAATTTGGCAGAAGCAGAGACAAAAATGGGAGCAATTCAAGTTTAACAAATTTCATAAAACAAAGTTCCAAGCTGTTTAAACTTGCAAAATTTTAAAGTTAAATGTCTCTAGAGGAAATGAGTGTAAGCTAATAATACATGTCTTTGTGACTAAATTCTTTTGTAAAGTGTTTTAATGAAAAAGTTCTTCCAATTTGTACGTTAACACGTGTTACCTGATTTGACTTTCCTTTCTGTTTTGTCTATTATGAAGTGAAGCTACTCAATGTCTTTGAAAAATATAAAAATATTTTAAAATAAGGCTAGTCAAAACTTCTCTTGAAAAATTGATAAGTTTGTTTTAAAAAATACAATCAACGTAAAAACTTCCATTTAAAATTTTTCATGTCTTAAAAGAAAAAAAAGATATTTTTGTAAAAACAAATTTTGAAATAACTATGTATGTTTATTTAATTTTATATATAACATTACAGAGACAATTATTATATTAAGTTTTAAAAGAATAACTAAAAAGAATTTGAAAGAATAACAAATGATTCATTTTTTATTATCAAAAAGTATATTTAAAAAAAAACAAAAAACATACAGATTTTCAACTGCACAATTGCAGAAAATTAGTGCACCTACAGTGAACAGTTGTCTCCTATCACTAAAAGACCAATTTTTATCTCACCTATAATTCTATTTTATTCTTGCTTTCAGTAGACATCTTGTTTCTTCTTTTTTTTCTGACAAAGCTTTAAAACTTAGCCATTAACTAAACTTATATTTTTTATATAGCTGTTAGGGCAAGAAAATAATTTTTGGCATTTAGATCTCTTGTTACTGCTGAATTGTTCTATGCAAGTTGAGGTTAATTGATTTTATTACCAGAAATCTTGTGACCATCAACATTCTGTAAGTGAATGTTTTATTTGTTTTTTTATGTTTGTGATTCTTAGTATTAAGAGTTCAGTATTTCAGATGAACAATTTAACTTTTGTTAGTCATTAAAGACATTTAAAGATTAATGTAAACTCTTTGTCTAAATCAGGGGTCGGCAACCCCCAGCCTACGAAGGACTTTTGTCTGACCCACCAATTTAATCATAGTAAGGAATTTGCATTTTTTGTTGTGTTAGTTGTTATCCTGTTATTCCTGCAGTAAATAATTGTTTAAATAATATGACATTAATTTTGTTGTTTTTTCTTTAAACCTCCAGATGAAGGCAACCCTCTGGACAGAGTGGTCTGGGGTTAAGACAATTTATTATAGCACATTTGATGTCATGGCCCTACTCCGAGACACTGCATAGCTGTCTGACCTACTCTCTCCAAAAGGTTGCCAACTCCTGGTCTAAAAAGATTGTTTAGACTAGAGGTCTGCAATATTTAGCAAATTTCAGCTTCATTTTTATAGCCAATGCTTTGGCTCAATGAATTCAAATAAGTTGAGATGACATTAGCTACAATTTCTTACAAATTTATCAACCCTGACATTGTTGCTCAATTTAATCAGTCATAACTAAGTTAATTTTGATTTCATTATTTACATTTATGTCCATTGTTTTGTTGACAGAGATAGAAGAAAACATCCTAACACCTATTTGTAGGGTCCCCACCCCAGTCATTGAATAAAATACCTTGATAATGCCACTGAAATTCCCTGATTTTGGGACATAATATAATAGACAGTGGTAAGTAACTAGGAGTACCAGTGAACAAATACAAAGATGAATGATCAAAGAAACATACATTGTAAACCTTCTCATCATATAACATCTCTACTCCAAATATGTGATCAGGTTTATTACTTTCTTGAATTTCTAAGTTCTGCACAGTTCCTGTCAGTATCACTTAGTTCTTTTCTAATGTTCTCTTTCATCTTTAAAATGTTTCTTTTCTTATTTTTATTATTTGTTGTGTCCCTCTTTCTTTTTTTGCCTTTTGTTCTTCAGATGATATTTTTTTCCTGATATGTTTTAAACAATCTTGATAATGAGATTGGCCATCTTCCCATATTACTTAATGAAATTGTTTGGCAAAAGCATCAGAGTTTTTACTCAGATCATCTTTCACTGGCATGATCCATAAAGCAAATTCAGGACAAGACTTCAGTCCATCCATCCAGGATTGAAAGAATTAGACATTTTTATTAACATTTTACAAATCCTATAAAACAAAGGTGCTTAAGTCTTTGAAAAATCAGACAATTATGTTTGTTGTCTACTACGAAATTTGAGAGATCACTTCAGAAAATGATCAACAATATTCTTCCTTATATATAATAGATATTTAAAAATTGGGGAAAAATTTGTTAAGCAATAATCTTAGTCAATCTAACTTTTAGCTTCCTTGAGCCTATCTATTTTCTACAAATACTTGTTGTGTAAATTCACAAAGTTTAACTTTCAGTTTTTCTGTAAACCTTTGACCAGGTTTCATTGTGGCTGTGTGCAACTGATTACTCTCAGCTTTCATATAATTAATTATCAAGTAACTTCTTGCAATAACCTTGTGATTTTAAAGTAAAATGATCTCCATGTAAAGACTGTTGGAAATCGCGCACATTCATAAAACAACGTAACTACTTGAATCTTTCATTAAATAGACACATTCATGCTTTTCTACTATACTAATGCAGTTATTTCTGTTGTTAAATTACAAAAACAATATTTTTGTGAAGATTTTTGTGATTCATTTCTTTCAGTTTGAAAGAAAACAAATACTCAATAATAAAATTTATTTAAAATTTGTAGAGCTGTGTTTGAAGATTATTTGTTTCTTCACTTCCCACACACTCTTTCCTCTACAAAAATCATAAATATGTCATTTAAGGCATGTCAAATTGCATTAGAATTTTCCGATTTTCCTGACATTAAACCCAAATTCCCTGATAATTCCTTGATTTTTCTTATAAAGTATCTATTTTTCAATTTCCTGATAATTCACTATTTTACAGGTAGGTTGTGAACCCTGAATACCATATTAGATCACAGTAGATTACTGACCTAATCTTTGCTCTACTTTGCATCTGCTAATTGAAGACATCAGCAAAGAGAGAGAGAAAATATAACCCAACATAGAGAGAATAATATAGTGAAGAGCACCATCTATTTGAATGGCTTATCAATCATTTCTTGTTCATTTACATACTTTGGAAAATTAAATGCACTGAAGAAACTGATACTGGCAGCAGAATTGCACCTTGAGTTGCAAGTTATTGATTTATGTTTTTATGCATAGATTGCACAAGAAGAACGATACTGATCAAGATAGAGTAAGAAAAAAAGGAAGCAGTAGACATCTGCTGACAATTACTGGCAGCAGGCAATCAATAAACTTCAATAATTGCAGAGGTGAGCCTGAGGAGAAAAGAATCAGTGTTGAGAGACTCAAGATATGGATGATTCATTTATGATAAAAAAAATCAAAGATTCAGAAGAGAGGAGAGCAAAGAGACAATATTAACAAGATAAATATATTTTTAACTGCAACATATTTGGGAACTTAATGTAAAAACAGATTTTGTAATGAGTTTTAAGACTTACAGAGAGGATTTTATTTGTAAGTTCTAAAGCTTAAAAAATAGACAGCAATATGTTAGAATATGTTGCAAAAAGGTATTAACATATGACTAGAGTACTTTATATAATGAGACAGTGTTAAGAACATTGCTCTGTCCAAGTGACCCAGAATAAGATAAGTATGCTGATGTTGGAAGTCTTTTGAATAAGAAAAATCTGGTAGACATTCGATATTAGACAACAGAGACTGAAAAAAGCTAGGTATATCATTAGTATCCTGTCACGAAGAAAACGGTGACTTACCTCATCAAACCAAGCGTCAGCACGTATTCTACGACGGAAAAAGTGGTGAAAAAGAAAATTACTTACCAGACAAAAGGGCATGTATTCCGCATAACATGCTGAAAATGGAATATTTGAATTAAAAAACAAGTCCGTCGCTATAAAAGTAATTTTGATATGCAAATTACTGAACATCCTATCCCAGCTGTCGACGAATGAAAAAAAATAGGTTCTGCCGATAAAAGCAGTTGGTGTTCTTGATTCAACAGCGGAAAATTCAGGCATTTTTGGGCTACAGCATTTGTTAGAGAGTGAGTTATTTTTCTGACTGGTTACATGCATGGTAACTAGAGATAGTACCGGCAAATCAAGTTTTCAGCATTTCTTTCTGCCCCCGATATTCGAGTCTGTACTTACAGTGATTTTTCTTTGTGTTGTGGAAGTAATCTGCGACAAATACTTCCTTTGCTTTCAGAACGCTTACATATCCAATCTAGAATTAACAGCTTGTCAGGTGCTGGGTGAAAGTAGCATCATATGTGAACTGTCAATTCATACAATAAGAAGAATACTAAATAGAAATAATCAAAGTGGATGCCTTGCAGAAAAAAAAGGGGCCACCACCATTAACAAAAAAGATGAAAAGATTGGGCAAAAGAATACTGAGTATGGGATAATCAAAAATGGGTAACAGTGATATTTAATAATGAAAGCAAAACTGAATTACATTCTAATGCAAGAGAGTATATCTGAAGATGAGCTGGTGCAAGATACAATCCAAGATATACAACAAAGGCTGTAAAATTTGATGTTGAGAGTCTAATGGTTTAGGAAGATATCAAAAAGAAGTGTTGCAAGAAAGCAGATGATAATAAAATTAATGGAATAATAAACAGCCAAAAATACAAACGTCCCATGGATTACCAAGTAGAAGCAATGGCTAAGCACCTTAATATACATGATATTAAGGAAACAAGATTTTCCTTAATGAAGACATAACAAGGACTACAACAATGGTTTGCCCAAACTTCTGACCTTCACCTATGTTAAGAGAACTGAAAACCCATGTTTGTAACAGAAAGCTAAAGAACTTAAAGCTGCTTTAAATATATTGTCAAGCAGAATGGTAAAATATTCCTGATAAGAGAATTTTGAATTTGTATTCATCTATTCTGTGCGTTTTTTTTTTTCTTAATTGAAATCACCCCAAGCAAGGCAGTAATATTACTAAAGTACAAGGGATTACAGGGTGTGGAAGCATTAGGAACAGAAACATTAATGACAAGCAGAAAGAGAAGAGAGTAATCAGGTTGACAGTAGATAGCAATTGACATTGCATTTAAATTTTTGCAGATTAAGATTGGCTGGAAAAAGAACATTCTAAAACCCTTTTTTTTTTTTTAGAAAAATCTTTTTAAAGATGAAAAAATAATTTAATAATCAAAAAATCCTATGGTCCTATATAGTCTTTTCACTCTTTTCTCTTCAAAATAATTTGACGATAAAACTTTGTTTTTATTAAGTTTTGGGGGCATTTTTTTTTTTTTTTTTATCAAATCAGTGGTGGTACCACTTCTAAACTAAATTCTGTTAATTAAATTTTGATCAGGTCTAGTGTAGAGAGTAAAATTATTCATTTTTGGACTTGGTACATGAAAATTTTTTGTAATTTTTGTCGCTCTTATCGAGCATATTCAACCATAACAGTAACACTGTGACTAGACTAGATTAGAAGTTCTTGAAAAAAAACAAACCCTGCCACATGTGACAGTGAATAAAAAAAAGAACGTGATGGTTTATGTAAAAAAAAAGAAAGAGAAAAAAAAAATACGAAAGTTAACTTAGTGTGGAGTGATATTCGGTTGAGACAAGTAATATTTTTAAATTGGTCATCATCCATTCTAACTAGGTACAATTACAATGAAACTCTGGGGATCATCAGTAGTTATTGAATAAAGAGAGATTAAGAAAAATCAGTCTTTTTGCATATTAACAGCGACACAAATGAGTCATCTAATGGAATGCCGAGTCTCATTTTTTTGGCTACCCATAAAAAAATAAAATTATTGTATTTTCACTTTTCAGATTTGCCAGTCTTTTTTTGTTGTAGCTTTGCTAGGATTTTAAAATAACTTTCTATATTTAGAATTGTTTTGAGTTTGCTATTTTTATCAGTGCAAAGGAAATTTTAATTAATTTAAAAAGAAAAGCTAAAACACTGAAAGAAATAATTTATTTTAAATTTAGATTCTGATAATCTTTCTAGGAAATTTTTTAGTTTTCGCAAAAGAAAAATACAAAAATTAGCATAAAAAATAAAGTAAAATTTTAAAATCAATATTGATTTCTGATTTTGCAAAAATTATCCTCTTTTAGTGTTTTTTTTTTTTATATAAATATTTCTCTTAAGATGTTGAAAGATATTTATTTATATTTTAAAATGCATTTTTGGGGTAACTTTAGTTTAAAAATATAATACTACTTTTTAGTTTAACTACTTCAAATATGAATTTGAATTTAGTAAAGTTTGTTGTTTAACTTTAGTTTAGTTATCATTAATTTCTTTTATTTTTTATGCACACGTCCATTCCGAAAAAATCTAGCTTGAAGCAAAAAAAATAAAAGTACAATTTGATTCAGAAAAACTAAAGCCAAAATTACTAAAAGAGCTACAAAGAACAGGAAATTGTGGAGAACCATGATCGCCTGAAGAAGAGACATAAAGAAGAGTAATAATTTTTTACCTACATTAAATAAAAATGTAAATTACTTCTTATTGAAGATTGACTAACGTTTACCAGGAATATAGTCCTGGAGACAACGAGAAACCTAATTAACTAAAAAAATAGTGATGCAATAATAATCTTATCAATATTTTTTTGACAATTATGCCTCAAGCTCCATTGAACAATCGAATCACTATATTAATTCAAATTGTTACTACTTTGTAACTTTATCTTTAATTCGAATTCAATTGAATAAAATTGTTTATTGAAGCACAATAGGCGAGGATAAATTAGTTAAATTTTTCTTTTCATTTATTCTTATCGTCACGTTGTTTTGTTTATCAATTGTATTATTATTCAAAAGACAGTCTACCTTACCTCTAGGATTGTGGGCCCAGTAAACGGTACACATGCCTCTTTTACACAGTAGTAGCAAGCCCATTCTGAAAATTTAGTTTGGCTGAGTAAAAATTTTACAATTGTATTCAGTACGTGTAAAAAAAAAAAGTATCTACTGCTTGAAGATATTAAATTTATTTGTAAAGGACTCTGGAATGAATTGACGAGCAACTCAAATCAAATTTAAAATAAAAACTCTTTAAAAATAAAACCAAGACATCAAATTGTGTAGGTTAACTGAGTTTGAACAATAACATTTTAATTTTTGCTCGAAAACGTAAAAATAACAAGACTTTCTGACATTGACTCAGTTACTCAATAATATTGTATCTTCCATCGTGAAGTTGGCTGAAAATTCAGTCTCTAGTCATTTTTCACTAATAGAAAAACAAAATTGAAGTTGGAATTAAATTTAATAAATTGAACGACCAGTTCTACTTACTTCGTCTACGACCAACAGCTACAATTTAAATGACGTGCAAGAAAATTTCAGTTAATTGCGGTTTAAAGATTATAAGAATGTTTATGTGAATTCCCCACCCCAAAAGACATAAAACGAAAGTGTTCTTCTGTTTGAAATAATTCATCACCACAAGAAGCATTTTTCTACTCCGTCATTTTCAGAATCAAACACTAGCGCTTTTAAATCAATGAAAAAAGGAAACATTAAAATTAAAAAAAGGATAAATTCAGTTTTAAAAAAAAATACCAATAGCAAATAAAAGTGTCAAGGTTCGTTTTTTTGTCAGATTGAAAATATTCATACATATATGCAAATTTAATTTTTTAATCGCCATTAGTTCTTACATGCAAATAATTTTTCTAACAATCAAAGAAAAAATAGGTAAAGTTTACCTTTTTCTTTAGTACAGTTCTAAAGTAGTATTTTGTTTCATCATTAAAAACCAACAATAATGGCAAAAAGAAACGAAGGAAATTTAGGAAGACTCTCTACCACGAGGAATAATTTGAAGAAAAATCAAAATCATTTTTTACCTTCGCTATTCCAGACGAAACCAACATTGTTGTCTACATAAATTTTGATTTTGTCATTACTACTCCTTTCACACATTGTAAAACGTGGAGCGACCAAGTAGAGATCATTGAACAGCCAAAAAAAAGAAAAAGACCTGTGATCCACTAATTTCTTGTTCTTACACAAGTCTTTTTTTTTTCTCTCTCTTATTCAATGCTGTTAACATATCGACCTCCATAAACGTGACTTATCTCCCTTGAGTTTGTGTTTGTTTCTTTCAAAATCTGGTCTGGACATGTCCTGGACTTTGGTTGGTGTAGTAAACCTTCTCTCAATTAAACAAATATCAGCATCATTTCCGCGGCATTATCCAATGCTAAATTATTTCATCTTTCAAATAAAATTTATTCAAACTTTGAATCATTTTTTGCATCGAAAAATAATTGTAATTAAAGAAATATCAAATAAATTATTTGAAAAAAAATCAAAGATGAAATGAAGTCGAAGCATTGACCACCATGAGTGTGACTTATTCGCTTTTCATTGTAACTCAAAGATTTTCAATAAAAACACTTGATAACTATAAGTGAAGTAACCATACAATAGCACTAGTGTACTGTAAGTGTAATTTCATTCATGAATCCAGGACAAAACCTTAGCCTCTTAATCCCCCCCAAAAAAATGGACAAAAAAAAAAAAAAAACTTTCAGAAAAAGAAATAATAAACAGAAGTTAAATTATTTAACATTGAAAATTCTGGGGAGTTTTTAATTCAAATTTTAATTAATATCAAATTGAAACAGTAATATCCAATTTATGATATTGTACAAAGAAAGAAAGATCTATTTCTGTGGGTATTTCACGAGTTTTTATGGGTCCGCTTTTTACAACAAAGATAAAAATAATTCATAGAGAGCAAATCGATTCGACCTCTAAAAAGGTTTTCTAACAATGCTACGGTCTCATATTCGATATCTTTCATACAGTCCTAGTCTCATAAGACCCGCACCCGACTTTATGTGAAGTGTCTTTAAGTTAACTCTTAAGAAGGGTGTTTTTTTTAGTTTACGCCAAAACGTAAACAAACCACAGAGATTGTTTCATACAACCGTAAATAAATGTACGAATGTATTATGCAAAATTAAGAGCTTAAGGTTTTTATTCACAAAATAACTTTGTAATTTTTACATAAATTTTTAAATGTATCAGTCATTGTCTCAATTTGACATTTAAAATTTGGATTAAAAATTCCTTGAATTTTTTAGTTTTTATTATTTTATGAGACTGGAATTTTGTCCACTTTCGAGATAAGAGGCTGGGTTTGTCCTGTTACCACCTTATACACTAACATGTCAACGTGTTAAGCAAGCAAGCTTATTTTGCTAGATCAATATTACGACTGAATAGTGAGTTCGAGCCTCACCAAGTTCTCCATGCTTTCGGCATTGTGTCACAAAAATTGCTACAACTTTCATACAATTCATCAAGTTCACACAGACACAATCAATTTTTCCTGTGGACATGGGCTTCCAACGAGAAATTCAAATAATTTGTCAGCAATATTTTTAAAACTAATTAAATGTAAATAAGTGAGCGAGCGCATCTTGACTGTTATTTGCAAATTTGTAGAAGTTATTTTCATCTACAAATTTGCAAAACGCTTCGCCAGAAATAAAATACGAGCTTCTGCTTACTAGATTCATTTTTTTTTTGTTTACTTCAACCTTCTTCAAGAGACTAAAAGAATAATGTACTGAAAATATTTCAAGAAAGTTTCTAAACATGAGAACAGATATCTGCTTCCTTTCACGATAAGTTCCAGATTTCGTTACAAAATAACATTTCAATTTTTTTATCCGTCGAGCAATTACTGCCATGTGATCAAAGCATATTACGTAGAAGGTCACGTGAAGGAAATCTGGCGGGAAATTTCTGTAGGAGAGGCTAAAAAAATTAACAATATTTTGGCTTTTCCTGATCAACTCTGAAAAAGTTGTTTTTTTCCGAATATCCTTAACACAAAATAATGGCTACCGATGTCGATCAGAGAATTCGTGATCTCCAAAGGGAATATCTAGACTTTTTGGATGATGATGTAAGTTATAGAACTTATTTTTTCATCAGTAATGTTGTAGATAAGATTTCGCGGGGTTTTTTTTTGTATGGCCATGTTGCCGTCATTGTTACTTTTTTTCTGTGACAAAGTTTTTATTTTAAAAAATTTAAATATATCAAAATCTTTTTTTCTTACCTATTCGTATTTCTTCATCTCTATCCTTAAAGTGATCTAGCATTTTATAAAAAGCCTCATAACTGAAGTTTTAAAGTTTGTCAGATTTGAATAATTCCACAATGAATGTTGAGTAACTCCATCTTAAAACTCACTTTAAGTTAGTTATCGACAATGTGTAAAAAAAAAAAAAATGTATTTAAAGCGCATTTTGAAGTTTTGTTAAAAAAGACCATTTACTTCACTTAATGAATTTGAAAAAATGCCTCAACTTCAGCAAGCACCTTTTTTGAGTAAAAATACATTTGTCTTTTATCAATTTTTTTATTTGCTTCCTTTTTTTGTTTGCATCTCTACTCAGATAACAAATTCAAAAACTCTTATTAAATAAAAGAATAAATTTACACGGTGCCTAAATAAATAATTTTTGATGTGGGTTGTAGTGATTCGAAACCAGATTAAATATTTTCTTCACTTTACCATAAAATTATATAATTAAACAATTATTTGTATTTTTCACGATTTTTTTTTTTTTTTAAATTATTTCTAATTTTATTTTTTTTAATAACTAAATTTCTGTTTACTAAATTTGACATTGACTTTTTTTTTTTATAAAGCGAAGTTGACACGACATCACTGTTTCGATGTATCCCCCCCCCAAAAAAAAAACAACTATCCAAAAAGTAAACTTAGATCATTGTCTTTTTCTTTCATAACAAAAAAAAAAAACTGACACTTGAGAATTTAAACTTTTTTTTTCTTCAATTCTTGGTTGATTTTTCTCTGGAATTTAAGAAAAACTTTTGTGAAGTGGTCCATTTTGATATATCACACGTTTAAAAATTCATTTTTAAAACTGAAAGAAAAGTTTTTTACACTTATATTGTTTGTTGCATTGCGAGTGTGGGTTTGTTCGAAAGAATAGTTTGAAAAGCCAAACGAAAAAAAAAATAATCAAATTTAAATTTTCCGGGTTTATTTAATGATAATCACATGGCAAATCAGTTGTTTTTAAAAAATTTAAATATTTTACGTAAATCGTTTCAGACACGTTCTTATGTACTTATTTCTTCTTTTTTTTACACATTTCTTTTCAGCCATTAGGCAAATTTCCAAATATTTATTTATTTTGTAAATTATAAGATTAAATTCAAATTCTTTTGTCTCATTTAGGATGACCAAGGCTTCTATCAACAGAAAGTACGTGACATGATAAACAACAATGAAATTCGCCTCATCGTTAATATAAATGACATCCGCAGAAAAATTCCACAAAGAGCTAAAGGGTTGGTTCTTATTTTTGTTTTGTTTCCTTTGGTATATAAATCATGATTGAATTATTTGAATTAACTCACTCTAACAACCTGTTGAGTAAACGAATATAAAAAAAAAAAATGTTTCGATTTGAAATCGAGATTGGATTTTGCACCAGATCTTTCCTAAACTGTAATAAACTAAATAAAAATATGATCATTAATAATAACTGTTCTTAATTTGTATACCAAATATCGAGTTATCTCCCTTAGATTGCTTTACCTGGTCTCATATTTTTTCTATTTAAAGAAAATGAAATAATTTCTGCTACCAAAAGAGTAAAGACTTAGTAAAGCGAAAATAATTAAAATCAAAATTATTAAAAAATTAAATTGTGTGTTTCATTATTAAATAATATAGACAAGTGTTGTTTATTTATTTTATGTAAATTCTTTTCATAACGTCTGAAGCTTAATAACATTTAAACGAAGAAAGAAAATCACAATATTGATACATTTTTTTTTTAATCCAATCTAAGCTTTCGGCTTACATAAGCCATTATCAAAGATGAAGGGTGTTCAATTTTTCTTTGGTTATTTCAAACATGTATGAATGGAAAAATGCTGCCTAAATACACACAATTTAAATTACATGATCCAGCAGTCCACAATACTATCAATACTTGGAATTATAAATGTAGCCTTGTGAAAAGGCAAATTGAAATAGCCAAGGAAAAATTGAACGTCCTTCATTTTTGATAATGGCTTATGTAAGCCGAAAGCTTAGATTGGATTAAAAAAATATGTATCAATATTGTGATTTTCTTTCTTCGTTTAATGATAATGTTACTAAGCTTATCAGACGTTATGGAAAGAATTTACATAAAATAAATAGACAATGCTTGTCTATATTATTTAATGAAACATATATTCTACATTGTAGACATTTCTGAAATTCAGTTAGCTTCATTTTGATTTGTTAACATCTCTGAAGTGGCCCAAATCAAATGATACATGAACAAAAGTCATATATCATTTGATTTCTTTTGTTTCTAACAGACAGGAAGTGGTAAGCCTCTGATTGCTGCTCTATTGTTACTTCTATGGAAGGTGCAGACAAACTACATTCCTTGATTCTGTCTGGTCTAATCTTCACAGCTTGTACCTGCCATGTTACTTACATTGTAGCAAACCACCCACATTCCCTCTGTATTCTGTCAGTGAGAATTTACACTCGAACAGCTTTCCATGAACCACCACTCAAATCAATTTAATTTGTGTAGCCAATTAAAATTGACACCTAATTTTAGTGCAACCAAGAGGCAAAAGTTTGGACATTCAGTCTGTAGAAGCAGCCAGATAGCCAACTGTCAGGCAGGATGCAGAATGGGGTACCTGAATATTCTGTGTCTGAACAAGTTAAGGACAAATATGAATGGGCTGCAGGTGTAACTAAAAAAAATGGACATGATAACCCAAGACAGAACGTTGTCCATCCGAGGGGCTAATAAAGGGAAGGTGCATCCTCTATTTGATTATCAGGAACTGAAAGTGCATACTGATGCACACATGCCAACATTTGTGCACAAAAACTGAGGGAATGACTGAGAAAAGGGTTCAATGACTTGAGATACAAAATGTCTACTTGCATGTGCATGTATACAAATCATTGTGGCTTTTTCAGGCAGGGATCATTTAAAGAGTGGTGACGTTACTTGACACTACTAGGATTTCTGCTCGGTGAGACACTATGATGACTCATTGTGTATGCTGTGTGGTCAGGAGAGTAGTTCATTCAATGAACATCAGCTTATATTGATGTAATTACATCAATGAAGGTATGGCTAGTTTTGGACTGGCTTGTAAGTCAAGGGGAACATAACAACTAAAAATGGTAACAATGTTCTGGAATTAGCTGAAATCATTACATGATGCAACTGTTTTAATTGTGTGGCTGTCTCCATGTTGTGACAGCATTTGTCAAACAAAACAGGCATGGTCATGTCCAGTTTGGATGAGGAAGTTAGAGATACACTGGCATTGGGGAAGGGAGTGTATGTCAGGATTATCACATGCACAGTAAGTAGTGTGTATTTGGTCACCTGGTTGATGTGAGCTCCCTTGGAGCTCTGTGGGGATAATAATCAAAGATGCATGCTGTTTATATTCAGGAAATGACACTCAATGTATAAATTGTCTGAACTTGACACTATGCTGAAGGATGTCGATGACGTAAAACACCAATGGGAGAGCAATGTAATTGCATTTATTTAAAGACTCTGCATGTAGACATTGTTGTGTCTTCAACAGTGTCACGGGAAAGCATATGGTATATACAGCGGTCACTAGCAAGGTACTCATTTCAAGACCACTCGGCTCGCTTGGAAAATTGGTTAAAGAGTACAGGTTGTCTGTAAGTTGGTCAGAATAAATCAGAACAGGGAGGACAAATCAAGAGGCCAGGTTAGGTGTGAATGATGCTAATTGACTGTTTTCACTTGATTTGCCATTTGGTGACATTTTCATCTGCAGGATCCAGTAAGTGTAATTCACCAATTGAAGACTTCCGTTTATATATGAACAAGGTGCATTGGATGGGTTCCTCACTGGCAACAACACAGCATTTTGTAGTAAACTGTCCAAGGACTTTTTTTTTTTTTTTTTTGAATCCTGTTTCCGATGGTGCTGCTATTTCATCGAAAAAGGCCATAATAAAGATGGAAACCAAATCAGAAATTTACAACAATCTCAATGATTTGTCAAATGAAGCCATAAGTTTACTACCAAGTGAGGACACTATTAAAAGAACTTTGAGGAATCAAACAAAAAAACAAACTATCCATCAATACCAGAAAGACTGGGAGACTCCAGTAATTGGAGGGGGGTTGGATGATGAAGTATTCTGGGGACTCAACCAAAGCCTTTTTTTTTTTTTTTTTTTTTTTTCTCTCTCTCCTCCCTTACTGCAGGCCAAATCTCAAGGCATGAAATTCTGCTGCAAGCTATTGTTGACCACTACCATGAGATTGTTGTTGGGTCTGGATACAACCCAATCAGGCAGTAACTATTTTTAAGTCAACCACAGTAGTGTAATTTGACAGTTGGGGACCCTCTTCCCATTTATATATGAACAAAGTGCATTGGATGGACTCCTTACTGGCAACAACTCAGCATTTTGTAGTAAACTGTCCAAGAATTTTTTTCTCTCTTTTGAAGAATGTGTTCAACTTTTGGTTCTGATGACTGTCCTCACACAGTCAAGAGCTGCCATTGTAACATTAAGAGAATTTGTGTCTGTATAAAGTAGGACATGTTACTGAGATCAGCAGCCTGTACACACTCCTGATTGAACTATTTCAAAACAATATTCTTAACCTCTTAAAGGAAATGAAACTTTATACCAATATATAAAGCTAAAACATTTTTAATATATTTTGTGAACTGGAAAAGGGGACCTTTCAGATTTCATAAAGATCTCCATTAAAAATAACAATGAAAACTGTAATAACCAACTTATATCAAAAACTGAATACAAAATAACTTTTATTCAGCATTGCTAACAACTGATTAAAAAGAAAAATATTTCTCCAACTAACCAAGCTATACCAAAAACAACCATGATTCAAAACTTTTTATCAAGCCTTAAATAACTATTAGTTTAGCATAATGATAAAAGGTCTTAAACTTAATAAAAACAAAGTTTCATCATTAAAATGTTTGTTATTATTAAGAGGAAAGAACAAAGTATTTTAAAAAAATTTTCCTTCTTTCTAACACGTTCTAAATTTGGGTTAAAAATCTTTTTCTTTTGTTGGTAAGACTTGTGGTCATCGCCATCTTTTAGTGTAGCAATTTCAGAGGAAACCCATTAATTTGGAAATTCTTGCAAAAATCAAATTGTCTAATTTTAATGAAACTTTCAGGACTTATTCAAAAATGAATGAATTTATTTCTGTGGAAAAAATTTTTTTATGAAATTTTCTAGAATTTCAAAGAGTTCGCAAATTGTTTTATGTTACTTACAAGCAGGACTCCTTGGAGAAATTAAGTAATCAATTTTTTTTTTTTTTTTTTTTTTTTTTTTTCACAACTACTGCCAACTTTTTAAAGATCTGCTCCAAATCCTAAAATAAAAACTGCAATAAACGATCTAATTATCAAATTAGATTGGCTTTTATTTGCTTTTATAAATAATATACATTATCATCTGAAGGTAAAAAAAATTTTCCATGAATTGTTTCTTTTTTTTTTTTTTTTAATTTAAAAAAAAATGTTTTAAAATTCTTTCATGCAGAGTGTGGGGTCGGTTATTAAGATTTTAAGTGAAGACTATATTTACTAAGCGAAAATTAAAAGCTTAATACAAATAATGCTGCCAAAACTTACCATAATTAAAAAAAAATTTTGTGCATCAAAATGTTATATATTTTTTTAGTATGATATCTCATAAGTGACATTATGGTTAAAAGGTCATGTGTTTCAAAGCTTGTCTCCTTGGGGAAAGCCCTTTGACATGTAAAGGTCTCATCTTACTCTCAATTATTAAATTAAAAATTAAATCGAGATAATAAAATTATCCTATTTATCAATTTAAACAACTAATAACTCAGATATTTTAATTATTAATATAATAATAATTTTATTAGTTATTATCTGTTATTAAAGTTATTAAATGTAATAATGTAATATTAGTAATTAATAAAATTAGTTATCATTATCTTAGCTATTAAATAATGAAAGAGATAGAGGTAACTAAAATAATGTAAGAAATTTTTATAGTATTTTAAATTATTATAAGAAACAAAAAAAAAAAAAACGTTATGTCACTTTTGATGCACCTAAACCTGTCAACACATTCAGCCATCAAATTATTGATGGAGGCATGAAAATAACAAGACCCCAAGGTCAAGAAATGTTTGTCCAGGAAATTTTATGCCATAAGTGATTTTTGTTTCAGAAGAGATTAATTTAACTTTGCTAATTTTACGTAAGTAATGTTTCAGAAATGTATGTCTTATTTTAGTAGGATTTTCAAACCCGAAAAATAAGTTTATATTTCTCTCTAAAAAAAAAAAAAAAAAAAAAAAAAAAGTTAAAAATGGCCATTTTGATTGGTTTTCCGAAGCAAATACTCCACAGTATTTTTTTTTTTTTTTTTTTTTTTTTCTGGAATTAGAAAATTTAATCCTTTAGCTTTCAATTGAAGTGGTTGGAAAGCTTCGAAAAGGATTTTTCCTTTATGAAAAATACATTTAAATCTTAGGTATACCGAATTTTTGGAGGTATCTACTATAGTGTTTTAAGGGCCATTAAGCAGAAGCAAAATGAAATGAAACCATGTGAAGTACATCCACCCATTTTATATGTTCTAGCAGTGTGTCCTCAGAAAGTGGGATGGTGCTTGCAATTGGGTTGAATGTGTTTGCTAATCCTTAGAAGCAGACAAGTTAGAGAAGTGTTTCTCAATCATTTTATCAGCATCTTTCACATGATGACTTCAAGTTGCCATGCCCCCCTTAAACCACTTCAGCTGGCTGGCTAGACATACATGAAGGAGTGGTGTTAACATGGTACCACTGGGTGGAGGACCTCTTTGGCACAGGTCACCAGCAAGGACAGAAGGTTTCATCAGATGAACTACAAAGACCACATGTTCACAACCAAAGCAAGCCAGCTAGTTGGAGCATATCAGTTGTAGTCTAACCTTGAGAGGGATGAGCTCTGGCAGGTTAAAACGTCCAAAACATGCTATGAAACCAGGCTCTGGCACATGATCACAACAGATGAAGGAGAATGGTGTACAGCTCAGTATATGGGGACCCCAACAACTTCTGGGATTAAGGGTGAAAGGAGAGAATTTTGTGGTTAAACTTCATTTGTTTAAATTTATAGATTTAAAAATGACTGAATTTTATTTACCTTTTTATTTTTTATTTTGAAAATTGTTCATATGCAGGTTGTTGGATGAATCATTTGAAGAAGTCATTGCTATTCAGAGAGCACTTCGGGAATTGGCTGCGTCTGCTGATCCACTTTATAGTAAACAGCATGAGGATTTTTTTATTGGATTTGAAGGCAGGTTAGTTACTATGGACTATTTTTCTCAGTTTTGTAATATTTTTTGCAAAGTAAATTTTTATTTCTAGCTATTAATTCTTTAGAGGAAGTCTGATATAAACATTTTATTTCTATGTCTTAATAAAATATGCAGGTACATAAAAGAAAAAAAGGGTATTCTCCAAACCCTTTGCATGTTTTTGTTCACCTGGTTTATATTTACATTTTTCATTGTTAATTCAGTATAAATGAAACATCATTTAAGTGTTAATGTATTTTCTATTCCAGTAGCTTTTTTTTTTTTTTTTTTTTTTTTTTCTTCTGTTCACAAAAAGAACGACATTAGGGTCTGATTATGTATATACTTTGGGGGTGAATCTATAAGAGTTGTTTTCTGTATTATTAAATGTTACTTAATTGGCTCCAAGGTATTGTATTTTAGGAAACACCATGCTCAGTTGGAAATATTTAATTTTTGTCTCTCTCAGTGCAGCTGTTACAAGCCTGATGAAAAATTTCTGTATTTACTCATTGGTAGTTTTGGTAATAAACATGTGACGCCCCGAAGCCTGAAAACCCAGTACCTTGGAAACATGGTGTGTGTTGAAGGAATAGTTACAAAATGTAAGTTCAACTGTTCAACAAAATTAATAACTAGACTAGAGCTTTTTGTAGATATAAATTGTTTTGGTCATCTGTTGATTTTAGTGTTTTCTAAGAATGTAATTGATGCAAAACTTTATTAAAATTAAGTTCTCTGCAGATTTAATTTCAAATTGTATAGATTTTTTTTTTTTTTTTTTTTTCTCCACAATGATATTCACACTGCCCAAGGTAGAGAACTTAGGGAAGAGCTTTAAAAGGAACTGGAAATTCTATCCTAAACAAGATACAAGGGATAAACCTCTACTCCTGTTGTGATAAGTCTTTTAGCAGACTTTACTGCCATCCTTAGGGTTTGTGAAACTTTGTGGCAGTATTTTTATTGAGTCTTGTGTTGAGTAGAAGATTTTATAGTTAGTGTGTAAGCAAGAAGTACATTTTTATTTACTTTTGGTGTTTTTTTTTTTTTTTTTTTTATCTTGTGTGTGTTTAAAATAGATGGGTTGCTTAATAAAACAAGGGAAAATGAAAAGGTACCAATGTGATTGGTACGAAAAAGAATTTACTATATAATTGTTAATCACAAGACAGAAATGAAGCACGGAAATGAATTTTATTAGTCTGGAATTTTTTAGCATGCCTGTGTTCATCATCAGCAGTGTGAGGAATAAACAAACAGGAAGACTCACCAACTGTGTTTGGGGGCAGGGGTGAACGCGTTGTAGATGGTATTATTAGTACAAATCCAATCCCTGCTTTATTCCTCACCGGCAAAGCTTTTTTTTGAAAATGATCGGGGTGAATGTGTTAGTCTGTTTTGTCTTTGTCTCTGATGGGGGGGGGGGGTTAATTTTGAACGGGGGGGGCTTTTAGGATTTGTGGTGGAGAAGACGTCCCTTATATGGTCAGTGTTAATAGATTTGGGTAGAGTGAGAAGGCAAAAAGGTAATAAAGATAAAAGGAAATGGAAAAAAGAGGATAGGAACTGCAAAAAAAGGATTAAATATTTTGATAAAATCTTTTGGAAAATTATAGTCTGAAAATGGGGTGTGCAGAAAAAATAAACAGATAGAAACATAATTGTGGTAATAAGAGGGAGGGAGGGACACTCACTGCTATAATATTAGTACATTTGACTTTTTTAACCTTCATTACTCTGTGGCTTCATTTGCAGTACAAAAAGTTTATCCTTCTACTGAAGATAACTCTGATCCCTGCACAATAGCGTTTGAATTTCATAGTTGTGTTGTCATATCCTGCTATATCAACAGAAAGCAACTTGGAATGAAATTAACAATAAGGTTACTGCAATTGAGAGGCTTTGAAAAAGAATACAGTGGAAAGAGAAGTAATATTAATAATGCAGACTGCTGTACTTGGCTTTTTTCCTATGTTCTATGAAATTCAATTTTCCAAAGATAAACCTATTTTATTTGCATCTGATTAAATGTTATAATTCTAGCTCATATTATAACATTTAAATTGTAACTGCTTGTAGAATGTAAAAAAATTTTTTTTTAATGGGTTTTTAAATTGCATGTTTTGTTTTTGTTTTTAATTCTATTTATATTATTTTAAATTTAATTAGGTTCCCTGGTTCGTCCCAAAGTTGTACGTAGCGTCCATTACTGTCCTGCGACTAAAAAGACAATAGAGAGAAGATACACAGATCTGACTTCATTGGAGGCTTTCCCCACAAGTGCTGTTTACCCAACTAAGGTTAGAAACATGAAGTTTGAATACAAATATTCTAAAACTGTTGGAATTTTTTCATCCTTTCTTTATAGAGAAGATAATTAATATGACAATATTTTTTTTCTTTTGCAAAGGATGAAGATGGGAATCTTTTGGAAACCGAATATGGTTTGTCTGCCTACAAAGACCACCAAACTTTTTCTATCCAGGTAAGTGGCCATTTCACTGGCTAAGCAGTTTTGTGCATTAGATTTGGATTCAACATGCCAAATTAAGTTTCACCATCCAGTTGGTGATTTCTACTCTGTTTGAAGTGTTAGTGGGTGGGTAATATTCTTTTATTAATAGCTTTAATAAATAAGGTTCATCCGACCCACTTGAAATTTTTCTTTGCTTTGCGCTCTCTCTCTCTTCTTCTCCGTGTGTGTGTGTTTTTTTTCTTCTTCTTCTCTCTTTTATTACTGTGCACACCACCACCCCAACTCCATTTAAAGAAAAGGAAAAAAAACACCAGCACAGACTGTTACCAATGCTATAACAATGTAGCAGTGAAAATGTTAAGCAAAATGCCTTAACTTAGAGTTGACCTCTACTGGAATGACACCTATATGCACCCACTTGTTTGTTTGTTACAAATTGAATTTTCTTTTTTAAGGAAATGCCAGAGAAAGCACCTGCTGGGCAATTACCTCGCTCGATTGATGTCATTGCTGATGATGATCTTGTTGATGTCTGTAAGGTATGGTTCAAAATATTGAAAAAAAATATACCTGACACTGACATTGATTCACTTGTTGATGTTAAATGTGGGTCTTCTGCAATATTTGGAAATGATGCATTTACCATAAATAAATCACTAAATTCTTGTTAGTCATTGTCAGTGTGTTTGTTTGGCATTGGTTAATAAATATTCATTCATTGTAAATTTTATGATTCTTTCAAAACAGCTGAAATGATAAACATTATAATTGGTAATAGCAATCAAATGATTAAATAATGTGTTCAAAGTAAGAAAAAAAAAAAGTTAATTTTACAAAATTAACACTTTTTTTTCTCTGTATATATATATATATATATAACTAATGAAATACTTTATAGCAATTTCACTACACTATTTGCTTTTAATTATTGTGATTTTGTAGGATTTCTAAAAAAAAATTTCTGATCATATAAAAAACAACAAAATTAACTTTTGGCTGAACTTAGACATCTGTGGTATATTCAGAACAAAATAATGGTCAAAACAACGATGCTATAGAAAACTGGATAGTTCTTACTTTTTTTTTTTTAAAGCCTGGAGATCGTGTCCAAGTTATTGGGACATACAGGTGTCTTCCTGGTAAAAAGAATGGTTATACAACTGGCACATTCAGGTAGGTTTTCTCTTTGTTTTTCCATTTCTTAAACTAACACATACGTACTTGTTTTCTGTTAGCATTTTCTTAGTTTTAATAACAGCTTCAGATGTGAGTTTTATTGTAACAGTTCTCAGCAAGAATGTGTTAAACTTCAATTCTCTAATATATATATATATATATATATATATATACATACATATATATAGTAAGGTTCACCCTTTACAAGGCTCAGGGCCACCCCTCTAGGTAAGGGGTAACATTAGAAGGCAATTTGCACAGATAGAGATGGGAGATAACTGTTAACCCTAGAGATTGTAGTGATCAGGGAAAACTTCTTTTTGGGATCAGTTCCACACAGCAGTGGTTCACTGATGGAATGTGGGTGGTTTGCTATTATGTAAATGGTATGCCATGTCCTTGCCATGGAGTTTTAAATTGGCAGGACCAAGGAATTTAGTTTGTTCACGCATTTTCCATTTTTGTTAGCTGTAACACAATTTGAAATGTGAGAAGAAAATTTTATTCCCCATCACCACCACCTTTTTTAAAACAAAAACAAAACATTTCATCTTCTTCCTATCAAATAAGAAATTGTTTAGTAGTTATGATGTTAATGCTTTTAGCAGACTTTACTACCATCCTTAGGGTTTGTGAAACTTTATTGTGTCAGGATTTCCGCTGAGACTGTTTTGTTAAGTATCAGATTTTATAGATAATAAACAAGAACTTCATTTTTATTTATTTTTAGTGACTTTTAATTTGTGTGTGCATGAGGCAGACTAGCTATGTGCATCTGTTAGGGTAGATAGCTAATCCCTTCAACACCCACAGAGCCAATTTGTAGTTTATATTTTACCACTATTCTAAGCGAACTTCCAGATAAAATTTCTAGGAAAGTGCCCCTAATCTAGCATGATCAACAATTGAGCAAGGCCTGTAATACACTCATGAACAGAACAGTAATATCCTAACCATTCTGCTAAGTGATCACCTACCTCACTGGTGGAATAAACCCTAATAGTTGCAGTTGGCACTATAATCAATGACTGGCTCAGCAAGTGTGTGTATGTGTATATATATATATATATATATATAAGTTATCAGTTTTACCAATAATTTATCTTTCTGTTCTATTGTCTGTTTTATTTTGTAGAACCATTTTGATTGCCAACAATATTCAGATTCTCAGCAAAGAAATTACACCGTCATTTTCAGCTGAAGATGTGGCCAAAATAAAAAAGTTCAGTCGACAAAAGAATGTTGTAAGTAATGATACTGACAATCTACTTTTTTATTATTAAAAAGATGTTTTTTCAAAACAAGCACATTTTGATTTCATAAATAGTAAACAAATGTTGCTAATGATTTATACCTGCTATGATAAAATATAATTTGAAAACTTGTAAAGTTCATTGAACAATTTTTTGGGTCAAGGAATTAAAGTATATTTTTCATTGAGTCTCTTTAAGATGACTTATATATTTGAAGGAATTTACATGTTGCCTCTAACGTTATGTCAATTTCAGTTTTATACAAGTTTATTTCATTTTTATAATTCAATTAAAAGGTTTTTTATCATTTTTTGGTTATCTGTGCTTACATCGTTTAGATATTTTGTGAAAGATTGGTTCTCAGAGAAAGGATGGTATTATATATGGGTGGATGGATTCTTTTATGGAAAGAAACACTATTAGTGGTTTTGGGCCCTAAAAGAGATGCACTAAGATTAGGATAATCAAGATTATCTTTTTTCTATCTTGATTCCTGTATTTCATACCACATTACTGCATTGTTAAAAGTTGTGTAACTTTTCATTTGAAACCTGAAACCTGACAATTACAAACCAATCCTCATCATTAGATAGGTGACTCCAGTAGTAGATGTTAAAAAGGTAAAATACTTGTATGCCCTAGTTGCTGTTGAAATAGATCCTTTTTAATTTTAGGATGTATTTGAGTTACTATCGAAAAGTATGGCCCCATCTATTCATGGACACGAGTACATTAAGAAAGCGGTGTTATGTATGCTGCTGGGAGGAAATGAAAAAGTTCTGTCTAATGGAACAAGGTTGAGAGGGTAAGAAATTGTCTTTGTTTTAATGTAATAAAGTGTTACAGTGTACATGTAAAGCAATAAAAAGAACTCCCTTTTTGTATGTTGTTCAAATTTAAGTTTTTCATCTTTTTCAGCAAAAGCAAATGATGAACTCAGAGTAATGTACTTTTTCTAACATCTTTGATGGTTAAATTATTTTGTATGTTGCTCAGTAATGCATTTCCATTGGATTTGTCATATGCCCCAGTCGACGAATGGGTTATAGGGCGATCATACACCGACTGTGAGATATATACACTCTCACACCTGTGGAGAGATACAAGCTATCTCTCTCAGATCGTGAGAGTGGACAATTGGTAAACAAAATATTTTAAGACCACTGTTTGATTGGGATAATCGAACGGTAATCTTTCCCAGGTCTGCTTTGTTTTCAACACGAATACTGATCCACAATACAAGGATGAACTATAAGGCTTAGCAATTTTTGATAAATAATTTTAATATTTATAAATATACATATATATAAAAAATAAACAAACAGATAAGTATGAGTTAAAACATCCGACGATCGGATCTCGAACTTATTTTGGGATATCAAATTCGCCGAACGCCAAATGGATTCAACTGAACCCGAACATACAAAATACAAGTAGGAATTACTATGAATTGAATGCAGAAGCCAACACACATATACAAAAGAGATGGGCGAGGAGTTACAATTATTGTTTTACATGTAGAAAGGTGTTTGCGAAAAAAACATAATATTCGTGTGTGCGTGTGTGTATATCTTTTCTACTACGGGTCCAAAATGTGATTACTTATCTTTTGTATTCAGTTCTCTTTTTTTATATATATATATATATATATATATGTCCTTTCTTTCCTTTTCTCGGCACAAACACAATTTCACGCACTGCTAGTCTGTAATAGAGGTATACACTTTCTTTCTCTTTGTTTCATCTTTTTCTTTCCTTCCTTTCTTCTGTAGACGGCTCGATTTGCAACAGGGAAGTACACTTTCTTTACGCAGGTTGAATCACCAGCATATATCTTTATCTGCGTCTTCAAATTGGGATTCTCGAACAGGAATATTTCTTTATACTTCTGTCCGGAGTTGCCTGGATCGAACTGGATATGTCATCACTATCAGATGCGTCTTATCTTTCCGTTCGTGAACCACTAGCGCCTCAGCTTCGGTCTTGCCTTTTCAAAGTCCAGAGAACAAGTGATCCTCGAGTGAATCTTTGACTGTCACGTGACTTAGGTTTTGGGCGCAAATTCTAACTTACTTCCGTCCCCTGTCTAGCTTCTGTCTAGACGTTTTCCTTTACGGGTAATTGGGTCAGTTGACCCTTTTGACCTGCCTTCCCAAAATGTCAAGACTTCACGTAATGTTTATTCTGTTGCTAGGCGGAAATTAACCTTCATATGTGCGTATATGCGTGTTTAGCTTTTCTGCTTTTAATACCCGTCACAGATTTGAGCCAACAGTTAATTTTTAATTTTTGTATGTGTTTTACAATCTGGTGAATACCATGTTATTGATCAAATGGAATTTAATAAATCTCTCTGGCTTTTTTATTGCAGAGATATCAATGTTATGTTAATTGGAGATCCCTCTGTTGCAAAATCTCAAATGTTGAGGTGAGTTTAAAACCTTTTCATGAACTCTAAAATTTAGGAAGACAAACTGTCTAAAAACCTTGCAATTCTGTTTATATTATATTTTTATATTATAAAACATTTGTTTGTTTAAAAATAATATTTCCAAAATTATCAAGAAAATGATGCTTCAGTTCACAATGAAGCTAAATCCAAAATCAAATTCATTAATATTTTTGCACTTCACTCCAGATTATAAATTTATTTTGTAAAGTTTTTATTAGTTTTTAAATTCACTGTTAACATTTAAACATTGTCACTTTTCTTGATGACTTATCTGTCTTCCATAAAGATATAAGAATATTAATCTTTACTTAATTCAGAGAGGTATGTTTTGCTTTTTTCACTCTGCAATTTATGTGGCAATGAATACTGGCTTTCTTCTCAGCATTCAGACTTCAACATGGTATAGTTTAAATATTTTTGCTAAAGTAAAGAGGAAAATAAATTTGCCCAAAATGTGCTAATAATCCCACCCCCACCCCTCCCATAAAAAAAACTACAAACAGCTTTTGAATTTCAGAATCCTTAAAAAAAATTTATTGCAATCAGATAATTTCATTTCAGGTTTTGCATTATTTTTTAATGATTATTTGTTTAAAAACAAATGCATAAAGCAAAAAAAAAATCCAGCTTTTGATAGAATTAAGTTTTTAAAATTGACTTTACACCATCTGCGTCTTTCCAAATAACATTTTGCACCTCTCAGGACATTATTTATTGAAGAAAAATGTTTAATGCAAATATTACTTGCCAGGTCTAGTTATTTTTTAGCCTTGTGACTTTAAAATGTTAAATGATTTTTTTTTTTTTTTTTTTTTTTTTTTGTGGGGTGGGGGGTTAATCACTGCAATTTTACAAAATTCACTTGCACTTGACTAAGGCCATTCATGGATTATTATTATTCTTTTTTTCAAAGAGATTCTGTGACTGTTAAGCATAATTTCAAAAATCCAAAACAAAATACATTCTATAATAAGGAAAGCATTTATTACTATTTCTCTAATTCTATAGCTGATTGCAATTGGATCAATATTAATGAAAATGAAAATCTGTTTTATATGTTTGTTATACAATGACTACTCCTTTCTGTTCATTGAATTGTTTCAGTGTATGAATTTTGTACCTTACATTTAGTACCTAATTTTAATTTCTACTCTAGATATGTCCTCCACACAGCTCCAAGAGCTATTCCTACAACTGGTCGAGGATCTTCAGGAGTTGGTCTAACAGCTGCTGTCACTACTGACACAGAAACTGGTAAGATTTGTGTTTGTTTTGTTTTTTTTCATTTACATTGACTCTTAACTGACAAAGCCTCATACATAATTCATCAAAAATCTTTCCTGAAGCTTTTCTTTCAGTTTTAATTTCAATCTAATACATTAAATTTAAAATTTCCAATAAGGAAAATATTTTGCTGTATTTTAAACTGAATTTAATTGAGTAGAATGATTTTGTTTTTAAAATTGCTTTAAAATAGCCATTTTAGAGACTGTGTCAACACGGCATGATTCTCTTTATTAAAAAAAAATCTTTAAAAAATAAAATATTTTTTGAAACTTTGAGGAACATTAGTTGATCTAAAGTTTAATCTGATTTGAAACAAATATTACGACTTTTTTTTTTTTTCTTTGTTTTCTATCATCTACACAAAGGAAATAAATTTAGAACAAAAAATAAAAAAGTTGATGGGTGACTTCTATTACTAAGTCCATTGGACCCATGGTTGAAATTTTTAATCAAATAAATATAGTCCCTTCTAAATATGCAAAAGCTTTTCAAATTACTCTTTTCCTTAGTTATATAATGCTTGGAAAAGATTTCTCTTAGTATTTACTAAGACATTTGAAGATGATGCAATACCATCCATTTTATTGCATAATCATTCAACAAGTATAAAAAACAGTGACAGCATGCCAACTATTCATTTGTCTTTTGGTCTTAGAGTTGTAATCTTTCTACAAAGTGTCAAAAGCTAAACCTTGAAGATATTTTACAATTGTTATCCAAATTAGATTAAGAGTGAGAAAAAGAAATTAGTGATAAATCTTTTTCCGAAGATGATAATGAAAGTGTAAGCTTTACTTATTCAGAATCGGATGATGATATGAATGATGACAACAAAGCTGACAGAAAAATGATTCTTCAAACCATTCAATGATGAATGAAAAATATTCAAAGGATAAGTCTGAAATTTGGTTTTCTAAACCAATTGAAAGGACACAAGAAAAAACTCTATCCTACAGTTTTGCATTTCAAGCCTGGACATTCATGTTTTGCAAAAAGTTCTTGTGATTCAGCTGTTTCATCATTTATATTGTTCATGAAGCTAAATCTCCTGAAAATAAAAGAAAAATATACAAATGTTGAAGGAATTCTGGTCTCGCAGATATTGATACAACTACAAACTCTAACGAGTAATACACTGCCCAGGAACCATCCAATGAGAGAAAGAAAAGAGATGCATCTTGTCGTCATAAAATGGATAGAAAAATGCAAATTGTCATATTTGCCAAAAACATGTCTGTCAAAGCCATTTGAAAGTATTCTCTGCAAGAGGCAGCAGTGAATTGTAATTTTTAAAAAATAATTCAAATTAAGTTTATAATTTCAAAGCTGATGCAAAGATGTATTTTTTCTGTTTCAGTAAATAAATTGTAATTAAAATTATTTCTTTGTCCATTGATAGACATACTTAATATCATCAAAAAATGTAAAAGGTTTGAGTAGTTTAAAATAAAAAATAGAAATATATCATTGGACCCAGGTGGTGTTTAATGGAAGTTGGTTTTCTTGGTAGACAAAGGGTTAACATGGAGATGGATATTTTTATGAGGTGTTGACAACTTTCTTGATAGACTTGGGTTTAGGAATTTTTTGTATGGTTGACATAACTGTAAAAATACTTGACTTATATAATGTGAGCACCATTTTTATTATACAAGTTTAACTACTGAGTAATCTTAAAAATTTGGAAAAATACTCTAAAACAACAAAAATGTATCTTTCTTTTATTCTATTGATCCTCCAAAAATAAAAACTAGCTTATTTTCATTTGGAAGGCCAACTCTTTTTGCTAGTTAGTATTGGAAGAAAATTCCATTTTATATGTGAGGCTGGTTTAGTTTGCTAGTCATCCTATATCTGATCATTACAAAAATCTGATGGACAGACAAAAATATATAAATTTAAAAAACAAATTATTATTTTACACTAAAAAAAAAAAACATAGCTATTTACTTTATTTTATTTATAAATCCCCAAAATAATCTGATGCTTAACAAGAATATACAGGTATGCATCATAAACATCTTGTTTCAAAATAGTTTTTCAGAGTTAATGCATTATTTAACAAAACAAGACTCTCAAAATAACATGTATAAGTGTGTATTATCAGCCCAAGTATGTTTTTTGTGCTCCCCACAAAAGCCATTAATTTTATTAATATGCTCCATAAAAAGGCTTTTTTTTTCTTTTTTGTTTCATTTATCTGTTTTTTAATTTTTACAAAAGAAAAGAAGAAAAATTATGTCTGTAGTTGATAAGGTTTAATCTTTTGTTTGAAATAATGATAATAAAGAAAAATAAAATTTGATATGTTTTAGAAACCCATTAATCTCGTGACTTCAAGAAATCCATTTCAGTTGGTTTTATGACTTAAATGCATGTCATGATTACATGGCTTTGACCATGAGAACATTAAGCAGCCAATAAGCCAGACTAGTCAGTGTTGGCATGATTTCAACTTTTGTTTTTATTTCATCTTGAACATCTATTGTTTTAAGGCATATTTTCTGGAAGTGGTCAAATTAAATGAAATAAAGAGGCCTTGTCTGATGTTTAGCTGGGGTCCTTCATTTAACGGCCAATTTTCTATTCCTTCTGTACTTAGGTTCAAATAAAATGAGATCTCTCAATGAAAATGTATAAGCTGTATTTTTTATCTTACAACCATACATTGGCCAGAGAAGGAAAAGCGCTGGTCATTCTACAGGTTTGTGTGGGAGAGGGATATATTAAAAAGTTCCCAGCCCAGCCAAAAAATTCTTCCAAAAAAAATACATTGATCATTTGGTCAGATTTTAAAAAGGTCAGATATATAACATAACTTTCATGTGACATTTTCAAGAAATCTGGAATATATTTAGTTCTCTAACTTAATCTTTTTACAGTTTTAGAGAAATCTAAAGTTTACTCTGCTCATTATTGCTTATGCAATCAGTAAAACTTTAGAAGTTAAGAAAAGGGGGGTTCCAAATGGACTTGCATGAATAAATCATTCAGTGAATTTAAAATTGTCTTTCTCTTCTTGCTTGGTGCAGAAAAATTAATTTTTGAACAAGTAAGCATTTATGATGAGAATCTTAAGATGAAAATCATGACTAAATGTGGGACATCAGCTTTTGACCTCTGACCCTAAATGGATTCTCTTTGGAAAAAGATGTTGACTGAATTTCAGGCAGAATTCTTGTATTGCTTTCTTTTTCCGGAATTCTTTGGCTGCTTTCTTTTTTTTTTGCATGACATTTTGCTGCATGACCATATGTCTTCATGTTGCAAATACAGCACAACAATCAATCTTAGAATACAAATACGGAGTTCTGAATGTTTTCTAGATTTGACATTTTTAGATGATCACATGTCCTCCCCACCTCTGTGCAATAACCCTTCTATTCACCAGGCAGTATTCCAACTAGCTAAAGAGATTGAAGAAATCAAAACAAATCATACTTTTATGATGGTAAACAGAAATTTTGTGTAAAATTGAATAATTCAGTCTGATAGCTCATCAATAATGCTATTTACATGAATAAGAGATTTTGTTAAAAATTCTGAAAACTTTTGTACCAACCTGGTAGGCCACAATTTTATTGCTTTTTATTTTTGTCTCTTGGAACATTTTCAAAAATATTTAAGCAAAGGAAAAATTTTTAGTCTTTAAAAATTAGATTCTTTTAATTAAAGTTGTAAATAGATAAGTTATTTAAAAATATTAATAATTTTTTTAATTCTGTCCGAAGTGCTTAATGTTTTATTCCTCAAATGCTAAAATTCCCCATAGTTTCTATATATAATTATAGTAGTAGTAGTAATAATAATAATCAACACGCCTTAGGAATATCTCAGCTTATGTTGCATTGCACTACGGACCAGACAGTTTCTTCCAGTTAAACACTTGTGCCCTTAAAATTACCCTTCAGCCAAAATGTTACCTACAAGTGAAGAACAAAACAATTTCTAGCAGTAAATCAAACTTTATTCTAGGGTTGTAATCTACTGCTATAAGTGAGCAACATGGAGATGAGGCATAAGTGAAGGAGGGTGCACAATTCAGCACCCATGTACTCTGTTCATTCTGCATGGCCTAACTTCATTCCTTCTGTGGGCCTTTTTCACAGGAGGGTCAGTTTTATACACAACAATTTCATCTAAAAAGTAATTTTTTTTTTTTTTTTTTTTTTTGTGACTCTGTCTGAACTTCTTGCTGTGTACTTTGAAGTTAACTTCACTTACTGATAACCATCAGTCAGCAGTAAATGTTCCATATCTAGTTTTGCAACCAGTCCCGCTGTTTTTCAATTTAACAAGACCTTAGCTGACTCTTATGACTACAGCCCAAGAATTTAAAAAAAAAATAAAATAAAATAACTTCAAACCAGGCATGAGTCATTTCTCATATTTGATTGTATGATGCTTGTAAAATCTTAGTGTTGTTGATTCTTCAGATGTGTAAACCACATGTTAAATGTACCCAAAAATGTAGTAATAGGTTATTGAGATTGAGAATTGCAATTTTTTTTCTTTACCAGGTGATCGACGCTTGGAGGCTGGTGCTATGGTGCTTGCTGACCGTGGCGTGGTGTGTATTGATGAGTTTGATAAGATGTCAGACATTGACCGAACTGCCATCCATGAGGTTATGGAGCAGGGCAGAGTGACAATTTCTAAAGCTGGGATCCATGCAAAGCTTAATGCCAGATGTAGTGTTCTGGCTGCTGCTAACCCTGTCTATGGAAGGGTAAGTATTTTTGAGTACAGCAATTTGCACAAAGGTATTCTTTCCTCCTCCCCCCCCCCCAAAAAAAAACTGCTTATGTCAATGCATTTTTTTGTGTGTGTCTAGAATTTTGAATTGCTCTAAATTTGCAATTTTCTTTGGTGCCTCCATTGTGTTCTGGTAGTGACTAGTACAACACCACTGCCACAATTTGGCATTGGTATTCAGATTTTGATGGATTATTTAGAAATTAATCATTCTAATTAATCTCTCTAATCATTACATATATTTGCTGATTTGATTTTGGTGACATAGTAATTGGAAGTTAAATTGTTGGGCTGAACTTGAACACTGTTGAAAACAGTGTGAGTACTAAATAAGAACAAGTTGAAATATCACTCGAGTTGGCTAGCAGAACAGGAATAATCTATCCCTGTAGATTAAAGAGTGCAGTTCAAAATTCCCAGTTTGGCAAGCACCTGATGAATGTCAAGAGGGCACAATGGCCAAAACATGATAATAACAACAAAGATGAGGACATTAGTCTGTATAGTAAATAACCATAAATAGCTATGATGATGTAGTCAGTTTAAATACTTTATATACTATCTTTGGTTTTTAGATTACAAAACTGAATTTTAGATTAACTAATGTTAATCTGAACCTGTTTTGATAACCATAAATATGCAATTGTCCCTTTTTTTATGTGAGAATTCACAAAAACATTGTTTATTTTCTTTTTATATATATATATTCAATGCAAAAGGAAGTGTTGGATGTTTTCCTTATCAAGTTATATTCCAGTTGTCTATAAATAAGTTTTAATCTTTTATTTTACTCTAATATTAGATTCATATTCTTTGATCATTAAATTGTATTTTAATCTTGCTTCTCTTTTATGATAATAAATTATACTGTATAGTTCCACATATAAGGCAACTTATAGGTAAGACAAAACCCAAAATCTAGGTAATATTTGTGTGATTTTTATCTGATATCCTTAGTATAAGACAACTGTCTGGGACCAATATGACAAAACTGTAAATGGGAATGTTTATGATGGACTCTTTGAATCAGATGGTGATGATCATAGCAATTGAAGGGTTTTAATTATATATGTGCATATCTTTTGTTTATGTGTTTTTTTTTTTTTTAATGAAACAAAGATTTTATGACATCTTAAATGTTTTGTTGCATAACACCACAGAACAATACACTCTAATGTATGCTATTGAAAAATGTTTGCCTATTATACTAAATGTTGTTATTCAACAGTACTATGAGAAATAATGATTGGTGTGAATGCATACAGAGCTCTACAAATTACAAACAAAAGATTTTGTTTACATTTGCATGTTGCTCAGCAGAACTTTTGCAAATTGTTTTGTAATTGTTTCTTAAATATTGCATTTTAATGTGAAATCAAGAAGTTTTATTATATTTATAACTGTAGTACATTATAATACAAATCTTTTCAACTAGTAGTATTTACATTGGTAGTTACCATACTGAAGCTACCACAATCCATGGAACAAGCATACTAGCCGACTTACCAGTGTCAATACTCTACGTGATTTGAAGTTAGCTTTTTAAGAATTAAGGGTTGCCTTATATGCAGAAATATATGGTAATTGCATTACTTGTCTTTTATTCTTTTTGTTTACCACCCAGTTTAATGAGTGACTTTTTTTATAATAGTAGAATGCGAAAATAGGACCCCCTTCAAACTGTTATTAATTAAAGCAAGAAAAGAGAAGCAAATTATCTGGTTATGAAAAGATGTTTGTCATTGTTTTAGGTATGAAATCTAAAATAATAGTCTGCCTCAGTCATTATATTATTAATATTTTTCTTTTTCAGTTCTCTGAAATATTTTCATATGTAATATTATAATGATTATGGTCATTTAATATTGTATTTATTCTTTTAGTATGACCAATACAAAACTCCCATGGAAAACATTGGACTCCAGGATTCTTTGCTGTCTCGTTTTGATCTGTTGTTTATAGTCTTGGACAAAGTAAGTTGGTTTTTTTTTCCACATTTTGAATACTTTAAAAAGAAAAACATGCTATATTTTATTTTTATTTTCTCATTTAAAAAAAAAATTATTCGGTTAAATTATGCTGTATACTTGAGCCTGAATAATATCACAAAAATTTTAAAATAAAAAACATTTGTGTATTTGGAGTTCTTTTCCTTTATTTGATACTTATCACTGTCAAATTTATCTTGAGACAACTTTTATTGGATACATTTAACACATATTTAAACAATGTAATAAAAATCATAAAATGAATGATTTTTCACCTTTTTTTTTTTTTTTTTTTTTTCATCAGATGGATCCTGAGAATGATCGTAATATTTCCAACCATGTTCTCCGTATGCACAGATATCGAACTCCAGGAGAACAAGATGGAGATGGCAAGTTATTTATTATATATAAAATAAAAAAAATTTGAATTTTTTCAGACATTGTTTTTTACTCTTAAATTTAAGGAAAAAAAATGGTATTAGTTTTTAGGAAATGCGTTTTTATATATATATATATATATATATATACTGTATGCATCATTTAATTACCTATGTGTGTGACTTGATCATTCATAATGTTCATGTAAACCTATCTTATTTTTGTTTAGCACTTCCATTTGGAAGCTCTGTTGATCTTTTGGCTACAAAGGATCCTGAAGAAGAAACTAAAGATGAAGAAGAGACACCAATTTACCAAAAGTATGATAACTTATTGCAGGGTGGTAAAAATAAAAAAGAGTAAGTAGCTTAAACTTATATGATTATTATACCTAATGAGAATGCTAGTAACAACAATTTCAGTATTAATTTGCTTGTAATAAAAAAAAAAAAAATTTCTATTTGAAACCAAAAATGGATTTAAAAAGCTGTTTTGATAAATGCACCCATGCAAGAAAATTCACTTCTTGCCAAAGATACAAATTTTCAAAAATATTTGAAGAAAATTTAGTTAAAAACAATTCTAAATATTATGCAGTCATATGTTAAAAGTTAAAAATTCAAATTTTGATCTCTGAATCCACCTGTTTTTAACTCTCTCTCACACCCACGCACAACCACCCCATATTGTTATTTGACTATATGCATTAAATCTATGGCTTTCCCAAGTAAATGTCTAGTAACCATACAGCTTGTGGCTGACTAGAGGCAATTATGCTAGACTTACTACTCTTACTAACCTGCATTTATTGACAACCAGACCTTTTTTTATAAATAAGGACCTGAAGAAAATTATTTCTTCAATAAATATAAGATGATGTATATTGCAATGAAAAAAAAATATTCTTCAATCTCTTCCATTAATAAGCAATACGACAATCTAACAAGTGTAGAAGAGAAAAGCTATCCAGTATAAAATAAACTAAAATTTTCATGGTTAAAATTTATTTCCTAAATGTACAAAACTGTTTGATATTTGACTGTTAGTTTATAGACAGTTACAAGGACTTATTTGGTACCACTTTGATCTTGGATGTTTTCTTATTGTCTAAAATTTTAAAAAAAATAATAAAATGGTAAACTTAGAATATTTTGATTTTTTTTTTTTTTTTTTTTTTTTTTTTTTTTTTTTTTTTTAAATATGCATCCTCTTTTTCCTGTTACTTTTTATATATATTGTTTTTTACTTATTTATTAATTTGTTTTATATTTTAGTGATCGTATTGTAACTGCCCAATTTATGAGAAAATACATCCATGTTGCAAAGGCTTTGAGGCCTGTATTAAGCACGGAGGCAGCAGAATTCATTTCTGATGAATACGCAAAACTGAGGAGTCAGGATAGCGTACATGGAGATGCCAGCTTAGCAAGGGTAAGTAGATAAATTAAAAATAATTAGCAGGATTTGGTGGAAGGGTTCCATGGTGGTACATTTCTGTAGTTCATGAATGGATGCACCAAGTAATTAATGATTTTAATAATGATAATAATAGTAAAAACAAATATTTGGAGTTCTAAACCATAGCATTAATGATTTTAAAAAAACAATTTTGCAAAACATTCTTTCTTACCTGTTATTCTCTCCCCGATTTTAACACTTTAACATCTGTACCAGTAGATAGATCAATATGTTGGACTTGTATGTTATTTGCTATTAAATTGACTGGATTTTTTCCCTATACCTTCCATTACGGAAGAAGGGAAACTTATCTACTTTAATATTTTGTAAGGAGAATGTTCTTTCATAGGAAGAAATAACTGACATTATGTGTACAGTATTAATTAGATTGAAGGGATTGTAATCTTAAAAGAAGTTGGGGTGGACTTTCATTCACCAGAGGTGAGTTATTTATACTAGGATTTTTCAAACTGGATCCTGATCCTTCAGAGGGTTGTGAGATAAAAAAAAATGAGTCACAAGGAAAAAGAAAAAATATGCAAGAGAGAGCAAAGTGCAGAATATAAACTAAATATATAAATATGTGCGTATCATGAGAAATATACATGTAAATTACCAGTAGTAAAATATAATGAATCTAGTGAACAGAGTTTATCTTTGTTTGATTTATCACACATAGGTATAATGAGTCACAATGCAAAATTTTCTTGCTGCTCATTGCAGAAAAAAAAAAGTTTGGAAAACGCTTATTTAGACTAATAATTGATTTAACAATGTATTCGGTCTTTTATAAGTGGGAGAGGATGCAACAAATGCCTGTTAGAATTCAAGATACAGGAACGCTTGTTTTTTTTTTTAATTTATGGTGACCAGTGGACATTGGGTGGTGGTGGTCTTTTTTTAATATCCCTAATTTGCAGTACTTTTCTTAAAAGATATGTTATATGATCTGGAATGTAATTTTGTGAGATTTTCCAAAAGGAGCCTACTTTCAATACATCTTTTTCCTTGATATGTTGTCTTCCACACAGCCCTCTAGTGGGTTGTTTTTACAATTCCTTTTCTATGAGGATTATTGGGAGCAGGATATGATTGATTACTTATGAGGTCACAATGCACTAGAATTTTCTTTTTCTTTTTTTTTTTTCTTTTTTTTTAACCAAAAAAATTTATTAGGTTGGTGCAAAAATAATAATGTCGTTTTTTGACGTATTTTTTAACGTCAAAAAACGACATTATTGCGTCATCATTTTTGCACCAACCTAATAAAATTAGGAAATACGAGTTAGTGTCAATGTTTGTTGGTGTTTTCCCTAAGCCACACAGGTGGATCATTTGGGACTCTGGGTTGTAAGGTGAACTTGGTTCTGAGTGACACACCAGTGAGTTGTGGGTAATAAATACTACCTATGATATACTTGTTTTCTATATGAAACAATGTTAAAACAAAGTCACTTGTACCAGAATTAAGATATAGCGTTGCCACCCTGGGACAACAAGGAAAGTAAGGGGTGTTTCACCTATAATTTGAGGGGAGGGTTCAGTTTTTATATATATATATATATATATATATATATATATATATATAATGCACAAAAATGTATTTTTGTATATTGTTTTCGCTTACATAAAATTTAAATGTAACACAATATAGGTACAAACAAGTGACTTGCTATAGAGACTTTATTATTGGAAGAGAAAAGAATAAATGTGCACAGAAAAGGAAGTGAACCTGTATCGTTTTATTTACTACAAACATCAACTCCAATTTTTGTAGTTAGAGATATATTGTTTGAAATTAGTTATGATGACTTGAGCTTAGACAATTTTGTATTGTTTGCAGCTTGGATCTCTTCAGGGCTGCACTGTAAGGATAAAATATAACATTTTATCATTAATATAGATATCTCTATCCTGAAGAAGAGTTGGCCAATTTGTGCTTAATAATCTTCTACATATATATATATATTAGTACTGCCAACAAAGCCTTCATAATGATCCTCGAGTTGAGTATGAATTACATAACGTTATCCCTAAATTTACGATATCCCAGGTATACTACATATCAACTGGTCGAAATCCTCTCTTAGTGTGAAAATACCACTCTTATCAGAATTAAATTTAATTTTCCTTGTGAAACTTACAGGAAAAAGGAATTAGAGATGTAAAATATTTTACAAGGTTATATTCCTTCCCTCTGTGCAAAAAATATTAAGGATTTACTGAGATTTTAAATGGGTGGGAGAGTTCAAAGCAACTGTTATCAGTAACATCTACTACATATGTATACATGTATATGATTATATAACTTTATGTATGATAGGGGCCCTATCTATGTATATATATACCTTTTTGTGTGTGTGTGTGCGCGCACGTTTTTCTTCACTATTGTTTTCATGTTAATCATTAAAACTATATTCTATGTAACTTAATGGTTATACTTTTTTATAATTTTATTTCTCCTTTTCTCCTAGACACAACCAGTCACTGCTCGTTCCCTGGAGACAATGATTCGTTTGTCAACAGCACATGCCAAGTGCCGTCTGTCTAAAACTGTTGATCTTGAAGATGCCCAAGCTGCAGTTGAACTTATTGAATTTGCTTACTTCAAGAAGGTAACTTTAGAAAATGGCTATTTATTTTATATATATATATATATATATATATATGTATGTATTGTTACAAACTTATAGCATATAGAGGTACCACAGGTTAAAAAAAGTGGAAAACGTGGGATCTTTTCTCGGTCTTCACTCAGGAATGGAAGCGACACATGGGAATCAACGAAGAACAGACACAAGATGATGGATTTCAAAATATAACATTTATTTATAAGTATATATAAAGGGATAAAGAAAAAAAGAACATTCATTTAACATAGGGGAAGGGTTCATTAAAGAACACAGAGTGCGAGCGAATACATGTATGTATAAAAACAGATCAAACCAAGAGAATCAACTTATATTTCAGTCGAGTTGATATCTTCACACAAAGTTCTTATTCGCCGAAGCGAGAGTTCTGATGCTAAAACAACATTTTGGCCGTCCGGCAATTTTCCTGAATTCTTTTTCTTTCACAAGTGTTCGGGGTTCCACAGCATTTCGTATAGGCGGTTCGATGGGTCAATTCCGTTTCATAGCAGTCCTTTCACCCCTAGTCGACAGACTTTGCTGTCTTCTTCGTCTCAGTGGGCAGTCTGTTGGAGTCGGGGGCGATTTTGCCCAGCGACGTTCAACTGCTGCTGGTCAGAGGGAAACTGAAAAATCCTTTCTTCGATTCTGCTGTCCCCAAAGATGGTCACGTGGGTTCCCTTCGTCCTTGACTGGGTACGCAGGAGGGTGGGGCGCAAATCACGCAGTGTTTGTGTGATGGCTAAAAGTTCATTCCACGTTTAGTGTGTTCTGATCACGTGAATCGCAGCAGGAGATCCTGATGGTGCGTGGAATTCACTCATGGTCAAACGCCTGATAGCTGCGAAATTTTGGAACCAGGTCATTCTTGCGTCGGGTCACTTCAAAGTTCACGGGCCTTTGGCTTGTGGGTGGAAGAGTAGATAAAGAGGGAAAAGAATTTATGAGGAGAAGAGAACATGGCTGATCATGGAACATATTCGCTCGCAAGTCGATAGCGTTGGATTAAATTTCTATATTTATTTATTTATTTATTTTTCCTTTATCTAACTAATTTTCGACGAGAATTTAGGGTTTTACTTTGGGGCGCTTTTTAGCCTAACGTCTATGTAGTTAATGAAATCGCGGCTACGTGACAGTATATATGAAAATTTTAATAGATTTTGTGATTCTTTTTTTATAGGAATTTTGCAAGTTCTGTTTCTCTTTATAAAAAGAATTATATATTAAAATCTATTTAAATTTTGCACTTAAAATTTTCTTCAGGTTTTAACCAGAGAACGAAAAAAGAAACAAAAAGATGATGAAGAAAGTGAAGAAAGCCAAGATGAAGAAGGAGAAAAAACGATAAAATCTTCCAAAAGGTTTGTTCTTCACACATTTTAACTTTACTGATTTGTGTCTTTTACTTATCTTTGAAGAGAACTTAATTTCAGGGTTCGTATAGATCCTGGAAAATTGACAGGGCCTTTCCCAGAACTTGAAAAGTCCTGGAAAAACAGCAATAGCCCAAAAGCTCCTTGGAATTTCCTGGAATTTTCTAAATTAGGCTACCCACACAAGAAAAATGTTATTTTAGTTGTCAGTAATATTTGGCAATTATTGTAAACATGGGTTTGTTTCCTTGATTAGAATGTAGTTACTTCTGTATTTCCTCGTCTAGGTGATGAGAAAGAATATGAAGGCGTGTCTTATAGCTGCTACCCTCACTCAACAAGTGGAAAAGCAAAAATAAAAGGCATCAGAAACTAGTAAATATCTCCGTTAAAGATAAATTAATTCGCACTTGTAGAATTTTACTGTAATAAAATACATTTTAGTAGAATCTTGATAAAGTTTACCAGTGTTTCTTAAAATTTGAACAATTGAAGAAATCTGATTCGCATGTCAATTTCAAAATTAAAAAGTTCTTTTTATCTCAAGTCAGCAGTGACTGAGTTCATGCTGAAAAAATGAACATGTTTTATGTGTCCCGTGACATTGTACATATGTGTGTAAACTTTTAAATCGTTTGAGAATCTTTTGGGCTCAAAGAAAATGTAGATGGGAAGGATAATAGAATAAAAAATGTTTTCTTAGGGTAGAAAATGCTTTTGAAAAAAAAAGTTATTTGTAGTTTGCAAGTTCATAATGAACTGTAAAACATCAGGTTATATATATATATATATATATATATATATATATATATATATATATATATGTGTGTGTGTGTGATTCACAGACAGTACTGTATCACAATTCCTCAGTGTGACTAGACGTCCAAAAGCCTCAAGCTAGGATTGAAACCTGACCAATTTGTCGGAATTTCTACCCCCTAAGACATCGGCACTCAGCAAAGACAACATTCCTAAAATTAGATTACATAGAATATTTTCCAACATTTTAAAGATTACTGAGCACTTCATTGACCTGTCATTTTCTTAAATTATATTTTAACAGATAGTCTCAGAACAACAATAAATCTGTCATCAATCACTTAAGACATGCTTACTTTTGGTTAAAAAATACAGCTACTTTTGGTTTAAAAATGCTTTTCTGTTATTTTAAACTATTTTAAATCAGCTAATATTCATCAAAGTTTCAGAAAAGTATATTTTGAGAGATTTTTAATGCAGAGAATTACATTGTGATGAAAGAAGGTGCTAATCAAAAAAAAATATATATATATCTATTTCAATCAATATAATTTCTGTTTTAAATACACCAGAGTATTTTGTGTAAATTTAATCCTTTAACTTTCAATTAAAGCTAAAAAAATCTTCAAGAAAGATTTTTCATTTTTTTAAAATTGGTATCCTGAATTAGTAGAGGTCCCAATTTTAGCATGATCATGAAACTTAAGATTTGTAAAAGAAGAGCACTTTAAAAAGATAATTACATTTTCTAAACTGAATGAATTTGTAAGAATTTTGTCAGAGCCAAACCTGCACAAAGATGCTACAAAGATCAAGTGTGGATTTCTGGAAGATAGGGCTATGAAAAATTTATCCAAAAAAAATGTATTAACAAAAGATCAGTTTGTCTTTGTTACAATTCTGCATGCAATGTTCATCACTATCATTTGGAAACTTCTAGCAAAATCTCCCCTTAGATACCCTCTTGTAAAGCTACTGGCATGGCTGATCCCTGGATTCATTTGTGGAAAAAAAAAATCTCCCACAGACAATCTGTGGGAGATTTTCTGTACCTTATGTAATAAACATCTAAAAAGATGTCTATTACATAAGGTACAGAAAACAAATCGGCAAGTCTGATTGTGATGACATCATCAGTCAGTCAGTACAAAGAGTTTGAGGCTACTGGAAATATTACTTACGAGAATTTCAGCAAACATGAAGTGGAGATTGTCTGGACACTTTGTTCTCCTCTTGTCTAGCAATAAAGAATATCAAAAACTGTGGAAAGTGTCATTCTTGTTTATATTATAAACACTCTTTCTCTGATTTTGAGTCCTCTTTCCTCCATGAATATAGCTTTTCTTTTTTTTTTTTTTTTTCTCTCTTTCTCTCTCTCTCTCTAGGAAAATGGAGTCCAGTCAGCGTAAGCCCCCAAGAAAAGAAGGTGATGAGGGCTATGATCCTTACGATTTTGAGAAGGGAGGAGATGACAAGAGTAAAACTGCTGATAGTGAAAAAACTACAGGTGAGTTTTTCTTTTTAAAAATATTTAAATGAAATGGTATGCAACTTTAGATTATTGTTGCAAGGCAAGTAAAGTCACTGTGATGGGAGGGTTAACTGAGTGTGGAAGAATAAGTCAAAGTGAAAATTAAGAGGGAAGAACAATAAGAGGCATCAGGAAAGAAAATAACATGCCATTTAAATTCTTTTGTAAATCAGTTATTTTTATTAATGATTTCCACAATTTCAGCAAGCTAAATTAAATGCATGGCCGTATTTACAATAAGCTGTCAATTGTTTTCGCAACCTATACTTTTTAAGTATTTTGATTGGTTCTTGTTGATTTTATATTTTGTCCACATGAAATAAAACAATCAAGCACCTTTCGGGTAATTTTTATGATCATAAGCAGTTGGTATTGGAATTATGGTAGAAAAGAACTTTTTTAGTTTTGACTGTTCACCAGGCAAAAGAAGTTAAGGATGTCTTGTCTGCTGAGATTATTTTGTCACTTTTGGTAAAAAAAAAAAAAAATTTTTTTTTTTTTTTTTTTTTTTTTTTTTTTTCAGAAGCTTTAGAGACTGGAGAAACATCCAGCAAGAAACCGCGAACAGATGATCAAGAAACCACAACAAAAACACCAATTTCTGAAGAAAGGTAAGATTTTAACTAAGACATAAAATAATACACCTTAACTGACGTAATGAATCGGCATGTTGCAAATGATTTTTATGACTACCAGTAAAATTGTGATGCCGTGATTCAAAGTGGCCACCTAGTGTCCATAAGAAGTAAATAAATGCATGAAAACTTTGTGTTGCTCATAATAATTGTAAATGTGCTTTCAAAGAGACTAATCCTTTGGTTGCTGACAGAATGAGGCACCGTATAGCCTCAGAAATGTTTGGTTTGTGTGACTACTGGTGGCTCTGTAATAATGGGTTAGGTAAGAGTAAGTCTTCTACCTTTTCTCTCTTCACTCAATTTGAGATGTTCTCTTCAGTTGATAAAGCAGAATGCTTTGCTCATTAATTATCCTTTTTTTTAGTTCTACTCTTGAGTCATCTGGAGTATCTTTGACTAACTTTCCACTTAGAACTGAGTCTCTATTGAATGATGTGCATTAGGGTAGGTTGATTTTAAACTTTTTTTTTTTTTTAATATCAAAAAGAATCACCCGGGGAAATTTGGGTATTGGTATGATAAGTACTGACACCAAAAAGCAGATTTGTAACTTGCACCAATTTTTGAGCATTTAGTTTAAAAGATTGAAGCACTTGAAAATCCTTGTTTTTCATAATTTAGATATGAAATTGCTTAAAAAAATTATAATTTAAATCCAGAAAGGTTTGTTAATTTATATTATTCAAATGAAATGAATACAATATATCAAAAAGTAGCAATTAAAATGAAATTATAACCTCCCACCCCGACCCCAACAGCTCAGATTAGCTTCATTTTACCTCATTGAGATACGTCAGTAATAACATTGCAAGATATTGTAAAACAGTTTTTCTTTTTTTTTTTTTTGTTATCAATGAAACAAAAACAAACAAGTATGAACTCTGCTAGAAACAAATTAAGGGATTATTTTAATATAAACTATCATTGTAATTTGAACACTCTAAAATTCTACTGGTTATTAATAGTGGGATTTTAAGTTTCTATTTTATATAATAATTGTAAAGCACAAAGTTATAAAAGACATGACAAAAACATGAATGTTGTAAGAATAATAGCAATTTTTATTATTACATCATATCAAACTACATAAGAGACCTTTGAAGCAAAGGAAGGCCTCATTTCATGGTATAAAACTTTTGTAATGATGTGCCTATGCCTTGCTTCACTTCCATAGACCGATTTGTAAGTGTGAAGGCAAATCAGGTAACTCTAATTTTGTCCCACTCATTGAAGACTCCAGAAATTCATAATAAGAAAATTCTTCTGTGAATCCAGGCTCACAAACTCCATTTTCGGACAGGTCGATCAACTGAGACCAATGTGTTACATCAAAATTTATCTTTGATATTTTTTTTTAACGTCTTTCTGGTTGGCTCCCCACCCCTGAAAAAATAAAAATCTAACCTTGTCTTAATTTTTATAATGAAATTAGGATAGTACTTTCAAATGAAACTATAAATCGATGAAATCATTTTAATCAATATTATGTGAGTTACTTACCTAATGGGTAAAATTCTTTTTATAGCTTCTTCCCTCACTTCCAGTTCATCTGATTTTAGCATTGCATACAACATATTTTCTGGTAGGAGACCAAAAGCATTATGCTGAATATTTTTGAATGCAATCTCCTGAATTTCAGGTGGTGGTTTCTTAATTGCAGCATATTGAAAATATACAATTGCTGGTTATGAAATTTATTGTCCTTTTTAATTTCCAATCAGCTAACTGCATACACTCCAACAAATTGGATATGGCTGTGTAGTTTGGAAAACATTTTTTTTAGGGTAAATGCCTCGAGTCCACAAACACCTTAGTCTGGTGGCTAATGTAAACCATCTTGCTTGATTTAAGGGCCCAATTTTCCATGCAGCATATCTAGGGTTGACTTTCCCTCGTGAAATCCCTACTGCGTACTCAAAAAGAAGTATCTGATCACTACTCAGATCAACTGTTTGATGCTAGAATATTGGCTATCTAGAGGACTAACTATGGGTGCAAATTTGACCTGGGGCAAATTATGATAGTCATTTGCACACAATCTCCCAAGTGGGCCAATAAATGATGTTGGACTTCTTGTGCTGCCATCAATATGCCTAAAAACCACTCTGAATAGAAGCTCATTTTGATGTAAAAAGCAACCAATGGTGTGTAATTTTCTTTTTATCTGTTTCTCTAGAACTGTAACTAGCTCAGCTTCACAGCCAGTATTTGTATGAGTGTTGTCCAGTAAAACAGCTTTAAGTGTATCAACACTGTTATATTCCTCCAAAAAACCTCTTTTGCTAGAACAGCTCCAGTAGTGATAACTCTGAGTGAAGTATTTTCCACTTTCACCACAACCCACCTCCTTTGTAAATGTCAAATGGTGTTCTATTCCCTTTGTTTTCTTTAATTTTTTCTTACCATCTGCCTCCACAATATCTTTATATAGCAATGTATCTTTGTCATGTCTTCCGTCAACACCAATGCAAATAATTTTTTCTGCTTTATCAATGTGTTTTTGATGGGCATTTTGTTTTGTTCTTTCTTTTGCACGGCCTATCTTAGATTTATCCAAAATTATGTCTTCAATATTAACATTTGGTTTGAAAAGGCCCATAGCCTTCAAATCTAAAAGAAAGGCATTTGCAAGGCTTGCTCCTAAGTTTGATGAAACCTCACTCCTGATTAACTCAATAGCATACCAAGGAATTTTTAAAAAGCTGTAAACACCCTTGGAATGCCTGGCAGGCTCATACTCTTCATATATTTCATCACTATTTGATGATTGGGAAAGAATAATGTCCTGATCATAAGATGTGGAGGCAATAGGAGATGAATCAATTTGTTTTTGTCTTCCTTCCACTACACTCTTTTTGGGTTTCTGAATGGCAGTTTTATCAACAGGTCCAAGTTGGAAACTACCCTTGGGTCCTATTTTGGCCCTCTGGTCTTTTAAATATTCTGTCTTCCACTGATACCTGAAATATTAAATTTATGTTGAGAGAATACATCTAACCAACAGATATCTCAAAATATTATTAAAATAGAATGAAAAATAATACAAGTTGCTTTTCTAACTTGTTTACATAAAATATAATTATAGAAATTCATTTAAATTAAAATATTTGATATTGGGATTTAAATTCATTTAAAAAAAGGGGGAAAAAAATATAAAAATAACTTTACCTTATCTTTGAGAGGACAAGTACAATGTGACTTAACTGACAATTTTCTTTTTTGCACTTCACATTTTTGTTTTCACAACTTAAAATTGGCAATTGACAGGAACAAGAAGAAATGTCAAACAATGCATCCAGCTTTTTTGTCATAATTATCTTTGTCACTGAAGAGTGACATTTTCTATTTATCTGATGCGCTTTCTTGAAGCGTATCTTTTTTTTTATTTTCTTTACAATATACTTTTCGGTTAACAGGTAAACAGGGATTAACTGCCTTCCAAATATCAATTATATTCTTTGCCATTAATTTTGAAATAGCAAAGTTTAAGTTTGAACAAGTATTTTTCAGAAAATAACTATACTGGATGACTTGTCGAAAAGTAGGCGGCTCTGTTTTATCTAATGGACAAGCTGGTCATCCAAATTTTGTAGCAGTAACACTGCAAGTAGAAAGTACAGTTTGTTTTCCAACCATTTTTCTAAAAAATATCTGGAAAAAAAATTTTTATTCTGTTTTTATAAAAAATTAAACAAATTGAATTATAAATTCCAAAGAGAAATTTAAAAAGGGAAAAATATAATAACAGATGAAATAATAAGTATGTATTTACTTTCCTTACAAAATAAATGCAAATCGCTTCTTACGCGATATAGTAGCATGCAAAAAAAACAAACTTGTGAATGAAAGTCTTCAAAAATGAAATAAAAAAATTAAATATCACAGTGAATATGAAACTATTTTTTTCTTTTTTTCCTAATAATTATCAAAATAAAAAAAGTAATAGACTTAATTATTTTTGTGTTTTAAATCAGCTCAATAAACTTGAAACAAAAAACATGTGGAATAAAAATATTTCCAGTGCAGACTGAAAAAATAAAACAAGCTCGAATTTGTTTATAGAATTTGAAATGAAATATTTTTGTAGTGTTTGCTTTTCAATTTACTTTAAGTTACCCAAACCTGCACAATTGGAAATTTTAAGGCTTTTTTTTTTTTTTTTTTTTTTTTTTTTTTTTTTTTTCAAAACCCAGTGTTAATTTGACCTACTTATCTTTTCAATTAACACCAGGAGAAATTCAGAATATTTGATTATGTTTCTATTTAAATGCATTTGCACAAAGATTGGTGAACTTTTAGAGAAAAATATCTTGTCCACTTATTCTTTGTTAATTAGCAACTTTCTCTGGGTAGATTTAGTTGTGGTTTCAAAATCGACCTACCCTAATGTGCATATAACTCCATTCATGGATTCCTACAAAGTATTTGGAATTGATATCTCTGCAATAGTTTATAAGAAATGTGCTCCTGAACTGGCTCCTGTTCTTTCTAAACTCTACTATAAATGCCTTGCTTCTTGTTTTCCTATTTGTTGGAAATCCTCTGCTGTAGTTAGTCTTTAAGAACTCTGGTGGACTCTGATCCTTCTATTAACCTTCTACCTCTTTGTGGCTAAGTACTAGATGCTCTAATCAACTCTGAATTGGTTAAGCATCTCGCCTTGCAAGCTCTTTCAAACAAGCAATATGGTGTCTGCTTCTCTAGGCCAACTGCTGAAAAGAGTTTATGATGCTTTAGATAAGAATGGTGAAGATTGAGCTGTTACTTTGGATATCTCAAAGGTGTTTGACAGGATTTAGCATGCTGATCTTCTCAAGTTGAAAGGTTAATGTATTTCTGGATTAATTTTTGTTCTGATTTATTCTTATCAAATTGCAAAATGAAAGTTATCTCTAATGGCCACTCTTCTAGATCTTTTTGTATTGATGTGGTTGTCTCTACAAATGTTAAGTGAAAACATTATATTGAATAAATTGCTTGAAAAGTTGGTTCACTGTCATGCTGAACAATTTTTCTCTCCAGAATCTATCTTAGGAATTTAGTCTACTATTTGTCAAAGCTTTAAATATTGGTGCTACATCTGGTCTAGTGCTACTGTTATGCATTTTAGAGAAAGAAGAATCTGTAATATTATCATTCTGGCCTGGTATCTAAGCTTCAGTTACTTTCCCACCAGTGTAATGTAGCTTCCCTGTGCCTTTTCTATAAATATTTTATAGTAATTTTCCTGGTTAGCTTTCTTTAAGTGCAGTACTAGATTGGCACCTAGGTCTCATTTTACAGTTGAAATGACTAGAAGTAACCAGATGTTCTATGGTAACAGTTTCTTCTCTCTCACTTCTTGCTTGTTGAACTCTTTTTCTGGCTTGCTTTCCAGTTAAATTTGATCTTCAAAAATATTAATGCGATGTCAATTGTTATCTTCTTTCTTCTTAATTCCTGTCCTTTTATTGTTCTCCATCCTTATTAATCTTTTTCCTTTTCTATTACACTCAGTAACCCCTTGCATCTTATGGCTTCATTACATTGTTTTGAGTGAAATGTTTTTTTTTATTATTATTATTTCATATATATATATATATATATATAATAATTATTAAAAAGTGGGTGCGGGGTTAAATGCCAGTTGGGTGGAAAGTAAGGGATTCCGGTCAGATGCAGTCTATTGGCAAGGGTGACAAAATCCACTGAAATGTAGAGATAGTCATAATAGAATTAGTCAGCAGTCATGAGCCATTCATCAAGAAGTAGATAATTTCAGCCAGGGATAAGCAGAATATCATTCAGATTTATTGCTAAAATGAAGACCAGAAGACAAGCAACAGCAACAATGTCCCTAGTGTCACCTACCTACCCCAGACCATATCTTGGAAATCCAGAAATAAAGATCCCAGTAGATTGAAAACATTTCACCTTCCATTTCTTTGTTGAATGTACACCAGACCTTTTTCAGTTTTTGCTCACATTGATATAAATGGGAATGAAATACATTGTTGCGTGAAGCTACCCAGTTGGTGAATAGTGTGGAGGGGGGACTACATGAGAACAGTGCTTATGTGTTTACAAAAAAATCTAGTTTAGAATTTAAAATTTTTTCTTTTTCTCTTCCGCTTCTCATCTCATCACCCTCTCCTCTTCTCTCCTCAGTTTGTAATTTCATTTTTATTTCTCTGCAGGTTGAAAATCTTCAAAGCGGGCCTGTTTGAAGTGTTCAAGGCAGAACGAGCACAGTCAGTAACATTGGACAAAGTACGCGAATTTGTCAACAACATACATTCTGATGCACCTTTTAATGAGGATGAACTCAAGGCTGCCATCAACAAAATGATGGATGACAATCAGATTATGTTGGCAGACAATGTGGTCTTCCTAATTTAAGTCTCTTGTAATTGAGACATTATGTGACTTATGAAAAATATATGTACAGATTATGTTAGGAACAACCATTTTCTCCAATGGCTTATAAATTATCTGCAAGCCAGATACGAAGCGATTGAAAACAAGAGTAAATTGAAGAAAATCAGACTTGGAGAAAAGGAACCTTGAAGGAGATTTTTCAATTTGTCAGTTTTGCAATTAATATTGCAGTTATACATAAACAATTGAATAAAGACTTGTCATAAGAGTTATGAAATTGATAAGATCACATTATAATATGAACATTTTTTTTTTTTTAAGTCTCTTCATTTTCTTGATATAAATAGAATTATCAAGCTGAAAATGTTATTAGTTTCTACTCTTGATCAATATTTTTCTCCCATACACTTGATTCATATGCTATTAATCTCATTATTTTTTATACAAAGATGTCTCTTTAGATAATAAAGTAAACTTTCTTATAAATAAATAAAAAAAAAAAAAAAAAAATGTATTAAAAGATCTTTAAAAGAATTAGTTTTGTTTTAGAGTCTTTATGGATTTTTCTGTTTTCTAGGATCCATCATTCCATTGCCACACAAAATGGTCTAATGCTTTATCATTCATAAAAGATAAGTTTTGATGGACAATTTTCAAAATGGTGAAAGTTAATTTTAAAATGTTTGACACTACATCCACATTTGGGTACAAATTATTCTTATGGAATTTTAAGCCATTTTCTTTTGGATCCATAGTTGACAAGCTTACACACAGATGGCAATTTCCTATTGGACTAAAAAGTATAGACTCCAGATTACTCATTGATGTATGCAAGAAAAACTTAGAACCCGGCATTTTTTTTTTTTTTTTTTTTTTGCTTGGTACATAGCCATGTGGGGGGGGGGGAATAACACACACACAGGTTGCAGTTGCCTGTTCCACGTGTCACAATCTGTATTCTGTTTGGTCATTGAGATGTGAATTTTGGGAAGTGGCTCATATAATCAGACATTGTGCAAAGTCAGGAAAGGAATACTAGTAATATACCGAGTTCAGATGAATCCAATGCAAAATCATATTCACCTGTATGATCTTACATCCGTGAAGATGAGTATTTGAGACCCGTTTTAGGTTTTTACTGATTAAACATTTGTTAATCTATTTTGCTTTTATTCTTGTACAGCCATGACATTTTCTGCCACAATCTTCAATTGAGGCATAACTTTTGGGGTACAGATCCATGTTCTCTTGATCAATGGATGCTTGCATCATTTTTGCTGAATTAGAGTAAACTTTTTCAATTTTATGCTGTGAAATTCAAATTGTAGAATGGTGATTTAGGGATTCTAACTTTTTAACATATATCAGATAAAGAACATTTGAACAAAGACTGGTGTTGGTTGTGTATAACAGAAGCTTTGCACAATATGCAATTTCGGAAGAAACAACTGAATGAGAAATGAAAGATTACCCTCCTCTTTTCTTTTCTTTTTTTTTTTTTTTTTTTTTTTTTTTTTTCCCCATTGCTTAAAGCAGTCTCATCTTTTGTTGCTTTAGATTAACTAAAACTCTGGGGGCACACTTGAAAATTTAATAAAGAAACGTTAGTAATGAAATCTGAAATAAGCATTTATTTTAAGACCTTACACTGCTTGGTGTCTCTAGCATTTAAAAAACAAAAATAAAGAGATATATAAATTCATAAATTACTCTTCTGTCAGTTTTGGGTGCACATGGCCACCTTTCAGTATGCATTAAAATGCCTGTGTGCGCCAGTAGAGAAAGGCTGGATTAAAGTATTAACCAAACACTAATATTTTTTTCTGTATTGGTGATTTGTGAATAGCAATGTCATTATACCAGAAGAATGACTTGGTACTTCATTAATAAAGCAATACAAAATTGCTTAATTTAAAAAAAATAAATAAATAAACTCATTTTAATTTTGGCATGTCTAGTTGTTCAGAAAATGTATTCTGTGGCAGTGGTCTCCAAGTTTGTTTTTTTTTGTTTTTTTTTTATACAACACCAACTTCACACCAGACAATCTTTCCACACGCTGTTAGTGATGTGTAATTTAAGTGCATTATGATAAAAAGAGCAATAAGACAATTTATTAAAGGGGAGAAAAAGTATAATCTTTTGCCTTTCCTGTGTGGCCAACCACACTTTTGTTTAGTTTGCTTGAATCAATAACTATTACACTATTGTCACATCAATATCAACTCAACATAATGTAGAATCTGAAAATTATTACATAAAGTAAAAATATACATCAATTGTAAAATGTACTTATGGTAGATATATTGAGTAAATGAATATTTAAATGAATCTTTTTTTTTTTTTTTTAAATTAAAGTTCTGTATTCAATTTATATATCATATAATCTCAAACAAGTTAATTATTTCTTTGCAGCCCAGTAGCAAATGATTCATGTACTGGTCCACAGCCTGGTGGTTGGGGGACCGCTGCTCTATATCTTTGTATTAAAGCAGATCCTCATCAGTACATAAAGAGTGATGTCCTTTCAGTTTGTTATTTTCATCCCTACTTATTTGGTCTTGGACTAAATGTACCAAGAAAGAACTGACTGTAAACAAGAAACCTGAAATTAGTTTACATCTGCTGTTCACCTAATTTAAAATGACACTCTATTTGTGATAGTTTCAGTTTGAGAATGACCCAAAAAAACATTTCCTCTACAATGCACAAGCCAAAGGTGAAAGAGCAAATCTCTTCTCTCGCAATGACAAAACTACTTGTAATTTTCTAAAGTATTGAATGACTTAATGTCTGCCAAGAGAGAACATGATTGTTCCAGCAAGGAACTCTTGGCCAACACTTTAATGTTTCACTAAAGGATAGGATTTTATTTGTATAAAATTTCAGTACATAGGATATTTTGGAAATGTTTTAACTCTCGTCCATAATAATTGTTATGTTTGCAGACACTAAATAATAACAACTATTATGGGAACAAAGTATATTTTTTAATGTCAATGAAATATTTAATAAAATTACAAATTGACATCATTTTATACACACTGTTGCAAAAATGTAAGTTGATAATCTTCATAATGGCAGCAAACAATTTTTTAAACTATATTGAGAAAATCAGAGGGTGACTATCATAATGGAAGCATTGTATATAGTTCAGAATTTTATTTTTTTTAAAATCCTGTGTAAATTTGTAAATTAATAGAAATTCAAACTTTAAATTTAATTCTGAAGAAATTAAGTGGGTGAATCTTAGGAATGTTAACTTTCATTTTTTTTATATTTATTTTACTTATATATATATATACACACACACATACAATAGGTGCTAAAAAGATCTCCACTTGACCCACAACCCACAGTTGAAGGCATTCAATTGTGTTCAAAATATTTAGATATCAACATTAAATAACCCACCAATGTTTCGGAAGATTGGCTTCTATGCCTTAGAGAAATAAGAGGAGGAACAAGCGGTGTTCCTGGATGTACTTGCACAGAGGATGGATTCAAGATTCACTGGACTACCTGAATTTCATTTCCTGCCATCCATACAAGAAAGGGGTCACCAGCATTAGGGAAAAAAAAACTTTCAGGATAGCAACTACACTGAAAGTATAACGTTATTTTCCACGAGCAGGGACAGGAGAGTCAGGTGCAACAATAAAAGAAAATCTGCCAGTCTGCCTACTATATATATAAGCAGGATATGTTCAATGTATCTGTGGTTGATACGGTAATCAAAAGTAGTTCAACCTTTCGACAATCTCTCTTGAGCCAAGCAACCCCCCTCCCCCGAAGAATACATGACCAAAAATTTTATATTTGATTCCATGCAGTTATGACAAGGAATACAATGGAGAAACTAGCAGCTCCCTAAAACCAAAGTAACATGAAAAAGCTGTTGTTCAGGGAGAGACTTTGAAATCAAGATAAAATAGAGAACAAAAGAATCAGCATTATGCGTCAGTCACTGATGACCTCCTCAGTGAACCTAGCAAGAATCTAGCTTAGTCTAACTTTTAAAATTTTCTTTTTCAAATTACGCTCCAAACTGAGCCTGTCAAAAACAACTTATGAGCTTTGCATTCTTATTCATGATTTTCTTTTATCCTGAATGGCGTTCTAACAAAATTTACGAGTGTAATTAATTTGTTTTTTCTATATAAAAAAAAACAAAAACAACTATTTTTTTAAAAGCTAGAGACGCTAAGCACATGGCTTCCATGTCTAATTCAAGTTTTTGTTACAGTCTAACCCGGATATAAGAGATTTTATCTGGTCCCAAATTAGAGCCATACTTACCTAAACAAAATAGACCAAACCCGGATTTAAGAGACTTCGTCTCCGGTCCCGACAACTCTCTTATATCCGGGTTACACTATTTGATATTTTAATCTGAAAGCTAAATTCCTTAATCTTTAAAAAGAAGTGGATAATCCTTTCACTCTTGCCTTCCTCAGAGGATTTAAATCATTCGCTATCGGCCTCTCTAAAAAATAAAAATAGAAGTTTCTTCATAAATCTTTTTTAAATAAAGACTCTACTGGTTATCTTTATGGGGACTACTAAACCAAAATTTAATATGTTCAAATTCCATGACTAATTTTTCCTTATTAAAATTTAAGTTGTACTCCAGAGATATAGTTATTCTTCGAGTACGCCCTAAAGTTTAAAAAAAAAAAGATAAAATTGGGAAACATTGCTTTGCTGGAACTGATTATCACATTTTATGGTTTTTGTAATATTTACTTTATAGTTTTTTTTTTTTTTTTTTTTATTGTGTGAAGTTTGAGTCGTGAATGAAACAAGCTAAGCGCGTGTCTCTTGTAGTGATTATTAATGATAAACTAAACAAAGTATGTGATTTAATATTGGTGTTCATGGGAGTTTTGTCAATAAGAATGAATAACTTAGCAGTTACGTACATTTAACAACATATTTTATTGCCTTAGCAAACTAAATAGAAAGAATGCAAAAGGGATAAATGAAGGTGACATCTTTTTTGTACGTACATGTACGTAAAGTCCTATTAAATTGCTGAAAGAATTATCAAATATACCTGTAAACTTAGTGCATTTTTATGCTGTGTTGTACAGGGATTTATTTGGGAGAAAAGTAGAAGAGAAAACATCAAATCAAATCTCTTATGCTGGGTATTTTGTATGGCACAAATGAGAAAATACGAGACTTTTATTCTGGTGTAAAATGTTCAGAAAGAGAAACAAATAGTACAAATTACAATATAGGCCTTGCACAAAATTTCATTTGTGCGCCTGAAATTATCAAGGCAGGTTAATAGTTTTTTCTAGCACACATCAGTTTTCACTTAGAAAACTACAGCTTTTAACAAAGGAATCTTAACAACTTTCTTTTAGAGCAACAGTTCATATAAACTAATTTCTTAGTAACAAAAGAAATTTTCTTATTATTTAAAATGTTGGTTCGAATGTGAAAGTTGAAATTTGAAAGTGAAAGTTTGAAGAATGGTGGGAATAACTGACGAATCTGCTTTTCTGGTGTCCTTTTTCAGAGTTTGGGACCTGGCGCTCTCAAGACTGAGATAAACTCTCGTGGGTTTATGAAAGTCATTCGTATTATGAGAATTTAGAAGATTCTTCTTTAACTGCGACAATGGAAATAGTCAAACCTTCCTGTTTAATGACAGCCTTTCGCCTGAATAACCTAATCCCTTCACAGCAGCAGTAACAGCCTTTACACGTCCGAGTGTGGTCTACCACTTTTTTGTTCTATCAAATGGATCGAAACCGACTCGTAAACCAATTCCTTAGGCGCCTATACATTTTATCCTCATTTGTTAAAAAGTCGAGAGCCACCATCCAATCAAACCGTGTCCACTTTCACAAAACATCCCGTAAAATTTTACTACGCAAAGTTTAAACTATCTGCCTTCATTTTGGTTGATTTTTTCAACATAATTTTGGAGCGTTTTTTTTTCTTCAAATCTTTACACATCAATAAATATATATAGTGGCATAGAATGGGCGGGATCAGTGGGGTGATTTCCCCGAACACTAAATATTTAGGATGGAAAAAATTAAATTGAGAAAATACGTACGAAACTAGAATTTATAACAGCTCATGACTAAGGAAGAGGCACAATAGTTTAAATTGCTCTAGCTTATCAAATCCCACCTTACACCACTATATTGTTTGGACTGTTGTCCTATTAATGAATCAATTATTTCTACAAGAGAGTGGCACACGGAACCTTGACAGCTAACAATTGGTCTGAATGGAATACTGCCTTTGTGAATTTTGGTGTAACGCAGCGACAACTACCTATATGTCTTTGGTGAGAAGTGGTTGTAGATATAATTAATAGTTCGTGGAAATGATCAAAGATACTCCCATCTAATCCAACCAGATGGTGAGCCTGAACGTGGTGAGTTTTTTCACCAACGTACCTATCGGCAGTCAGGGATAGACTAGCCTAGGAGAACGGACCAGTATACCAATAGATAACCTGATGACTTTCTGTACACAAACAACACACTTCAGAATGGGATCAAACATATATCGACAGGATGAAGTCTTAGCAATTGGCTCGCCATTATCATCAACAATGGCAAATATATATACGAAATACTTTGAAGGAATGGCATTAGAATCCACTTCACTAAAGCCTACCATATGGCTGAGGTACTTAGATGACACCTTCATACTCTGGCCACAGCGGGAAGAGGTCCAGCTACTACTGGAGCATGTGAATTCATCGTCGATACAGTACACAGTGAAGAGAGAAAACGACAAAAACTCGCATTTATGGATGTACTAATATCCGAACAGAGCATGGGTTCAAGACATCCGTATAACGCAAGCCAACATTCACTGGACAATACCTCAACTTCAACTCCCACCACCCATACAGGGTAAAGAAAAGGGTCGTCCGCTGCTTACAACATCAAGAAAAGTCATAAGTGGCGTCCCAGAGACATATGAACAAGAAATGGTATACGCAGTACCCTAAATCGTAACAACTACTCTGGGTACATGGCAGCAGCTCCAACAAACTGGGATAGAAGGGTACAAGAGGATAACGACATCAAAAAACAGTTTCAGTCTGACTACTCTATACGAAGGGGTTATCGCAGAAAATAGAAAAGATCTGTCGTCCGTATAACATCAGAATAACCTTCGAAAGTGGTTTGACTCTTCGTAGACACCTCTTCTAAGTAGGACCATCCATAGAGGAGAACATGTGTACGCCATCCTGTGCAGCTGTGGTAAGAAATATAAAAGAGAAACAAGCCACCTCCTTCAGGTAAGACTGCAAAAACATCGTAAAGTGGTAACACGCAGGGAAATAGAAAAATCAGGTGTAGCTGACCATGTAGACTCGTCCTTTTCTACCTATCACCCCTAGTAACAGAACAGTCTATACCTTACGCCTACGTACGGAAAACTTCGACCAATAAAAAAACGTACTAAGCGAATCAACAAATCTCATTGGTTAACGACACAATAATCTGAAAGTTTCACGTGCAAAACAAAATTGCGCCAAAACTTCTTTAAGCCGATTTTGGACTTTCAAAACATATAAAAGAAAACACCGACTGCAGAGACGAACATCCGCAGAAATCACGACTTTACCGCGCAAAAGTACATCAACGCTGACTATTCACTACATTATTAAGTAAAAATCAACATTAGAACGATTCAGAAATATTACAGTCAAAGGTAGACTACTCTATAAGAACTCGTTCCTCAAAACACTTAACATCGACATTTTTAATATTAATTAACACAATTCTATAAAGACTATAACTGAACATACAAATACAAAAAGAGACATACCGAAACCTCAAAGTCAAATATCACACACACTTTGCCATTGTAACATATACCAAAATATCCTGTATATATATTATTTTGAATTGTAGATAAATGTTTTGTTGGTTTCTAAATTGAATATGTCTTGTTTTTGATTGTATTTAAATTTCGTTTATTTTTATTTGTTTGTGGATGCAGAAAGTCACGCAACCTCCACAAATTCCTTCTGATTCACTCAATTACAATTAATTAGTTCTGCACATCCCCAAGAACCACATATGGAGGGAAAAGGGAGATCACAGCCCCTCGCTCGAAGGATGAGGTTAAAATAATAAACAGAACATCACTGGAAAATACGAAAACTTAAGGAATCAGTATTATACTAACCATAAAAATCTCCTAAGCCGGCCAAGCATAGAAATGAATACAATATGGGAACCAGTAATACGGAATGATAGAGAAAAGCAATAATAACAAAATTGCAATATAAGCTCTGGTAAAAAAAAAAAAAAAAAGAGAAACTGAGACATTAAAAATTCACAGACTGATATCCTCAAGTGGATAAAAGCTTTGGTTGGATCCAGTGACTTGACCCAAAGAGTTGTGAGTTCAATAACTGGCTACTGCAGATTTGAGTTAAAGGAGGATAACTGAGACACCCGGAAGAGGCATGGCATTAGAACAATCTACCCCGGTGGACGAAATAAATGGTTCAGTTCGAAATTCCAATCACATGAAGAAGACCGAAACGTCGCGAATATGAGGACAATATTTCGAACAATGTAAATAATTACAACACATCATCTCAGAAATATATATATTTATATATATGTGTGTTTGTATGTATGTATGTATGCATAAACCGTGTGGCGGTTTATATATATATATATAAAAATAAACCGTTTCTTTTTCAAAATAACTCTTTTCATAAATTTCTAATTTTCTTAATTAGCTTCTTTATTAATTTCTACACAGTTCCAATAATTTTATTGTTTTTTTCTCATACAATTTCAATATTATCGTCCTTATTTAAAAAAAAATGTAGTTGTGTTCAATGCAACATGTTGTTCATTGGAGACTGAAAAGTCTTCCAAAGGGGAAACGAGACACGTCATATCTCTAAAGCACAGCATGCCTAAAAAGAGAAAAAAAAAGAGAGAGAGTTTTGCACTCTTTTCTTATATATCGCTTTTGACAACGCTATTTAGCGGTTGCCAGTGGAAATTATTGACAGACAAATAGAATAACCCAACACCCTTTTTATTTAGAATAGAAATGATCATTGTATCTCTTGTAGAAATACAGAATTAGGATCCCTATCTAAAAGACTAGTTCTGTGGGAAATGTCATGATACGTGTTATGATCTCATGAATAATGCCACGAAGTTATTTTGTTTACGACTGTCTTTTTAACAATACGACAACCATGGTTCCAAATTTTAATTGTAAGATTAATGCATATGGATATAAATACGACTTGCAAATGATTTATCTATTATCAGTCTCTTTTTGGGACTGGAACGAAAAACTGACAAATTCAGCTAACGAGGGCCATCTCCTCAGGCTATAATATATCACTAAAATTGAGAAGGCTAGCAACACTCTAGTACGTGAGAAAAGGAAAGTGCTGAGTGAACTGAAGATTTAAAAATTAATTCTATCGTATTCCTACTTTAAATGCAGTCTTGTGCCATATTCCATTCGAGGTGAAGTACAGATAATTAATGTCGTAAACAGAAACTAAAAAATAGCTATCACATTTCAGCCAATTATAATTTCTTTTATAAGAAAGTAATAATGTAAGATAATTAAAAGGTGATTATAAAATAATAAAAAATAAGACAATAAACTAAGTTTGTTTATTGCTCTTTCTCTTGAAGGGAGAATATTAAAAAATGTAACATCTGTCTATATATTGTAACTATTTACATTGTTCGGACTGTTGTCCAACGTTTCGGCCGTTGGGCGCCATGTGTCCTTGGGAACAATATTTACTTTCCTCAATTATTACTTAGCTATACACTATTTACAAAATTGTTTGAACTGTTGTCCTCATCTTTATTGTCATATTCACGACATATGACCCAGTGGATAATAGCGTTGATTGAAGTAATCCAGTGACTTGGCCCAAAGAGTTTATTGCGAAAGTATGCTGGTAGAGAGTTTAGGTGGAAAGCACATGTCTCCTGGTATATTTATCCCACAAAAAATGACGGACTCGGAATGGGAGTTCGGGTAATAAATGAACAAAGCTACAACAAAACTATATATATATATATATATATATATATATATATATATATATATATATATATATATATATATATATATAAACAAACGATAAACAAAGGTTTACAGTTGCGTGTTACAAAACAATGAATATGAGTGAAGAAAACATTTAAACTAGTGAAGGTGTTTGTGTAGAAGTGTAACAACAAGTGTGTGTGATATATACATGTGTATATATGCATGTGTATGTGAGAGAGAGTTCAAAAGTCAACAGAGGATCAAGGGAAGTGAACTACCTCAGCGCCAAGGTTTTTCTCTACGTGCGATTACATCTGAAAGCTAGAGAAAAAAAACAGAGAGAGAGTGACAGAAAGTCACTTCCTATTCATAGGCTTAGGGAGACTTCAACCCTAATTTTAAACTTTTATAAAAAAGATAACGAGATTTTCCTCAATATTGTGGTGTAGTTCATTTCAAAAACTGAACTATTAAAATTCCCTGTGACGCGTGTGAATTTGCCAAAAGCCTTTTCGACTGTTGTAAGAAGCAAATGAAAGTTTTATAAAACATTTATGTCAGTTTTTATGAGCTTGTGATGATGATCATCATCACACACATACATACGCAAATTAAAATTATACAACAACAAGCATTTATTGGATAATAAATCAACACTGCTTTGTAATAGAGAATTTATAAATCGCAGCTATACGACAATTTTATAATCGCTATATTTTCATGTAGTCGATTTTGTGCACTTTTGGGAGAATCAATCCCAATACCCTTCTTAGCTTAGTAAATATTTTTCAGGAAATATCAGCTTCTAATTGGTCAATAAATCCACAAGTGGGCGTTGAAATCCACCCACGCACAATATATTTTTCCAGCGCGTGACTAAGTCAAGTTTCCCGCCAAAGCGCTGTGATCCTGTCACGTGTCACGTGATTACGTTATCTATAAAAACAAACGCGAGTTTACCTCTTCCTCTCTTTCTTCTCTATTCTTGCTGCAAAATGTAGTCCCGGAGAATTATCGTCTTGACCTTGCGGTTAGACGTTAAAGAACATTACCAACATACACGTACGTACGAACATTCATCACAATACGAACTCTTACGAACGTTCACACACACAAATGTTCACACACAAACACAATGTTAATTGTCTATGTGCTTTGTAAATATTTTGTTTAATACGTATATTTGTTTCTGTATATCGGTCTTGTTTGTTTGACTTCCTTATCTTCAGTTGGTCTTAATCCAAGTCCAACATTCTATCGTAGCTGGTCCTTCTACCAGGAAATATAAGCGCACGTGTTTTCTTTACATCTTCACCCCTCCCCGGTCCTCTACATAATGGTGACCGCCGACGTGATTTTGCGAAGGAAAGCCAATAGTCAACATAATGGCCCACTACAAGCTCATATTTTAATTTTTTGAACTAGTTATATTGCTTTAATAATAAGGTGAAAAAAAAGGAAAATTTTGTGCAAACTTATTTATAAACCTTGTTCTGTTCTATTGCTTTTGTGTCATTGTAATAATAAATGTTTGTTTCTTTCAAAATTCCCATAGGAGTTTCGAGTTTTGTTTGTTTACGTATATGTGCCTTATACAATATTCAGGATAAGAGAGGTGTTACCCTAGTCCTCTATACTCTCTGATCGGAAAAAAAATCCTTTTACAATCAGAAAGCCTATCTACAATGAAAAATTTTAAACTCAAAGAGTTCATCGACAACAGTCAAGGCCTGTGTTCTTTAATTAGGTACCGCTACAAACGTCCTAAAAACCGAAAAACGCATTTAAAATAATTTATATGCCTTTGAACATAAATTTCGGTTTTATTTTGAAGATAATAGCCTAAAGCCAATAAGAATTAAAATAAAAATTAATTTCTGTATATAAAGTTTTAGGCATTTTTAAAACATTAGCACGTTCACTCGTCACTCAACGACTCATTGAACCGCCATTACAGACGGAAAATATAAAAAATTATTAAAAAATTTCTTAAAAATCCAATATTATCTTAGAGACGTATTTCAAAGTCAGTCAATTTAAGGATTAATTAACTGGATTTTGTAAAAGTAATATTACTTTTTACTTAAAACTTAATGTGTGATACTATTTGTCGTTGCCGCGGTAAAACCGAAGAAAATTTTGTTACAATATAAAAAAGTGTTATGCACTAAGTGACATTGAAACGAGAAAGGTTAGTACCAAAATCCCGTGGGAAGAATTGAGTATTTAATTCACACATAAACGGCTTGAATTGTATGTCGAGCAGTTTGAACAATGGAAAAGTCACCCAGACTTAAGGGGCAATATTGATTGACACACAACTGCAGACGCAAGCTGTAAAGCAAAAAATTCATTTTCGCTAAACAACGAATTTGGAGTTGATTCTCTTGGTTGAAGTTGATTCGAGACAGGAGGAGGGTGGATAAGCTACCCACGCTCACTGAGGAGGTTTATGAGAGATATTGATATGAGAGATTGGGAGAAGGAAATTCTCCAAAATTATGTCCATGAATACGAATGCGCGAAGCGAATTCGCCACTAGAAGAGAGAAGAGTCGAAGCAGGCCCACGTGATTATCTGCCGAAGAGAAACCTCCGATTTCAGCCTTGTGCCAAATTTTACCAACAACAGCAAATCTGATTTTTGCCAGGTCGACGATAGCATCACTTCTGATTTAAATGTGGGCTGGGCTGATAATTAATTGCATGCGAACTCTGATATAAACCAATTATTGTACGGAGACTGATACAAAAACAGTATTTACTTTTGTTCAATTTATTCGAGTGTTATTTTTTCTCTGTACGTCATCGCCCTGCTTGGACCAGCCCATCACGAAGATACCTGCGACGATTCGATCTTGGCTGCCTTATGATCTAAAAATCACAACGTGGGATAGGGTAGCTCTGGATTAAAACGGTCATTTCAGCGACCAGCCGCGGTGTTGGAAGTCTTGGACGACAGGCTAGTACGATTACAAATGAAAATAAAGTTTATTTACGTACGGTACCTGTAGGGACAGACGTCAGTAACAAAAACTGTATCATTACACCCCTGACTTCTAGTGAGGCGAAAGGAAAAGAAGAATTGTTAATATAAAATTCTTTGTACTGCCGATACAGTGGATGTCTCTTTCTGGGCAAGGGGGTGGGGTCGATTTGGAGGAAGCGGTAGAGTCAGTAGTGTTTGGAGATGATGCGTGTATCCAAAGTCATTCGACACAGGCGTTATCCTGTTCGCCGCGATTCTGTTTCAGACGCTATGAGCGGCGTTCTTAAAAGTAAAAGTAAGGGAAGAAAATCTACAATGAATATTTATTTTAGGAAAAATTATTTGAAATATTTCAGAGCTATTTTGAAATTCTTCCGTTTGCTGATGATAAAAGATTAACTTGACATGTCGACCGAATGTGAAAGCTAGAAAAGCAAAACACAAAATAAAAAGTTGTTTTCTGCGCAGGGGTTCCGAGTATCACATCCAGTCCACAAAACAAATCCCAGCAATAAAATACAATAATCAATCACTAAGATTCCAACCAAAAGTGAGGTGACCCTGTGGACCACCACCAGTTTTGCTTAAAAGAAAGCCCTCCCCTCGTAATGATCGACACAGAAGCAGACCGAAAGGTCACCTGTCAGTACGCCATGATCGCTTCTTTCGTTACAACCGGGCCACGCTCAAGCTTCACTAATCTCACTCGACTCTTCACATACAGAATGCTGCCGACAAACCAGCGCCAGCCTCCTGACACCACTACCACTGTGATTTCTAACACCGCAACGTCTTCCTTATTCACTCCAGGCCTCCCTTGTCGTCATCACCGTGACCTCGTTTTCGACCAGAAACATTCCACTCGATCAACCTTCACTATCCACTCCAGGCCACCCTCGTCACCTCCACCGTAACCTTGGAAACCAACGCGTTTTACTACGAATCAACGCACCACCGTGACCTCGATCGATCAACCCACCAACCCATCTTACCACGGTAGGTCTGCTTTAACATCTCGTTATCACACGATCGCCAGTCCATCAAACAACTCACAGAAATCGATTTCAACCATGATGAAGAGGGTACCTCAACCCCGCCAACGACTTTGGCCAAACAACCCAACAAATAAGCCAACTCCTACCATCAAAAACCTTACATCTAATCACTGTTCTGATCGGAACTAATGACGATAGTACACTTAAAATTGTCATTCCTGTGGCCTATAGCGACGGAATAGGCCGGTGTGAATCAAGAAGATTGTAGTTTCACCTGGTATTTACAAGAAGGCAAAAAATATCAATACTAGCTTTAACCAAAGAAAAACTTTCTGTGGTAATGAGAAGGTTAAGAATATCAGTCTAAGGAGCGTCTTGAATAAACTCACGAAACGAATCCCAATCAGTACGCTGATAACAGAAATAAGCTTCATGAATAGGAGGTTCTTTTCTAATAGACTACTTAAAAGAAATATCAACAGATACTACAATTGTCAAGAGGACGGAGCTGTGATGCTCGACAAGCGCCAAATCAAGTAAAGAAGAATGTTGATCACTTTTATTAGAGAAACGAGTAGGGGAATCCACTAATTGACTGGGAGTCTGAGCAACGGAAAAATTGAAAGTTTGAATACTGGCAACATCAGTAACATTAGAATGTTTATGCAACTTGATGTGATGAGCATTAAAATCACCAAGCACAAAAATACTCATATATTAATGGAGAGAGAAGGACAAACAGACATTTCTATATTATCAGAAATTTTGTTTAATATATTATGAGAAGAAAGACAGTTTTAAAGGAAAAAGAGATAGCTAACAGAGTGCAATAACAAAAGTCGAAATTACATGAAAGAATCAACTAGGGACCCAAGAGACAATTCCCTTGCAATTGGGGGATTTTCCCGAATATAAACACCAAGGCCATGCACATATATCCTAGAATCTTTTTGACAAAGAAGGTCACCTGGAACAGAGAATTCATTGGTAGCGATATAAGAATTTAAATTAGTTTCGCAAAGTGCAAAGATATCTGGAGAACGCTTCAAGAAAAAAGATTCTACACTTCAAAAATTGGAACGAATTCTATGAATGTTGGAGAAAGAAAGGTTCAGGGTGTAGGTAATTCATTGTTTACTGGTTTATTCGTATTTCTTTCATTGTATCTGCCATAAGAATATTTTATTAAAAAAAAAAAAAGCTCAAACAATTAACACTATCTATCGTCTGTGGCAATGCAATCTGGCCAGAAGGTAGCTAAAACCAAAGCATAATGTGGCCTCATGATTGCCCACCGGAAATACATGCAGAGACACCTATCCATGCGTAACATGGCATTACAAATAATACCCCGATATTATGTGTCTGTTGAACAGAACGACCTCTCTCAGCGACATCAAAGTGTTCGGGCTCCTTACTACCAGTCGGGAGAAAGAGTTACTATCGGCCTTGTGCCACATCTAAGCTACGCTTGGAAAATCGCTACAGGCCACAACACCATAAAAATATGCACATAGAAAGATACACGCATCATAACAGTAACAGACATTTTTACACGGGATGTCGGAGTAAAAACAGTTCGTCGTCAAATCTACCACTTATTATCATAATTTCTATTTTAAATGATAATAGAAACCAATCAATAAATAAGAAAAGAACAAAAGTATAACATTTTTTATCATTGTTGTTAAAAATGTTTCAAAGATAAAAATAATAGCGGAAGAAATTGACTGGATAATAAATAGAATATTTTTTTAATTTAAAAAATTAATTTCAAACAATCAACCTTGACCGAAATATTTTTTGGCGGTTCTTTTCCAGACAGTTCTAAAAATAGATAATTTCACAGACAGAAATGTAGCAATTTTTATAAACCGTCTAGCGTTCTTTACACTTCTGTAAAAAGTACGAGTCTGTACAAACATAGACGATTAAAAAGAGACAAGAGGAAAATGCATCAAATTAATTGTTTATTTACACTTTAATTGTTATTTTAAATCATTCTACATTTTAACAATTTTTTTCATAGGCCTGAAGTTTCTTTAGATTCCTACACATCATGACAGAATTGTCAATTCTACATTTTTTTTTAGAGAATAAGTTTGTGACAAACAGTTTTTTGTCTGTACTCTGTACAAATTGGATTTTCAAGTTTGTGGGTGTAACGAACATTTTTAGTTTTAGTGCTATTTCTATTTTTTCTTTGAAATGCTGAACTCCGTGTCTTACTTTTTTTTTTAATACTAACTTTCTCTTACTGCATTAAGTTGAAATTTAAACTGATTGTTTTTACCGTGACCAGCAATAAAGTCAAAGGGGAAAAAAAAGTCATTTTGTTGTGGCCGGTAATAAAAATTCATCTTTCTGTCGAGTACTTCACGAGTTTAGGTCCGCTGTTTTTGCAACAGAAATTCATAGTAAGTAAAAATGTGTAAATAAAACGACACAAATTCCCTTAAATATTTTTTGAACAATGCTAAGGTCACATATTCGGTATATTTCATAATTAGGCAGTCCTAGTAAAACCCATAAAAACCGACTTTATGTGAAGAAAGCCTTAAGAAGGGTGGGTGTGTGTGTGTGTGTGTGTGTGTGTGTGTGTGTGTGTGTGTGTGTGTTTTGTTTTTTTTAAAGTTTGAATCAAAAGTTTTCAAAATGTAAGCAAAGCACGGGGATCGTATATACAAAGAAAGCCATAAAAACGTTTTCTAGCAATACTACGGTCACATATTCATCGTTAGGCAGTCTTAGCATGCCATATAATCCTCGACTTTGTGTGAAGAAAGTCTCAATTTGACATTGAAATTTGAATTAAAATTTCCTTGAATTTTCAATTTATTTTGTCCATTTTTGGGATAAAGAAGACTAAGAAGAGGCTGGGTGGGATTTTGTCTGTTGGGATTTTGTTCAATGTGTGCTAAACTTGTTCTGTTTTTTTTTTTCTTGACTTTTTTACCGTGACTTTTTCCTGTGCATTTCAGTCACTTTCCCATCGTCGTAATGTAGCATTCTCGTGTCTTTTCTTAGTTTTCTATAAAACTGTAAGTTCTATGCTAAAAGTTTCTTCTATGGAACTCTCTTCTGGTTACTTGCTTTCCAGTCAACTTTGATCTTAAGAATTTAAATGCAATGTCAATCGTTATTTTCTGTCATCTTACTTATGCTATTATTTATATATGCTTTTATTGTTCTCCCTCCTTAATATTTCTTTTTCTTGTATTTTTTACACTCAATAGCGGCCTTATTGCCTTGCTTGGAGGGAAATGATTAAAAAATATCGGTGGAAAAATGTAACTTAAAATTATAAACTCTCAACAACCATTAATCATAAAAGTAAAACACTTTCGTCATGTAAGTGAAAACTGAAATATTCAATAATAATTGTGACCACATATTTCGACTTCCAACTTTCCTTCGCGTAAAAAAGCGCAGATTAAATTACAATGTTCGCTTCGCTTCGATAATAATATCTGTTATTTTATTATCATGACGTCAGAGGCGGATGCTGGTGGTATGGCAGCAGAGATTGAAACTTTCTAACAATCTATATTTATTTTTACTTTGTTAGCAGTTTGGCAAAATGGCGTAGAAAGGAGAGGTGTATCAGTGGATATCAACATTGAACAAAAAAAAAAAAAGAAAGAAAAAAAAGAAAAAAGCTACAATTGACATTGAAAGTTTACAGAAACCAAACAGTGGATGTAAACACAGTAAAAGTAGTTTGCTCCCGTCGGAACAGATTTTGACAAGCGCAACATGCAGGCTCCTGTTCACCGCTGGTGTAAATGAGTAACCATGAAGAAAATTATTGCCCTATCCATCGCTATTACTTCAATCCTCTATCCGTCGTTTCTGTCGAAATAAATATCTGATGCATTACTTTCGGGGCGTCCATCTTATTATCTGTGCATTTGTTTTTCACTGGGATTGAATAAATTTTAGTTTTTACTTCTGGAAAAATAATTGAAATAAATTACATTGCATTTTCTGACGCTATTTTTTCGTTTTGTTTCGAATGCATGACTTTTCAAATCAAAAGGAAGGAGGAGAGTTTGCGGTTCGTGTGTTTCTTGGTTCTCAAGCGTTTCTCAATTGAGTCGCCGTAAGCTATACTAAGTTGAACATTTCCATAAAACTAAGTTTTACATAATTTGTAAATGCTGTACAATTTTTATATCTAAAAGTAAAAGGAAGATATGTTAATTTTTATTAACTATATTCAATTACTCTGGTAATTTAGCATGTTGATATAGAATAGCTACATTTAAAAGTTCTGATTACGAGTTAAAAAATAAGAAATATCAATACAGAGGGAGTAAATCAATGTTTTACATTCAAAAATTGTTGAAGGGTTAAATTTGAACAATACCCAATATTCACGATCATAATTTAGTTTGTGGAAATTTTGTTGTTTTAGAATTTTCAAGATTAAAAAAGAAACGTAACAAATTTAAGATTTTGTAAAAGTAGGCGCCCCCAAAGATTCGCTAAAAAATTAAGTATACTTGATGAAAAATACAGCCAAAACTTAATAAGTTAATAAAAAAAACAAAATTGTATCGTCAAAAATCTTTAAGAGGAAAGACCAAATTATATCATATTAATTTAATAAATTATATATTTTTATCCTTTTTAGAACCATAGAAACTTTGGTTAAAAATGTTTTTTTTTTCATCGGCCCGTTTTAGGATCAAAGTATAGTATCTGTGCTTTGTGATCATGCGGGCTGGGTTCTGTCGAACTCCCTAATGCAGGGAGGAACTCGGAGGAAGCTTTGCCGAAGGGCAAGGTTTCCTTCGGGGAGGTAGACAGGACCTGAACCCGTCCAGGCGGGTTCAAAGGTCATATTTTTGGCCGAGCCTACGGGCTCGCGGGCAACCCACATTAAACCGGCCTTGTGCCACATTTAGTCCTCGTGGGTGGATTAATAAATACTAAGTTTACAAGTAGTATGAAAAATTTGAAAATTCTCGTCAGATAATTGTCGGATTTTAAATGAAACTTTTAGAAATTATTGAATTCACAAATAAATTATTTTTTCAATGTTCCATTTTTAGAAAATCTTTGTAAAAAGATGTTTTTTTTTACATGTTAACCCAAACCCAAACTTATTTAATTTTGGGAAATTTCGAAAAATTCTTTTTTGTAGCACTTAATGTTTATAAGGACAAGTCTTCGGAGAATTTAAATTAATTTTTTTTGGGTCAAGCACGGATCCCAGTTAAATAAAAAAATCAGATCTGGATTATAAAAAAAAAACAAAACAAAACAAAATGGAATAAAAAATAAAACTAATACATTACTTAATTAGAAAAGCTTTTAATTGTTTTTATGTACAAAATATTGACACTTGTATTTTCTTTTTCGATGAATAATGAATTTTTTTACAAGAATTGATTTTAATTCAAATTAGAATCATTTTTTACTTAAAATTTTGCATATATTTGTAGCGGTCAAGAGATATTATTTACTAATCGTAGATGAAAAAGCTTACTACAATTCAACGAACCCCAATATATTTGAAAAAGAATTTTGAATTTATTTTAAAGTGTGTAAACGTGCCGATTTTTGTAAATATGGATGTCCAAATGCAAAATTATCAGAAAATAAGAGCGGTAACTAGTAATGACTGTAAACCAAGGTACCTAAAATTCAATAAAATATTAAATTGCTTAGAATACTTCCTTATTTTAAGATTACTGGGTAGTTAATATAAGGCGTTCACATTTATATTCAAGTAGTTGTTACAGTTATTTCCCCTTTTGAGAAAATATTTTTGAAACTGAAATATTTGTTTCAAGTCAGATAAATTAAACTTAAAATCAGCTAATCTTCCTCAAATAAAGTATCAGAAAAGTATATTTTATTTTTGAAAGGATTTTTAATAAAGAGAATTACGTTGTGTTGACAGATTTGTAAATATGGACGATTTTAGTGGGTTTTTTTTTCCAATGATAAAAATAACAACTCATACCAATCAATTTAAAAATTCAGTTTGAAATACAGCAAAGTATTTTGCTTATTGGAAATACAGTGTAACCCCTATATAAGCGAGTTACGGGACCGGAGAATAAGTCTCTTATAGACGGGTTTCTCTTATATCCGAGTATAAACACAGGCTCTAATTTGGGACCAGAGAAAATCTCTCTTATATCCGGGTTTCTCTTATATCCGGGATACACTTTATTAAATTTAATCTATAAACTTTAGATTCATTAAAATAAAAGCCCCAAGAAAGAATTTTCATTCTTAAAATAAAAAATGCATTTTTTAAAAACCTTATCCTTCGGTATCGATTTTTTTTTTTTGATTGTAAGCTATAAGCGAAAACATATTTTGAGTTATAAAAATAAAAACAAGGTTTAATTTTTTAAAAATTATGACAGGTTTTGCGACTGTCAAGTTTACTGATTGTCAGCAATCAAAAGTACAATAATAATCAACAGTTGAGTAACACATTAAATTTGAATACATCTTCTCCAGAGAAACTACCTATTTTTTGCATATCTTCCGCCACCAAAAAAAAAAAAAAAAATCTCCTCTTCAAAATTAGGATTAAGTAGGGAAATTTAGTAAAGCTTAGCTTAGTTTTGGTTCAAAGTTGTATCTATCGAGCACCCAGTGAGTTTCAGATTCACTAGAAAGTACTTTTCCAAGAGCTTGAAATTTGTTTTAATTAGTACTGTAAAACACTTTTAGTTTGTCTGTCTCTCTTAGTTAGGCTAGTCTAGTTGCGTACTTTTCACTGGTTGTAGTGGCCAGTGTTTGTACCCTAGTAAAAGCTCAGGATCTCGAAAATTGGTTTTCAAGACAGACCTGCACACTCCTCTTGGTGGATTGGCGCAACTGAATCTTCCTACTCTCATAAACCTTGTGCCGTACTAAACTAATCTTAGTAAATCTGTATTGGTTTCAATGCTGTTTAAATCTTCTTAAATAGAGAGTTCGACTGTTCGTTCCTTGTCTGTGTTACGACGAGGCTCTTTAGATAACATTTTTTTTTTACTAAACTTTGGACTTATAACCTTTTAAATTTAAACTTTTTCATCTCACATGATGTCGACAAATAGTAGACGAAAGCGTTGTGACATTCCAGCCAATATCATGATTGGCTTTCTCGGTGCCGGCCGCATGGCCCAGGCGATGGCACGAGGTCTCATTTCAGGAGGTATGTTATAGAAACGTTTTCCCCGCTTCAAGTTATTCCTCTTTAAACCAAGTTTCTTTATAACGATATATTTTTTTATTTTTTAACTTGCAAAATTGTCATTTCTCGCTTAAATTAAGTTTTTAAAATATTTCAGAATTAAATTTTGTTTTTCGTGCAAATTTATTTTTAAATTTCATCCATTTGGAAAATTTTAAAAATAAAATAAGGATTGATATTTAATTTTCTTGAATTAAAAGAAAATCTTATCAAACAAAAAATATCGATCTTATCCAACCAGATAAATTGTCCATCTTATTTTTTTTTAATTATATTAGTAAATTCAGTCTTTCTCCTCCTAACATTGTTGTTGTTTCAATGTTTTACTTTTTACAGGTTGTTTTTTAATGTTTTACATTCATTTCTCTTCAGAAAACTTTTACTTTCTCTCTAAGAGTTTTTTAGACGAATAAAAAAATAAATAGCCACAGTGCTTGTTTTTGTTATTAAAAAAAGATTAAAAGTTTCTTTTATTTAAATTAAAATGATTGTGTTTTTTTACTCTGTGCAATTTATGCGATTTGTAATCGTGTAGTAATAATAAACAAATTAATGTGGATCAATCAATAATTCAGTAACCAATCAATCTTTTTATGTCCTCGATTTTAAAAGTTTACAACTTTTTTTATTCAAAGTATGCACCTTACAAAATGTGTCATTTAATAAAATTGATTGTAACTGAAGTTTTTGGTCCACTAAACAAGAATATTAAAATATAAAAATTCTAGCAATCTATAAGTTGGCTGATGTAATGCATGGGGAAAGTAGCCTTTCAAACACATTTTTTAACTGATTATGAATATTCCCTATAAATCTCTACATGTGTAGATCTTTCTGCAGTAAATTCTCTGTAATTTAATATAAACTTAATAAGAATCGTGTTTTTCTATAAAAACTTAAAATTTAATTTAAAAGGTTACTTTTTTGGTTGTTTTTGTTGAGCTCACTCAACTTTTTGTTGATTTGTAATTTTTCTTTCATAAATAAATAAAAACAATACCAGTTTCAACTTCAAGTCATGATCTGAAATGATTATCTTGATTGTTAATCAAGTGTTTGTTCGTTACCTACAAAATTTTATTCTTTCATCCTTTGTTCAAATTGTCTTGACAAAGTAATTTGATAAAAATAGGGTTAATGACAATGTTCTTTGAAAATTGCGATGAGTACAATACAAACTACATGTTGTTGTGTGATGGTTAACGAGCTAGTTTCCCAGATGGTTGGTGGCGGGTTTGATCCTCACTGGGTGCCTCATATTTGTCGCTTTGTGTCAAATCTTAGGTAACTAGTAGTATTTCAAAACCGGAAAAGTTTTCTTTGGATAATTCTATTAATTACAAATATTTACAATTTACAAAAATGTACAATAAAAGTCAAAGGTGGTCAATGTTTGGTGAGACTAGAGATGAAGTCCTCATATAGCCAAAAACTAATTTTAAGGAAAGTCTGGCTATATTTGTGAAAACCTAATAATAGGAAGAAAAATACTCTTTTTCTTTTTCTTGAACATTTTTAAGGTTTTTAATTGCAGATTAAGCTTGTCATGAAAAAATATGGTTGTATTTCTTATGATTTAATAAGAACTGCTAGTGTGCAATGAACCTCATTGCTTATGATATTCAGGACCATCACATTAACTTTGTGTGCATCACCATGAGTAACCCCTGGTGTCCACAGAAGCCACCTATCATTCCATCCTTTTCACCTGGCCGCTTTCAAATAACTGCCTTTTTATATGTCACTAGTACCATGAGAATGATGGGCCTTTTCACTTCCTCTATTAGATTGGAAGTTACTAGTTACTATGTCAATGCTCTCAATATATATCAAACAAGATTATTAAAATTTAATGTATGCTATGTAGCAATACATCAGGTCGTTTTTTCCGTTTATGGCTTAAAACGTTCTCAAACGCCTCATAATTTTTTTTGTTTTTTTGAATTGTTTAATAACCCAAAAAACATCTGAATCTTGTATAAAATTGAACAAAATTATTAAAAAAATCCAAATTATGCACTAAAGTAGGTATGTCCCAGGTAACGCTAAAAAAGTGGTATACCCTGGAGAAAAAAGGTCCCCAAATTGATAAAAATTTTTAACTTGTAAATGTTTATGTTAAAATTAAAGAGGGAAGACCAAAGTATTTTTTGAATATTTTTTCAGATTTTTTAATCCTTCCTATAAATTTTAAAAATTTTATTTAAAAATCTCATTTTTTCTTGAATAAAAAAATAATCAGTAAAATTGATTTATCGACATTTCTGCCCGAATTTGAAAAAAAAAAAAATTAGTTCAAAAATCAATTAAAATTCAGTTACACCTTTTTTTTTTTTTTGTTATCTTAGGAAATTTAGAATGATTAAAGTATACTTAATGTAATTTGAAAGAAACATTACTTACTTTTTTAGCAGAAAATTTTTTAATAGAGATATTTCCAACCGAAGTACTCGCGCGGGTGCGTGATTGAAGGGTGTTAATTGACGGGTGTCAATATATTGACAACTTACGTCAAGCGAATTTATCGTACGGTAGCGCAGAAGTGATGTAATTCGTTCTAATTTTAAGTGAACCTGGATAGTAAATTTAAAAAAAAAAAATAACTTTCTTAACTGAATGAATGCAAAGCAATTTCTGAAGTAAAAAGAACTTGCTTCTATCAAGAGAAACAAGTCTATCTCGTGACATTATTTCAAAGCTGTGCACCCATACGTTCGTTGGAGACGATTTTAAGTACAATTTTGGAATATTAAAAATTATTTTTAAAATGTTAACGGTTGTCAAATTTTTATGAGCTTTCAAATTTATGATCTTTAAAAAGTAGGGAACATAATATGTTATTTCCATAAGGCTTCATACAGAAACTTAATTTTAAAATATATAACAACATTTTGTCATATTGTGTATTTAAAATAGAAAAAAAGAAAAAAATTATTGGAAAAATTCATTTTTCATCAAAATTTTTTTTTCAGATAAGAATTACCGTAGTATATGTTATTCAGAAAAGTCATAAAAAGTTTTTTGAATTAAATATTAGTCTTAGTTTTATTGGGTTTTGTATGTTTACAATTGAGGTAAAAGTTTGGACAATTTTGCACATATTTTAACAAAAAAAATCGATGATTTAGAATCTTCAGAGTCTTGTGCATTTAATTGAAAAAAATTATCAGGCTTCAAAAATAAATTTTTAAAGTTTTCATAAAATTAAGTTCGAGGGGTGTAACAGATATAAAAAAATAATATTTATACCATGACTTTCAAAATGACAAACATTTCTAAAATAATTTCAATCATTTGTGAATAAGTTCTGAAAGTTTCATTAAAATCCAACAAGTACTTGATTTTTGCAAGATTTTCCAATCAATGTGTTTTTTTCAACAGAAAACAGTGAAAAACAAGTAATGTTAATATTACGTAATTTTTGACCTAAAAAAAACAAGATTTTCAACCTAAATTTAAAAAATGCTGCAAATGAAAAAAATTTTTTAAAAATAATTAAAAAATACCTTGGTCTTCCCTCTTTAATTTTAACATAAACATTTACACTTTACAATTTCTTTTATCAATTTGGGGACCTTTTTTCTCCAGGGTATACCACTTTTTTAGCGTTACCTGGGACATCCCTACACTAAAGCTTAACTTTACATTAAAAAGGAATCAATAAAGCCATGTTTTGTTTGATCTGATGGTAACATGTTTTTCTTATTGAAAATGGAATTATGCAATTTTGGTTCAATAAATAAATAACAATCTATATTTCAATGATCTGTTGCTACTTTAACTTAATGTTAGCAAAATACAAATTGGCAGATCTTTATTTTCTCTCAGTCGAGAGTGGTTATTTCTTGTATGTACTCAAGTTTTTAAAGTTATTTAAGCATTTAACAAATTGTTCCAAGAACTATTTTTGAAGCTACACAATGTTTCTGGTCAGTTCTTATAATAGACATGTTATATTTAAGTGAAAAAATGAAAATGTGGAAATGCTTATACAGATTAGTATTTTCAGTTGTTACTTTTTACTACAATATTTCAGCAGATCAGTTCTCCAGCCTTCTGCAGGTGAGCAAGATGGCCAATGATTTTAAATATTATTAATATTATTTCCTGGATTCTACCTTCTGGAGAAGGTTGAAGAATTAACCAGCCAAAAGGAAAACAACATTGATGAAGAGTCTGAAAAAAAAACAAAAAAACTATCATGCCAAAATGATCCATCACCTTTAGAACTTTTGACATTTATTTATAACAACCTTATTTTTTTTTTTTTTTTTTTTTTGTTAGTGTTTTTTTTTTCTACCACAATAGAAAAACTTTTGTAAGGCTATGACATTAAAATGCTCTAATTTAAGGAATAAAAAATTCCCAGTTCAATTTGCAACTTATTAATGTGGGGTCTGTATTTGTGAACAGCTTAATAGTAATTTTTGAATGTGTGCTTGTTACAAAAGCTGTAAAGGAAATCATATGAACATTGAAAGAGGAAAAACAATAAAAAATTAATTACTGCACTAAATAATGACATCTGTATTTTGTAGAAAGATTTTTATTACATTTTTTATATAGAAAGAACATTCTTCTACAAAATAAACAGTTTTCTACAATAACGATTAATATTTTCCCTTTTTTTTTGTTTTTCCCTTCAATCATGACCAAACAATTTTTCTAAATTATAATCCCTAATCAGCAGGAGTCTAGTGTTAAATGATTTTTTCAACATAGAATACTTATAACTTAGAAAGATGTTTTATGATGGAAGAACTTTTGCAAATATAAAAATGAAAATATTTGAAATGAATGATATCAGTATTCTCAGTTACTTAATTCACATCAGAATTGAGTCAGCTTTAAATTTTAGTTTAAGTGAAAGTATTTCCTGTAATTTATTTGCAAATAATTATAAATTCTATGTTTTGGAATTGATTTATCAGACTTTGAATAATAATAATAATAATAATGACGATCTAGAGAATTATTTATTAATTTTGCCTCTACATGGTTGCTGTATAATATTTCTCATTTTTGTGCTGAAATATTTTGTTTTCCTTCTTGTGGGAGCTTCTTGTCTCACACCAGCCAGCCATTGCATGAGACAGAGAAAAAATTCTACTCTGATTACCTAGTCTTTCTGTATTTCCTTCTTAGATAGTCCTTGGCTTTAAAAAAAATGCTATAAACTATCCTGTAACCATGGAAAGTGAAATAAAGACAATCTATCATCCTGGGTTGAATAAAGTGTTGAATTTGAAATTCTAACAAGTACAAAAATAGACACCTGAAGGCCACGATGTACAATGGTTGAAATGTGAGTATAACAACTAAACCAAGCATATATTTGACAATTCCTTTAACAAACTATAAAGTAGAATGGTGCTATAAAAATGCTGGCAAAAATTAGTGATGGATTAAATTAAGGTATATAAAATAGGTGATGCTGCATATTTGGTAAGATTGGAAGGGTACTGTGCATTACAAGTTTCTTCCACAAAATTAAACTTAATTCTGACAAGTACTGTTCCTAGTTGGACTGATTAAAAATCAGCAATCAAATAAAAGCATCTAGAATTGTCCAATCAGAGAGATGTCATTTTCTATCAGGATAACGCTAGACTCTGTGTCATTATTTTTAGGCTTATCAGAAATTGGTAAAGCTTGATTAGGATGTCCAACTACACTTGCTGTACTCGACCACCTATGTGTTCAGAATTCTCTTAATGGGGAAAACCTCTAATTCTCTGGAAGCCTGTAAAAACCACTTAGACCATTCTATTATCCAGAAAGCTGGTGAGTTCTGAGAAGAGGGACTCATGAAAGATGATGAAATGTAGTAAGACAAAATGGCACAAATGTGTTTGAATAACTATATATACACACATATCTAAATAATGTCTTTTAAATTCACTTAAAATGTCTACAAATTTTTGTCCCAACTTTATTATTAGATGTCTTATGTTTTGGGTAAATTTTACTTTCTTTTTAGTTTATTTTTATATTTGTAAAATTTTTGGTGCTTTTCTAGAGTTGTTAAGTTTCATTTATTTTCTTTTTATTCAGCCAAATAGAATTTTCATTTATTCTTTATCTCTTGAAAATGCATTCTTTTTTCCATTCAAGGACATTTTTGATTCACTTGTTTTCTTTCTATAAGCAACCATTTAAAAAATGCATTAGACTTATTTGTTGTGTGTGTTGGGTATCTTAAAATGTTTTCTGTACAATTTTATTTGGTCAAGTGAAGGCATTTTATTGGTAATAATTTGAGCTTGAATATAGAATATAACAATACAATAGCCACATGAAACAATTTTAAATCTAAACTGTCCTGAGTTATTTTAAATATATTGTCTTTGCTTTACGGTGTTAAATTAATGTTGCTTTTAGAAGTTTCTAAACAGTTTTCTTTCTGTACTGTTCAAACAACACAAAAGAAAATTGTGAACATTTTTAAGTTTTAGCTGAATAATGATTAATGTTGACAGTATATGATGTGATTGCATAAGCTTGAATTCTCAATTTTACAGGATACTCACTGTATCAAGAAGATGGCATAAATCTCTTAACTAAGTATGCATAACTGATATCTATTTGTAATGTAATGGGGAAAACTAAAATTGGCATTCCAACCAGAATTATGGGCATTTAGAGAAAATGGTTAAATTAAAAAGAAAGGGTTCAGGGTTGAGAAAGAAGAAAACAAATAAATTTTATGACTGAGAGAAAGGAGTTTATTATTATTATTATTTTTTTTTTCCAAGACAAGAATTATCTTGGTCACTTACAGGTTGCAGATATATTCAGCTGGCATAGATGCACAAAACTTTCAACTTTTTTTGATACAGTATTCATGAAACTTTGAAAGATAACTTAACCTTTTTTTAAATAATTACTCTATCTGTTGTTTGTTGGAAAGCTTTCAAATTAATTTTTTTTTGTCATTTATTGCCTTGGTGCTAAATTGTTAATTGGTGTTAATTGCAATTATATCTAGAATTTAGTAATCATCAAGTGTGTGGAAAACAATGATTGTGGCTTGAAGAACAATGAAAATTTTAATATTCAGGTTAATATAAATTTTAACAAACAAACTTACAAAGGTTACTTGCTTGAATGATGGAATTGCTCTGTAAAATAGTGTCATTATTTACACTTCAAAGAATTTTATTAAAAAATGAAAAAAAATAATTAAAAATTAATTAAAGCATTGGTTTGTGTATTTGGTGACAGTAATTGTGAGTTCAATCCTTGGGCTGGATAGTAAAGACACGGATTCAAGCAGTATTAAAAACAAACTTGAGATATCCTTAGTTATGGACAGTGGAATAAGAACAATCGGTACTACTATAGTATGCACTCTACTGTGCTATGAATTATACCGTGACATTATCTCACCTCTCATGCCATCCACCTACAGTCTACCTGAATTCTACCATCACCTCACCTTAGCTCTCATGTGTCCTGTCCAGATAAAAGGAAGGAAATGGAGACCCCTCAAATCAGAATCCCCCTAGGTCTGAAACTGTTATCATCAGCTGGATAATCTCCTTCAGATGAAAATGTTGCTGAAAGATTTTTATAAACATGACTGCGAAAACAGCAGTTGCATGGTTAAGAGAAAACAATCTGCTAAGATACACTATAGTGTTAGATTAATGCAGTAGACCACATGCTATAGTAGTAAATGAGGTAGACTACATGCTATAGTGTTTGATACCATGGTAGACTGAATACTATAGTAGCACTGAACAATCTACCCTCATAGATTGAATAACTGGTTCACTTTGAAGGTTACCCATATTGACAGACACTTGAAGAAGAGGCCAGAGGACATAATGGCTGAAATGTTGTGATAACAACAGCAAAGACAAGGATACTCATTTCAAGGATAGTTCCTCACCTCAGAATTATAATATTTATATTTTTAAGATTTAGTAAAACATATGCATACAATAATAATGTTAAAATGGATTTTTTTTGTTAATAAAGTATATAGTAGGGAAATATGGTAAATGTTGTAATGATAAAAATGTAATTTAGTTTTTCTGCTATTTGTAAACACAAACATTCAGAAAAATTTCAATGATTTTAGGCAGTTCTTGTCCCTAGCAATAAAATAAATACATGAATTTGTCTTGTTAGGATAAAAGATTTTAAAATGACACATTTTTATTATTAAACATATACAAGCAAAAATGTGATAAAATGCAAGAAAAGGGAAATTAATTCAACCTAATAATAAAAAGCATAAATCAATTCAACCATTAATGTTATCATATGCGATATAATAAAAAGTTAAAAACTGCACATATCAGAATGTCTTCCTTATAAGCACATCAATTACATCTTGTATTTCTGTCTATATTTCTGAGATGAGGCATTGTAAATATTTACATTGTTTGGACTGTTGTCTTCATCTTTATTGCCATATTCACAACGTTGTACACTCTGGTCTTCTTCAGGTGATATACACTGGAATGTTAAACCAAACACTTTATTTAGTCCATTAGATTGTTATAATTCCACATGCCATGCCATTAGATATCTCATTTTCAGTCATATTTCTTTGTCTATCAGCCTTGCAATCTCATATACTTTTTTTGCTCTTCCAGTAATTTGAAATGTGTCTTCCAATAACTTGAATGTGTTGATCACTAAAAAAAAACACTAGATAAGATATTGTCTGCAGTTTAATTTGGGATTTATTTGTTAGTTGATCAGTAATTGATTAGAGTACCTTTCCAACTCTTAACCAGAAATTGAACTATGATTATAAAATTCAGCTGTCATCAGAAAATTTGACTCCAAATGCAAAAATAGATAAAGTTTTATTTAATTCAATGGCAAATAGTTTCAGAAATGTCTTTGTTTACAATATGAGCAGAGAAACTTGTCCACGCTATTAGTGTACTTCAGCTGTATTCAGATGTTCTTGTGTTTTTCTTTCTTTCAGTATCTGGTAATGCTTTTTTAGATTTGGAACCGACAAAGATTGGCAAGATTTATTAAAATTGTTCATATTCTCAAAAAATGTTTTTTTTTATTTAACTTGAAATATCACTATAAAACAAGCAGCAAATGAAATGCTTAAATGAAAATTTAATCAATACAAATAAAGAATGCATCAATAATAATTAAGTGATTAAAAGAACAATGATGTTAAATGAAGTCATTGAAAATTTTTCATGTTTTTTATATATATTCAAAAAAATTAAATGATAAAAGAAGAATGAAAGCAAAATTACTTTTCTTTTCTTGTGTACTTTTTTTCAGTTGTTAATGATGATATCAGTTCCATAATAACAAATTAATAAGGGAATAATCCCCAAATAATAAATTAATAACAAACTAATAATCCAAATAATAAATTAATAACAAACTAATAATCCAAATAACAAATTAATAAGGGAAATAAATCCCCAAATATTATTTGTAGAGGTATTGTACCTACTTACAGTATTTAGGAACCAAGTTTTATGAAGTTGGCTTCGTAGTTCTGGTGGGGTATGTAAAAATTTTGTCTTTTTGTTTTATCCATTCATTTTCTTATCAAATGGTGATGGACATGGGGAAAGTTTGACATTTCAGAAAGCTAAATTTTACAAATTAAACTTTTTTTTCAAAAATTTCATTTAATAATTTCAGTAAATTGACGATAATGTAGCTCTTTGTCTCTAGATGACTTCATGGCGCTACTTTTCTCAAGGTTTTGCTACTTTCACTTAATTCTTATTTAGGATTGCACTATTCTTTGCCATGGTTGTCAAGTTAGATTAAGGGCAGACGTATGAAGTATGAAATCCTATCAAGCTGGAGCAACTTATCCAATGAGTGGATATTCCATCTAGTAAAATTTTTCATTTTCCTTCTTGTTTTAATAACATTTATATATTGTTACACTTTCTCTATAATGAAGCAAAAACAAAAATCTATACTGAAAACGATGGGGGGATTCTATACAGAAAGAAGTTATGTTTATTAAAATAGAAAAGAGTAAAAATAAGCCATTTAAAGAATTAAAGAATCAACCAGCTACATTTTATGCTTTTGTCTCTTTATGATTTGAACTGAGATATTCAATAGTTTTTTTTTGTTTTTTTTCTAATCATGTCTTCAAGTCCAAATTTCACCTCATTGATATGATCTGATCTCTGATCAACATTCTGTCTTTATCTCAAGTTCACTTTTGAATTTTGCTTAGATTTTTGCTTTCAATTTTTTGCCTTTGTTAGTCAGTTACTAAATTAATGACACCATTCTTCTGAATATATTAGTAAGCAAGATAGGGGAAACTTTGATCATTGTCAAACTTTCTACATGTTCTAGTTAATAAAAAGAATTAAGATAAAAACGTACTTACTCTTTATATGTGTGTATCTATCTTTTAGTAACCATTTTTCTTTCACTATTTATATTGTTTGAACTATCATCCTCATCTTTGTTGCCATATTTATCACAACGTTTTGGCCATTGTACACTCCAGCCTTCTTCAGGTGGTTGGAATATCAAACTGAACCATTTATTTTGCTCGCTGAGGTAGATTGTTCTAGTTCCATGTGCCATGTCTAATGGATGTCAGTTATCAGTTATCTCCTGTTAATTTCCCTCTCCAAGTTCTCCACCACCTTAACCAGGTATGGAACTCACACTCTTTGGGTCCTGTCACTGGATCTAACTAATGCCTTTATCCACTGTACCATGTGTCCTTGAGGACATCTGTGTATGAATTTCTGGGTATTCAGCATACATTTTTAACCAGTGCTCATATTGCAATTTTTGCTGTTATCATTGCATGTTTTTTGCCAGAGCTTATAATGCAATTTACATTATTATTATTTTTCTCTGGTACTCCTTATTACTGGTTCCCATATTGTATTCATTTCTATGCTTGGTGAAGGCCGGAGTGTACAACAGCCGAAACGTTGTGATAAATATGGCAACAAACATGAGGATATAGTCTGAGCAATGTAAATAGTGTACATAATACCTCATCTCATTTTATTTTTCTTCCTCTGAAATTTTAAATATAACCTAACCATCTGGGTGGGAGGATAAACTGGTGAAGGTGACTTGCATTTGGTTCAATCAACTTCATTATGTTACCTGTGAAAAACTTATAAGCTATGGATTTTTGTTGGTCTGGGCAAGAATTTGATCAACTGTTTCCTCAACGTTGGGCAAACAAGCTGAAAAGGAGAAAACATGCCAATTGGAAGAAAATGACACTTTGTGAAATGTAAAATCATACAACAGCTATGGAGCTGTTTCATCCCAATCATTCTTTCTCTGCTCTTGAGACACTGAGAGACATCTGTTTGTTAAGTAATGCTGGTGTTGCTAACATATTTGTAGTGAATTTATTTTAAGGTCAACTTTTTCTAATGCATGATGTTTGGGTGGAGCATGCCAGTTTTTGCTGGACAAGAGGGCAGCAAATTTCCAACTGAAATAACTCATTCTATCCAACACGCTGACTAACTCATACATACTCTGTTTACATGGACTTCTGTCCAGGGAAATAGACAAAATTAATTAGCTTCTCAAATAAACCAAATGGCCGGTCACAAAGTATTTTTCAGTTTTGGCCTGGGTTTTTAAGTTTCCAAAATTACATGAAAATCAATACAGATATGACTAATAGGTTTTTAAATAAACAAACTCTACAGTGACCAAAAATCCTGTATACTTTTGGCAAACTCATTAGTCATATATTGCCAACTTCACAAGGGTTATGGAGTTAGGCTGGGGGGTTAATTTAAATTGAAACTCTTCTGAGGTCTTACATGTATTTTATGGGTTCAAATGAATATTTTTAAACTGGACTTTTCCCTTCAGTTCAAATAACCACTCTCTCATATTTTTATCTTAATATCACTATTCCTTCACTCGAAATTATCAAGTTTCTCAATACCTTAAGTCACTAATTGCTTTCCATGCACTAGTATGACTCAACCAGGGCCCTGTTACATAATTTTCAATGTAATTACATTATGTTACTTTAATTTTTACAAAGTATTTTGCTTAAAAAATTATTTAGGAAACCAAACAAGGTTTAGAGATTGCAATGTCTTTATTTTGAAAACTTTATCTTCTATTTTGGGCAGTCATATTGATCAAAGTGAAAACTGTTTTAAAGTCTTATAAAAATGCAACAAATTACGTAGCACTTATTTTGATTAGCCAGACTATTTAGAACAATTACTTTGCTACTTATGTAAACTTAAAAACAGTCTTAGTTGGTAATAATATAAATGATAGATGGCTACAAAAGGGCATTGTAAGTGATTTACAACTAAATAATGTACCTGTTTTCAGCACATGGCAATAATTGTAAGTAAAATGATGCACTAATATAAGTAACCAAGTAATCATTTTATGTTCTCTGACTATTGGTGCCTTATAAAAATTGTTTTTGTAATAAATCAAGTCAGATTTTGTTCATTAAAAATATCTCTCTCCCAAACTAAAATGCTGTTATAATTTTCTTGGCCGGAGTTCAAACAAAATATGTTTGCACCAAAAAAATTATTACAACATAAAAGCACCACCACCCCTATCCCCATTCTGTGAATTCCACATTTATTTAAAGTGAATCCATTTCAGTTTTGGGGATTTGGGCTTCAAATTCATAATTAAAAATCTACTCCAATCCTTATACTTTTTGATTACACGTAAGAGAGGTTTTCCTTTTTTTTTTTTTTTTTTTTTCTTTTTTTTTTTTTTACTTGGTCCAATATCCACTCAAAATAGAGGGTTATTGAGTGAGGTTGTTGTATGGGTTTAAGAGGCGGAAGTTAATACAGATTATGAGGATATATTGAATATATAACGTTTGACCCATAGACTTGAAGAGGTTAAGATTTTAGTAATCGGGGGAGCATCTTCTCAGGAGACTGTTCCACAAAGAAATGGTTCTTGGGAAGAAGCTGTCTAAGTGGAACTTCTGACCATGAAACATGAAGTGAATGAAAATGATTCAATCCTGAGTACATAGCATGATTAAAGGAGTAAAGACATTTCCTGATGTCTCCAGTTATTAGTAATGCAGTCTTATATTCCATATGATGTATTAGTATCGATGTTAGTTATTTTGGATTAAATAAGTCAGCACTTTTATTTGTAGTAGGGCAACTGTCCTATTAGAATTTGATTAGAAAATGATGTTTATAGAATTTAGCAGCATTTTAAAATATACTTAATTTGATATCTGGAAAATGGAAATGATGCAATAATTATTTTTCTTACTTCAGATTGAAGATCAACCCCATTACATTTCTAGAGGTTGCTACTATATACTCATACTTACTATGTAAACACGTGTAAATATAAATGCGTACTGGCAAGTATGTGTGCACACATACACTATATATATATATATATATATATATATATATATATATATTCCAAAACTATGCTTACAAACTCATTAATTTGATGAAAAGCAGTAAAATAGGGTAGCAGTATAGACAAGATGTCAGGAAGCAGCAGTCAGAAATGAGTTGGAGTCAGTTTACATGAACTGAAATTAAAACACCATTAGAAAATTTGCTGACAGAAGCATTATTTTTAATTTTTTTTGGTAGTGTGTATTTTATATACATTTGTGCATATATGTAAAACATTTGATATATAGACATATAGTTGTGTGTGTATAATTATATACATAAATAATATATACTAAATCTATCTTGGAATAGTCAAGCTATTATATCTTGAGAACTGGTTGTGTGGCCTTGCTGTAGTAAATTAGAGAGAACCTTATTGTGTATGTGTCAACAGATATTCTCTTATGGTTGGCAGTGAATTCCATTGAGTTATCTTGTGTATTGTGTAACTCTTAGATTCATCATGACAATGTACCAGCTCATTCATTCTTCCTGTTTTCTTTAGGATTTTTCTTTCTTTCTGTTTTAGCAAAAAAAAAAAAAAAAACCCTAAAAAAACTACATCCCCTAAATATACCCCTTCCCCTGCCTTTTGTTTTATCAATATTAACTGGCTGGTTGCTTTTCAATCAAAACTTCAAAGTTATTTTGGCCTCAGAATCTCAGTATCTGGTCATCCTGGGTAAGACAATAAACTATATCTGACAGCAATGTCTCTGATTGGGAGATTGGAGGTTTTGAGGAGCATGGAACCACCTCTTAACTGCTGTTGTTCTTAGGTCCACTCTGACCTAGGGTGGTAACACCTGTTATGGTCTCAGCTATAGGCAAATAGTGGATCCCAAACACCCAAACAAAAATCAACAGTATTTCTTATAATAAAATGAACAATACATTTTATAGTGAAATGACAATCAATGCAATACTAAAAAAATATAAAAATACATTTTATGATCTATTAGGTTGGTGCAAAAATAATGTCGTTTTCTCACATATGTTACTATGTGAGAAAACGACATTATTTTTGCATCAACCTAATACAAAATATTTATCTAAAAAACATACCTTTTACTCTGAAAATAAGTACAAAATATCTGTAGTTGAAAGCATAGAAATATTTAGATTTTGGTATTAAATAATCCATAGAAGTTGATATGCAGCTAAATAAAATCAACCAACCAAGTGCGTATCTGCTATGGATGTGAACATAGCATGCAAATGTGACATACTTATTGAACCTAACCTTGTGCTTGAAATAACTTAAACCAAATCTCATGTTATGAAGTTTTTCTTGTGTTCTTATAGTTTTTGTAGAGAGGGGCTACCATATACTATAGAAAATTAAAAATTACTAACCCCATAATTACAAGTAACAATACACCTATCTGAACTAAAAACAACTAATGTTGTATATCAATTTAATTGCCCAGTACAAGATTGCATCTTTTGTCATAACACAATAATCTACATCGAGTATACAATAACAACTATCTGTTGACAAACCACTTAAGTAATATTAGTGTGATTTAAAAAAAAAAAAAAAAAAAAAAAAATGAAAATAAAAACCATTGTGTCATCAACAGACAATTGTCTGTCCCTATGAGAAAAAAAATTCTAGTTGCTAACACCATCATTCTAAATCTGTAGAATAAATGTGAATGTCACTGTGTCACACTTTTTCAACTTTACTCCTAGAATCCATAGCCCAACATATAATACTGTTTTGGAATTGGGCCAACTCTGAGCAAATTAAAAATATTCCAGGCTGGATCTGGACCCACGTTCTTGAAATTTTGGATTCCCAATTTTTCATTACTGCGTTTGTTTTTGATGATTTTTTGCAACAAATCTTTTTTGTACACTAACAATTTTTATAACTTGGAAATAAATTTGGGAATGATTGAAATTAATACAAAATCTAGTGAAAGTCACCCATGAAATAAAAATAATTGTATGTATGGAAAATAAGGACCTACATACATCAAATTATCTTTAAATTAAGTGGTGGCAAAAGAATTATCATTGAACTTTTAAAAGGTAAGCTTAAATATTAATGCAATACTTAAATGCAATGATCAATTTTGAGTTCTTCTGTAGTTTATTGATGCCTATCACATCTACTCTCCCTATCTACTGTAACAATGACCCAATCAAGAGCTCCCTGCAGGAGTTAGCTTAAATGCCATCCGATCAGGCAGCTTTTAAGCTAGTTCTAAATAAATCTAATTGCCGATGTTGACTAAAAATACTAAAAATGACTGAAGCTAATACAAGCCAAGTGGTAATGTGTTAGTGGTCTTTTGAAAAGTCACTCTAACATGGAGTCATGGCGGCCTCCTCTTGTGGATCCTAAGATTACTAAAACTACTACTACACAATACACCTTAAAACAGTGTTTTTCAAACTTTTTTTTTACTGTAAGCCACAGCAAGAACCACATTTTGCATTGCAACTTATTATAATTCTGTAAAAAATCAAAGGCAGTCTCTTCACTATGTTCATTTATTTAACATTAACAATTTATATGTATATTTCTTATGCTCTGCACATATTGGAATTGTATATATCTATTTGTATGAATATAAAATTATTACTTTTAGAAAAATAAATTTAAAACAAATTCTGATACAAAGGTAAAGTAAATATTTGAAAAAATTTCATTTAATTAGACTGCAATTGAATTATTCAACACTCTTAATGGCTTTCATCAGCCTCTAAGATGAACACACTGCACACTAACTAAGTTTTGGCATGAGGTCTCTTTGTAAGATCTCAATCAGTCCACAACTAGTTTCGACAAATTTTTTCCTTGATATATATATAAGCAAATATGAAGAAAAATATATGGAAAAAACAAACAAAAATCCTTATATGCAATAATGCTGTTTTAATGTTAAAATGTCTACGTCGGACGTTTCGATCAATAAACCATCTTCAGGACATATTCAATATAAAATATAAAATATAATTAACATTATCAAATTTAACATGACAAAGACGATGGACACAAGAACAAGACTTATCCAAACAGATAACTGAAAGTTTTGGATAAGTCTTCTTCTTGTGTCCATCGTCTTTGTCATGTTAAATTTGATAATGTTAATTATATTTATATTGAATATGTCCTGAAGATGGTTTATTGACCGAAACGTCCGATATCGACATATCAGCATTAAAACAGCATAATTGCATATAAGGATTTTTGTTTGTTTTTTCCGTATATTTTTCTTCATACTGTCGGATCTATATCCATATATTTGCTTAAGCAAATATATGGATATAGATCTGACAGTATGAAGACAAATATACGGAAAAAACAAACAAAAATCCTAATATGTCAATGTCGGATGTAGACCATCTTCAGGGCATATTCATAAAACATAATTAACATTAGACTATATTTAATTCAACATGAAAAGACGATGGACATAGGAGTAAGTCTAATCAAAACAGACAACTGAAATTTTTCAAGATCAGCGTTCCGTTTCAATATGATCACGTCAGTGTCACATGGGCAATGTTGTGAAAACGTATTCCTAAAATAGAGTATTTTGAACAAAAAATGAAAAGAATTTTATTTTAATCTAAAACTTATATGTACGTTTGTCGAGGATTAATCTTGCTAGAAAAGGAGAAATATTAAAGAAGCCAGGTCTAGTATTCACCGTGCGTGAGATAGATATGCCTGCCTCATAAATCCGTCTAAGATTTTTATTATGAATATATTTTAAAATCTTCACAGAATCAAAATCAAGATTATGATCAGATTTAGTTGTGTGTACAAATAAAGCATTGTTTAAATTACCGAGGGAAATATCTCGTTTATGTTCGAAAACATGAGATTTTACGGACCTATGTTTCATCCACATATTTTAAGTCACAGTTGTTGCATGAGAATTGGTAGTTTGGTAGATGCAAGCATCGGATGTAATATGTTGGTTGCTGGTGTTATTTAATAAACTACGGATAGTTTTAGTAGGTAATATTGTAGTTTTAATTTTTAGCGCATTTAAATTATTGGAGATACGTTCGGTCAAATGGTTATTTGGCAGAAAGATGCGACCAAAAGAATTATCAGAGGCAGCTGAAAGTGTGCCTTTCACTGATGTAGTTGTAGTAGTGGTCTTTGAGGTGTCATTTTGCGCTGACGAATAAATTTTCAACGCTTTATTTTTAGCTCTCAGTAATAATTGTCTTGGATACGAAAGATTTGAAAAGGTATCCTCAATATAACTGAATTCATCATCTAAATATTTTGCTGGACAGATGTGAAGAGCCCTTAAGTAGAATACAATAATAATACCCCTCTTAGTGTTAGTATCATGGTGAGAGTAAAAGTGTAAATAGTCATTTTTACATGTGGGTTTACGATATACTTTGAATTTTAATTTATTATTTTTAATGAGTATTATGTCTAAAAAAGGTAAAGAATTATTAGACTTAAGTTCATAGGTAAATTCTATAGTAGGTTCTATTTTATTTAATCTATCAGTAATCGCGTTTAAATCATGTTTATGTGGGTAGATAAATAAAATGTCATCGATGTATCGGAAGTAATGTGTATCACCTGGAATGATATATTAAAAGGTACAGATTCAAGAAATATTCATGCTAGGAATCCAGAGAGAGGACTTCCCATTGGTAAACCAAATTTTTGTTTATAATAAATATTATTATACTGGAAGAAACAATGTGAAGTGTATAGGATGCATAATTTGATGCATTTCAAGATAGTGATAGGTAGCATAAAGTCAATTTTCTTAAGGTGGTTCTCTAATTGTTTAATACATTTATCAACAGGTATATTAGTAAATAAAGATTTAATGTCTAAGCTAGCTAGGGATTTGTTTCTTGCATCAATATTACTCAACTTATTTAGAAGAGAGTCTGAATTCTTTACATGTGCATTACTTATGGTGCCCAGAATTGGAGTGAGAAATTTAGTTAAAAACCTGGTGATATGAGGGGCTGAGCCTATACCCGAGATGATGGGCCTTAATGGAATGTCAGGCTTATTGGTTTTGGGGAGACCATAAATTTTAGGGATGATGGGGTGGTAGTTAATAAGGGAAAGCAAGATCTTATCTTCATTACATATCAGTTTCTTATAGGACCTATTAAATTCTTTTAGATTCTTAGAAACTTGTATAGGGGAGATGTGTGCATAAGTGTCTCTATCATTTTTTATTTAGATTGCAATGATATTCCAGTAATTCATAACTTCTACTAGGAACAAACAGCTTGCATATGGATAGAGAATGATTTCAGTGAATTTTGAAAAATAAAACACAAGGATGTGTTTTCTCACTGGATTTATTTAATTTATACAGCAAGACAATCCTAAGAGACCTAGAAAAACAATCAAGATTTATTTTTGGTGGACATGTTAACAACATAAAATATGTAAATGACAGGTTCCAAAAGAAAATTTAAAGAACTTTTAAACAAGGGAAGTAAGAAGAAAGGGCTAACTATAACAAGACAAAATTTATTGTTGGCAAAAGCTACAACCCAAATTGTGTATTGGGGACATCAAATTTGATCAACAACAAAAAGTTCTCATATAGCCACTTTTTTTACCCACAATTGTGTTTGTGTTGTTTGTTTTTTTTTTTTTTTTTTAACAAATTTAAAACCTTGTTAGATTTTAAAAGACACTTGTCATGTTTATCATTATAATTATGAGTAAGGTACATAGCATCCATTACAACACAATTCTTTTACAGATGTCTTTCAGAAACTAAGCAATGAGTGTTGAAGTGCTATGTAAGATCCATCTCTTATAGATGGCAGTGGATGCTGGACAATTTTCTCCCAGATGAAGAAGAGATCTTTGCTATTTAGATCAGGCTTGTTACATTCACATTTAAGACATTGTAATGTCTGACCTTTGTATTCAATGACTTTTCTTTTCTCAGTTTCAAAACAGACCCGTTATTCAATCTCCGATTCCATGCTTAGTTAATATTTGATTTAATACTCATCCATCTTTGTATGACTTGTCTGTTTCTTCCACCCAACCTAAGTATATGACTTTTCAGCACTACCAGACTCTGGCGTTGAACTCACAACCTGAAAGATTTAACTATCACTATAATCCACTAGGCTACTGAGAAACCTAGTGTTGCAATTATGGTGCCTTAAACCTAATATCTATAGTCAGAGGGTAGTCTGGCTCAGATGGTGGGACTGTATGAGTATCCTTGACTTGGGGTGAAGGGGTTAGTCATGGATTTTATGACATATCCGTACTTGTTGGGATATTTAATGTCAAAATCAGTTTTCCTTTTTTAGATTTTTTTTTTTTATTATACCCGAGTCTATAGGTAGACATTTGTTGTGTTTATACAGAGTCTATGGGTAGACATGGACCAATTTATATTTGAGACTGTAAGCATTTATTTGGTAGCTGGTTCCTTTTGGAAGAAAGTCTTACTGCAGGAGATGCACTTGGCATATTTTACACTCTGCCAACAGGGCATCAAGTGGTGGAATTTTTGTTGAGTGTCTTTTTTTAATCAGAGGCTCTCAGGTGGTATTCATCCCTATTTTAGGTCCACTGGGGAGGTTGTCACATAACCTGATGTGTGTGCTGATTCTTTCAGTAATCTAGCATTATTGTTTATTATCGTCATTCCACATTTTTCTCTCCATATACAATTTCAATGTTCCTCCACCCTTTTAGAGGGTGTCTAGTCTCTCCTTTGTCTTCCTTGCCACAACTGTATGGGATAAGATACACATAGCTCTTGGGTTTTTTCTTCCAAGGAGGGCTTGGTCCAGGAGTGATATTTTCAAAGGGTTGAATTGTTTTTTAATTTTGTTTTGATGTTGTATGGACCACAGATCCTGTCAGTCTTTTTAGATTTACTCCTTGTGTATCATAGATAGAATACAAAGAAGAAACTAGCCACCCACCAAAATTAAGACTGAAGGAACATTGAGAATATCTGCAAAGAGACATTGAAATCAGACATATATATATATATATATATATATATATATATATATATATATATATTGAAAAGGGTTGACATGAAGTCAAGATAATAGATTGGCAGAAATAAGAACAATGAGAGATGGTAAAGGGCAAAGGTTACTTAAGGAACTAAAATCAAGAAGTTGTGGAGAGTCATGATCATCCAAATCCTGAAAGGATATAATACATAAAATGAGTATATGACATTTTTGCTTCTTAGGGAGAAGATTTTGGTATGAAATATGTAAACTTTCCTGAAGGATATTTTGTTGTTGATCTAATAAAATTATTGATTGTTTTAAGTATTGCCTTTTTTTCATGTGGAAGCCATGTTTCTTTTGAAGCCAAATTCCTGTAATTTTAAAGCATTTTTAGATTGTAAAAGACACTTGTCTTTGTGCCTATAACTGTATTTGTTATATAAATTTATTTTGTTTTGTTTCTTTTGCAAGACAAAACTAATGTAAAAGAAAATTAATTTATACAACTGTTCATTTGATGATTGTTTGAAGAAATTAAAAGATGAAAAGAAGTATTGGAATCAAATGAAGACATCTTGGGTCAGTGATAAATACAAAAAATAAAGGCAAGAAAACTGGAAAAATGACACATGGAGCCTGGTTTTAGAAAAGAAACTCAATGAAATATCTTCATTTCCACTGATCCTGTTCATTTTTTTTTTCTTTTTGATAGACATATTTGAAGTTTCAGTCTATTTGTTCATGTTTAAATGGGATCCTTGTTCTATCTCCAGCCTTGGCCATGTGCATAGAATTCTATCCGAATTGACAAGAAATTTCTATTTAGCCAAATGGTACACATTGCCTAAAAGATATTTTGATATGGAACCAACAGAGCCTCAATTTCCTTGATGCACTCAAATGACAAAGTGTGCCTTGAAAAAAAACAAAACAAAAAACATTTTAGTGAAGTTCTTCTTTCTTTCTGTGTTCCTGTACATTAATTGACAATTGTAAATTACAATCCGATACACTACATGACCATAATACACATTGTAATATTATTTTTTTTTCTCTTTCAGGAGTGGTGCAACCTTCCAAAATATGGGCCAGTGACCCAGACCCAACAGTGCTGAAATTCATTCAGGTAATTTTATTTTTTTTTTTTATTTTTTTTTTTTTTTTGCTGTGTGAAGAATTCTTGCATCTGACAGTACAACATCCCAAAATGTAGGAAAACTAAATTCTGGGATTTTAGTCAAATCTTGAGATCACCCGAGCTTCCCATATGTGCCAAAATTGTTGTGATGGAATACTTAAAGAAGTGAAAAACAGTCCTGGTAGGTTTTCTGCTAATTTATGATTTGCAACCATTGTCTGTATTTCTGTTTATTAGTCTTTTTCCAATAAATAATAAAAGATAATTGGCATTGTATAGTTAAATATGTTTACTACCAGATTTTATGCTGTCATACAAGAAAATGATGTATAAATTTTTATATATCAACAATTTTAGGAAAATCTATGACAAAGTGGAAAAGGTTTTTTGTGTGATGTGCTTTGTCCTTTAGAAATTCATTGGATTAAAGTGATATTTATATTGTTACAACTACACATGCCTGAAGGAGAGGGGATGCTGAACTTAAATTTTTTTTTTTTTTTTTTTTTTTTTTTTAAATATGTTTGGGCATATAGCCTGATTTCATTTAGTTGCTTTTTCTTTGTTTTTATCATTTGTGTTATTAAGTATCCCACATTGTATTAATAGAAGATCTGCCAAGAAAGGAGAAATGTTGTAAGAACCTGGATGTAAATTTACCCTGGATGACCTAACAATTAACGCACTTTCTATACACTGTCACTTTAGTAAATTGCTTCTTTTTTAATTAAAGTAGCATTTTTTAGATCAAAATTGACCAGACTAATTACGGTGAGCCACTAATGCATTGAGTGTGTTTTGTAAAAGATCCTTTTTGTGTTCATATAAATCTTTTATTTAAATTCCTTGAGGTTTCTCCTATGTATTTCTTGTGGCATTCATTCGAGTATATTTCTCCTTCAAGTTTTAGCTTATTATTTTATTTTGTATTAAGTCTTGTATTGTTTTAGAAGTAGTAGTTGTAACAAATTTTATGTTAAGCATAGAAAAATTCTTTTCAATTGTAGTTGTGATAGAGTTGGTTGGTAGAACAATAGATTTTGATTTGTTGGCTTTGTCAGAATGCTCCACTCTTCTATTCTGAAATATTTTACAAGCCTTTCGTTTCACATTGAATATGAAATATAGGGTGCGATGGATAAATTGTCATCTAAATTACACAAAAATCAAAATAACACTGATATCTCTTTTTAACAGGGATATTTACCAAAATGACACAAAAATATCTTGAAATAGTAAAGAGTAAATTTATTCAATAAAATCGCTGAGAGTTAGGTGACTATGATGTAAGGCGTGATGTAGTCACAAAAATTGTCTGACAGTCATGACTGGGTTCTGCTTGTGTGGCATAGTGCAGAGTCCTGTTGCCAGACATAGGGTCTTTCAGCAGCTACCCAGGGCAGCACTACCTCTTCAAGTCACTTGATGTAGGTCTCCATGTTGAGTGTGATGCCCTCGGCAACAAATTCGGGAGTTCTTTGTTTACTAGAAGGATCAGAGCGAGTTTTCTGAGCTCACATACCTTCGTAATCAACATTAGACTCCTCCATCTCTTTCTGAATCCTCTGCATTGTCTTCAGATGGACACCCAAATGTTTGGAAATATGTTGATTGTTGAATTAAAATACACCTGTAAAGTAGCTGATTTAAGAAATTCTAAGAAAATACATGCTAAAACTCCACTCACATGTGAACACATTAGTAACCAAAATTTTTCTTTATAAGAATCATTGTTAAAGGTGAAATAGCATTAACTGGTTGGCAATTTTTAAAAATTTTTAGCTATTGATAGAGGTTTATTTTTGATTGTGTTAAATGTTTTTTTAACAGATTTAAAGCATTTTTTGGTGTAAAGGGATTTAACATCTAAACTAGCCACAAGCTTATCTGTCATATTTATTCCCCTTAGTTTTTCAACCTGTTTTCTTGTTATGGCTTTTGCCAATGTTGTAGTATATTTAATGACTATAGCAACACACGTATCAATATTAACAACTTTTGTATAAAGAAATTGTATTTTATGAATTTAAGCAAAGTACTAGATTGGTAGCAAAGTCTCATCATTTTAAAGTTAAAATGGCTGCTAGATGTAACTGTAAATTCTATGCTAACAGTTTCTTCTATCACACTTGTGGAACTCTTTCAGATTCTTGCTTTCCAGTCAACTTTGCATTTAAATTTTTGAAGATCAATATCAATCATTATCTTCTTAATCTTTTATTGTTCTATCTCCTTTTTAGTGTTTATTTTCTCATATTCTTTCAGACTCGGTACCTCCCCCCTTGCATCTCGCTGGCTTTATTGCCTTGATTGTCGTCAAATGATTTTAAAAAAGAAAAAAAGTATATTCAATTACATATCTCATTACTAAATCATTGTTATCAAAATAATGTTTCTGTATTATTATTTATTTACTTATGACTTTTTTTCTAATTTCTATATGGAGCATGTTATGACCTATTCAATCAATATATTCAAACTGTAAAGAGAAAGTTTAACTTGGATAACTTTTTCTCCAAGAACTGCTACTTTATGGAACAGATGCCTGCATGAATGCTTTCCTAGACACTACAATTTTAATCTCTTCAAGTTAAGGGTCAGTCATTATCTATCCTCATAATCTTCACTTTCTACCACCTCCTCTTAGATTCATATTACTTACCGCATTTTGTAACCCTTTACCTTGAGTATATCTCAAGCCTCCTTGTATTTGAATAATATATCCAGGGTATCTCAAAAAAAAAAAAAAAAAAAAAAATGACAGATTTTGAAGTTTTCTCAGTAAATAATTTAAGCAACTAGAAGCAACTCCTATCTAGCTTAAATAATGCATATGAAGACAGTATTTATTATAAATGCATGCTCTTAAGATTTTGTCATTGCATATTTTCAAATTGATGTCTCTTATGATCCGGACATTGCTGACAATGTGACACAATAGAATCACAAACAGCAACCAACATTTCGATAGGTATTTGGCTGCATTCTTGCTCTATGGAAACTTTCATTTCAATGACTGTTGCTGGCTTTGTAGTGTATCTTTATCTTTTAAGTTTTTCTCCAAGAAAAAAGTCTAAAGCCACAAGCTTATCTGTCATATTTATTCCCCTTAGTTTTTCAACCTGTTTGCTCTGATGAATGATAAGAACATTATACAGTGTAACCCGGATATAAGAGAGTTGTTGGGACCGGATAATTCTCTTATATCCGGGTTTCTCTTATATCCGGGTTTGGTCTATTTTGTTTACATTAACACAGGCTCTAATTTGGGACCAGTGAAAATCTCTTATATCTGGGTTACACTGTATACTGTAAAAATGTGTACACATTTTTTGAGACCCATACACTTAAGCCATGACCAAAGTCACTAGAAATCACAATTTCACTGTAAAGGCCACATATTACTTTCACCTTTTATATTATAAACATATTACATATAATTTTATATTATAAACATATTACATATAATTTTATATTATAAACATATTACATATAATTTTATATTATAAGTATATTAATATTATCCTATATTAGTGACATGTATATAAATAACAATATCAAATTTTCTGACAAAAAAAATTAAGACCTGGTGTCTTTTGTGAAATGAATAATTGTAATTAATTCAGTATAGTAAGTTCCTAGTTTTTATTAATTCTAACCTAAGTAGAGAATCCATCTTTTGGAGAATTTCCCCAATTATCAGAGATTGCTAAGAGAGTTCAAACAAACCTGATGCATCCTGCCACTACTTATTGGCTTGAATCTAAAATTTTACTGCTTTGTATTTCTTGGTCTGTTTGAAAATGTACTTTTCTTCAATTGAAATTTTTTAATAAACTCCATGAGGCACTGGCAATGGTTTCTAGCAGCCAGTTCGATTGAATCCTATCAGATAATTTACAGTGATTTCCAGGTTAAAATTTAGACACTTCATATTTACTTTCTTAACTGAATCTTCTCTGTTATTTGATTGGTCAGAAAGTCATGTCAATTTTGTCATTGCCTTCTTCAGGTGATATAATTTCGAACCTGCATCTAACCAACATCTTTATCTACTGGGCTATGGATAAAGATGTTGGTTAGATCAAGTGACTAAATCTAAATAATTGTGAGTTCAATACCAGGCCACAGCAGTGGTGAACCAAAACTTGGAGAGTTAAAGGGAAATAACTGAGACATCCGGAATAGGCATGGCATGTGGAGCTAGAACAAATTCAAAATTCCAATCACCTGAAGGAGGCTGGAGCATACAATAGTTGAAATGTTGTGAATATGGCATTGAAGATGAATAACAGTCTGAATAATGTAAATAATGCAAGCCTATTGTTATATCGATTAGAGAAAATTTGCTTTGAGACTAAAATTAATAGAGTTAATTCAACAGTAAATTTTGCTATGAAAAATATGGAGGAAAGAATTGTTCGAATTTGATTTATTTAAGAAAAATATTTAAAATTTTTTTTTAAGTTATTTTTTTTCTGTTTTTTTTTTTTTTCTTTTTTTCTAGTGTTTAGGAGTGAATACAACATCAAAGAATGAGGAAGTTGTTAAGAATACTCAAGTGGTTGTGATTGCTGTCAAACCAAATGTTGTATCATCATTGCTGAAGGAAGTGTCACCATTTATCACAAAGGACAATTTGGTTGTGTCCATTGCTGCAGGCATTCGTATTTCTGTCATTGAAGAAGTAAGAATTTTTATTTAAGTCAAAGAATATGAATTTTTTTTTTTTTTTTTTTTTTTTTTTTGGTTGTGGAGAGAACAGTTCCTAATAATGAAACCAGTGAATTCATATTTTGTATGTCTAAAAAAAATATTTTGCATGAGAAAAACTTTTGTCTAGATATTGATTAGCTCTGTATAATGGAAACAAAAATTAATATCCACTTAAAAACCTGAATAAAACTACACCAAAGAAATTTGTAGAAGATTTATTAAGGAATTGTAAAGTGGTTATGGCTGAAAATAGCTCAACCTTTTAGTTAAAAAATGAAAATATTTCAAGCAATAATAAAGGAATAAGTGTTTCTCAGTTTTTTTGTTTTTTTTTGTAATTGGTATCACTCCATGCAAGGCAGTAAAGTCACTAAGATAGATGTTTAAGAAAGAAAGAAATCTACTTATTTCTGTTAATCTTATCAGTTGTATTCTTCTTTTTTAAAGCAACACTATTATGAGTATCAAAATGAAATCTCAGATCAGAGAAAATATTCAGAAAACTGTGTTGCTTTGCTTCTAGTACAACATTTTTGTTAATGTTTCAGCATTTCTTTAGTGGTAAACCTAGAACAGAATCATGATATGTATTATATGTAATCGTAAATAATCAAAATAAGTTCAGTCTGATAAATTCTTTAGGTGAATAAAATTAAAAATTCCAAATATATTTTCCTTTTTATATTCTTACTTCATCATAAGTCCTGAATGGAAAAAAGCCTAAATCTGAAATGTTCTAAACAGAAACCTATGCTAGTGTGGGCCAATCAAAGAATTCCTCATCTACCTCTGATTGGGATTGATCAAGTTAGTTATAAAATTATTAATTTAATATTTGTATTTTTATAGAATCTATTTGTGTGGTTTGAATTCTTAAAGCAAAGATCTCAAGAAATGAGATCAAGCATAGTAATTTCTGTAACAATAGAAATTTGTTTTCCAACTAAGCAAAATGTTTGTTTTCATTTTAGCTTCTTCCCCATGCGTCTCGTGTTATCCGAGTGATGCCAAATACTCCTGCCTTGGTGCAAGCTGGGGCAGCTGTTCTGGCCCCTGGATCAGCCATTCTTAAAGGTGACAATGATCTTGTAGCAGAACTTTTAAGCAGTGTTGGTATTTGTGAAGAGGGAACAGAAGCCAATCTTGATGCAGTAACAGGAGTTAGTGGAAGCGGACCAGCCTATGTAAGTTGCTGTTTTCTGGGTTTGGTTTTGTGTTAACTTCACACTGTGACGATAAAAAGAATTGTCCACTTTTTAAACAATGTTCTTTGACTATGAATGTGAAAACTAATTTTTTAATCAAACATAAAAGTAATTATTGATATAGAAAGCAAAGAAACACAAGTTAAAAAAGTACAAGAAATTAGTGACTTTTTCTTCCAGTTCCATATGCTTCATAAAGCATATGGAACTGGAAGAATGAAGGAAACCAGATGAATGACTTTTTTTTTTCAAATTATCTATGTTTACTCACTTATTAATACTGTAATGAAGTTGAGGGTAACCCTTTTGTGTGTGACAAGGATAGCCCCAAGGAGGCTTGACAATAGTTGATTAAACAGTGTTCAATATGGAAAATCCCAGTTTTAGAGTATAGGACTGGGTGGGAGACTTGAGAAGAAAGCTTGATTGTATTTTATGATTATTGGAACTAATTGTGAAAAAAAAAAATAATTAAACTCATTAGTTTAAAAACCTTAGATGAGTTCTTAAGGAATTGAGCCTGAATATTAAAATAAAAAATGATTTTTAAAAACCCTTGATATTAAGTTGTTTACATAAAGCCCTATCGATTGGGTTGGTGTTGTTTCTTAAGCAGAATAACTTAAGAGAAATGACTTTCCCACAAAAACAATTGCCAAAACTGCTGGGCTGTGTGACTTGTTTGCATAAAGATATATTTAATTTTGGTTTTATAGGAAGACTAGCTTTTGAAAAGTAGGTAGTCAAATCAACTGGCCATGTACTTTTCAAAATGAGTGAGGCTCTTAAGGACATAAATTAATGGTGAAATTGTATTAATATATTAATATACTAATATATATTGGTGACAAACTGGCAGGTTGACTTCCATAAGACAAAGTTAGGTGTTTACTAATAATAGTAAAAGAAAAAACAAAAAAAACATAAAGCAACTAGTTAGGATATCATTTAACCTTATCTTGTACTATATATTTTTATTAACATGTTCCAGTTCATTTCTGACATAAAAAAATTAAAAATTAAAATTCAGTATTAAACACTGTTGAAGGTTGTAGGAACAAACTGAAAATTTTGTGATTTCTTCCCAAAATTTAGTTGTGCTTCCACATATCAATAAAATAAAGAATATATAAAAAATATTTGTCATCCAATTTTGAAAGGGGAATAGAAATATCAATTCCTATTAAAAGCCATATTTTCTTTAATAAGTTTTCTCAATCTCTAGGCCAGTTGACATTAATTTTCCAGTTTGAAAAACAAGAATGTCTATTCAAACATATGTACCCATTAAATATAATATTAAATGTCTTATTACATTAGTAATAAGAATATATAATTATGTGTGTGTGATATAGGTATCTCAATATGTATAAATAGGGATATTTGTATTAAAATTATGATTATGATTTTTCAAAGAAGTAACATCTGGCTTTAGTTGTAAAATAAATGGTGTTTTAAAAACACAAGCACTGACTTGTTTATTATAATGAGTATAAGAGATTTTTGTTTTTTTTCTTTAGGCTTTTGCAGCTATCGAGGCTCTGTCTGATGGGGGAGTCAAGATGGGTCTACCCCGAGCACTTTCTACAAAGTTAGCTGCACAAACTTTGTTGGTGAGTAACGAAAGTAAAAAAAAAACAAAAAAAATTGTCTCAATTTTCATAAATAAAATTTTTTAGGTATACTAAAAAAATTATATGAATGTCCTTTGTATAAGGACATTCATTTATGTATTTTTCATTGGTAATCTGTCTGTAAGTACTGATTGTCCTATTGATGGAGCCTAGAATTTACTGACTGCATTCTCTGCAAAGGTGTAAGAATGCCTATTGGCTGTAAGTGAATACCTGAGGACAGGATTCTGGTGGCTGATTGATCCCTGATCTCAGAGATTGAGTGGACATGTAACCTGCAACTTTGCTCCTTACTTGACCGGGATTAGGGGGTTGGAGACACCCAATCCAAACCCTAACACAATTGCACACATATTTTAAAATATTTGGTTGTTCACAATCCAAATGTCTTTGAGATCAACATTAGATATCTTTTAATATGTAAATGGCAGAGTCAATTAGTTCAAAAGACACTAAACATTGGCATGACTGTAAAATACCTGATGTTATATTAAAACTTTGGTAGTGTAACTAACAGTTTGTGGGTATTTGAAACACAAATGCATTGTGTGTGTATCTTTTAGTGCAAATGGGTTTGCTCTTTGACATTTCTCAATATTGGGTTCTGAGGCGAGTAGGGTGCACAGACAGTGAAATTTTAAAATGAAAATGAAATATGGTTTAGTCACCGAAATGACCGTATGATTATACTAATTCAGATAGTGAAAAGAAGTGGCACTCACCAGAATTGCTAAGCTTAAGTGGAGACATTGTTCAGAATGGACACATTCTACAACATAAAAAATAAAAATATATTCCCTTGGAGCACAAACAAGGCTGTAGTTAGAAAACCTAAACTATCCCATTGCACACTGGATGAGAGGAGATGGATTAAAAGTCAAGGGCTTATAGAACTTAGAAGAATAAGCATAAAAAGAGAAGACAAAACTAATCCAAACAGATACATAGTTACTCCCCACCTTTCATCATACCAAAAGAAATCAATAAAAGTGAACCAATACATACACTCTCCTTTAAGATGCTACAAATGCCAGAAATACTGGCATCACATAGTAGATGTATGGGATGAGCATTGTGTGAGAGATGCAGACAAAAGACACCAACTACCTTCATGAAGAGATTGAATGTGTCAACTGTCATGGAGATCACCCAGTATGTGCACAAACATGGAGGAAAGCAAAAAAAATAACGTGAAATAGAGAAAAAAGGTGTGCCATTCTACGTGATATGAAGCATTGTAGAGGCCCAGACCAGAAATGTGATATACTTAAGTGTTGTGTAAATGTCATCAACTGCAACCAACACCAGTCAAGCAGATAAATACAAAACACTCATCATAATAATGTGACCATTAGTGTTTGTATTTTTTTTTTCAAATCTGTTTTATTCAAATGGACCATCAAAATCTGTGTTTAATTTTTTTTATTATACCTTTCCAGTATAAGCTGTCACACATTGAGATCAGATTTTGGAAGGAACTGTCTAAACTTTGAATACTTTCAGCCATTTCTAGTCATTATCAGAAATCTTAATGTTAATCAGTAAAATATTTTTATCAGTTTCATGTCATTATTGTTATAAGTTCCTGTACATCATATACAATTGGTGTCATGTCGAGAATGATTTGTAATGATTTCCATTTGAAATTTAGAAGATTAGTTTAATTAATTTAATAAAAAAAAGGCCTACAATTTGACAGCATCTAAAGATGAAACTGAACTTTTTAAAATTGTTTAACACATTTTAAAATACCTTCCTCTCTGGTGAAAGAGGTTGTGTTTGTGTTATATTAATTTATTGAATAATGGTAGCTTTCATCATTTTGCATTTTTCTTTACAATTAATACTTTACAGTCTTTTACTATTCTCTACAAGTTTTTGTTTTCCATTAATAGTCTAACTTTGCTTTCTTGAGATAATCAACATGTCTAAATGTACTAAGTTTGGATAAGTGACAAGTTAACTTACATGTGTGATCAATATAAGAATTAGATGTTTTTTGATTATTAGGGCATGAGAATTCAAAGACAATATGCTTTTTACATAAAGGTGATTTTTGAGTTCTTGTAATGATTGGGTAAGATGCTTCAAATTTCTTTTATAATAAATTATAGGTAGAGATGTGCAGTTTAACTGAAAAACTGACTTTTCAGTTTCATCTTCACACCATGAAACCACATCGAAATTTTTTACGAACCGAAATCGTTTGTGTTTTTTTTAAGTGCTATCACTACTGAGTGACCATATCTTAGGAAACTGTGTTGAGAAAGACTTTTAGATGTTAATAAAATTAAATTTTATCAACATTTTATAACGTTATTGTAAAAGAAAAAGATTGAACAAAAATATGTTAAAAACATTTAATTGACTAGTTTTAGGAAATAAATGTGAAATCTATTTGTTTACAAAAGAAATGAAGAAAAAAAAAAGGAAATACAACATGGTGTTTGAAATCTATTTGTTTCAGTTTTCAAAAAAAAAAACAACTTTTTGTGGTAAGATTAAGTTAACAAAATAGCGAGTAAAAATAAAAAAAAATAGTTGCCAGTTCCGTCTTAATGTTAAATTTTATGAAGTTGGATTTTTTGTAAAGATTTGGAAATCTACACATTCTAAAAATGAAATTAAATGTTTTTAATTATTTTTGTGTATTTGCTAGATAAACATAAATTTATTTATGGGAAAAAAATAACTCATTGATTTTCCTTGTTTAGAAGAAATTTATTTGCAAAACCCAATAACCGTTGACTGGTGCACTGGAAAAGAATAGCCATATTTTTAAAAACATGAGGGGTTCCATTTTTGGGGCTTTTTAAAAGCCATATCATAAACTAATTTCTGGAGGGCTATACTATTTTCTCTCTCAAATGTGTTGTCCAAAGACACAAAAATATAGATAATTTATGCTTTGATTTCTTTTGTACTTTACCAATTTGTTAATAAATATGATAGTTATTTATAGTTGACAATTTATTTGAAAGTTTAATAAATGAACTTTAATTGAAAACAAGTGTCTGTTGATGTCAGACACCTTTTATTTTATTTTTTTATTTTTTTTTGCTTACTTTATAATTTTTGAAGGAATTTGATTCCATGGGTTAGAAAAAAAATGAACATCTTCCTGGTTGTAGTTTAATGTGTTTTCTTGAGTGTACAATTTCAAGAATATTGATAAAGATTGGTCACTTTGATTTTGCAAATTAAAGTGAGTGTAAAATTTAGCCTCAGGGACAGTGGTGGCGGGGGGAATCATATTTCATATTTTTGGCTGTTCAAAGCAAAATATTAGGTTGGTGCAAAAATAATGTCGTTTTCTCACATATGTTACTATGTGAGAAAACGACAATATTTTTGCACCAACCTAATACTTGCTGTAAAAAAAAAAAAAAAAAAATAATAATAAAAGCACACAAAAATTACATATTTAGAAAGATTATTTTCTTTCCAGCCATATGAATATTTTTAAGATTGGACCAGAAATTGTGAATTGTGAGTTGAACAGACTAAGTTGCAAATTTATCAATCTCAAACAAAATCAGATATTGACTGGAAATGCTATCATTACACAAGAAAATGTATGGCTTCCATAAAAAGCAAAAATACTAAATTAAAAACCGAAAAACTGAATCGAAAACCACAGTGTCAAGAAAAAAAATGGAAACCAATCCTGAAACATAAATTGCCAAACCACCCAACTCTAATTATAGGTATAAAATATATATATTGACATATGTGAAATTAACTCTGTTTTTACAGTGACTAAATTTTTAATTGTTTTTTTATAACTTTTATATCAAGATTACCTAAATTTATTTCAAGTTTTTCTGTGATGAAGTTTGTAGGTAATTTAACAAGCCTAGCTTTTGTTGTCATTTACTTTTCCTTTGTTGCTTTTGGGACAGATATTTGGGGCTGAAAATTCTAAGGGCTCTGAAAATCTGGAATAATTACGGTTTTTTATTGTTATTTTTATTATCGTGTTGTGATGAAAGTAAAAATTAATGAGTGACGAAGTTCGTTTTTTTTTTTTTTTTTGCTAAGTTATGGTACACATTTAATTTTGAGCTGGTATCAGCTCAAATAAACAATAGCTAACATGTTTATTATTCATATGTGAATTCAATTGTAGCTTTGAATTTTGTTTAGCTTAATTATGAAATCTTGTAGTTTTGTGTGAATAAGGCATCATCTACAGGGTGCTATTTTTAAATTGATATCACCCCATGCAAGGCAGTAAAGCTGCTAAGACACAAGGGGTTACAGGGTTTGGAGGAATTAGAAACAAACATTAATAATGAGCGGGAAAAGGACAGTAGATAGCGATTGACATTGTGAAATTACTCTGCACTTTTCTAATCATATTTTTTATATTTCAGATTTCACCCCAATATGCTTATAACAACATTGTTCATAATTTTTCATTCATATCCTCCTCCTATATACTATATTAAAACATGTCTGTTAATAAACATAATTGCATAGTCACTTTCTGAACAGCTGGTATATTGTGTGTGTGTGTGTATATATATATATATATATATATACACACACACACACATTAGTTATATGTACAGCATTTGGGGATGTTCCAAAAAAGGTAAACTAAACATTACCATGTTATAGCGATTTTATAAGCATAGCGTAGATATTGTCGAAAGTATGGGGCTCTCAGTGAGGATCAAACTCACTTAGTTGTAATTGTTCTAGCTAGACAAGCTTAATAACCATAACACCATGTTGAGGTGCCTTGTTGTCTGGCAATTTTAATACAGCTGGTAGCCATTCACTTTGGTACTCAAAATACAGAGAAACATGAATTGATAGAATGAAAATGAAATTTGTGTGCTGAAATGTAAGAACATCACTAATGTTCGTCCAGAAAGACAGAGTACGATTGTTATTGACATTGCAATACTCTGAAACTTGCTTGGAAGAGGCTAGTCAAAGGGAGAAAATTGGTGACAAATATATTTTCTTTTGGAAAGGTAAGAAGGCTGAGATTGCATTTACAGTAAATGTCTTGACTAGAAAAACTACCATCTGGAGTAGATGAGAGAATTATGACTTTGTGCTTAAGTTTGAGGCATGAGCATTTTTTGCTACAATGTTTAGTTTTTACACGCCCACAATCTGTTCTAGTGAGAAATTGAAATCTTTCTTTGCATACTCTGGAGACTACTTAACACACGTCCCAAATGAGAATAAAATAATTAAGGTTGATTCTTAGGTTTAAATTGGTACCGACTGGGAGTTTTAGAATTTCCAGGGTAAACACAGAATAGGACCAATAAACTCTGGTTACTTCAGATGTGTACAGAATTTAACCTGTCATATATCAATGCATTTTAAACATAAGGCTTGGATGCATCTAATGTACAATAGTTAGCAGTTAATTGATCATCCATTTTTAAGTGGATTTTTTAATCCCAGTGTTATTGCTTATTACTATAAATGTTACTTTTAGTTGCTACACACGTCAGTTGTATCACTTTTTTTTCCATCAAGAAAACAACTCCTATGGCCAAAACATGTTGGTACAAATTTGGCCATGGGAAACTGAATAGGTTTAAATTACCTATTTAAGGAACATGCATCTCATTAGAACTATGAATCTATAACTGCCAGCTTCATTTTTGTAGAACTTCTTGGATCTAGATTGGTTGGTAAAGAAAATGAAAAACCAGGATACCAACTTAAACGCATGTTCTTAATATTATGCACCTTTTGTTTAAATCAGCTTGAAATATTTTTGTCTTTTTTATTTTCTCTTTAATCAAATTTTGTGACATTCTTAGAACCAGTTTTCTTATTCTTACCCATATCAGTTTTATATTTCTGAAATTAAAAAATATCAATAACTATATTATTGTATATATTTACTTTCAATATGATGAACACCACTTAATAAGTTTTTGTAAATATTTCTAATAGAGATAAGCTGAAACTCACATGATATATAAGTATATCCTGAAAAATTTAATAACATTGGTCTAAGGCATTGGCTAACTCAACTTGAGTCTACCTTCCTATATATATTTATCTTGCATGCATTAAACCCACAATTCCCTTCACTTTCAACTTTGTCAACATTAAGTTTACTGATGCAGACATTTTTACAAATTAAAATATACAATACAAATATATATATATATATTTCATAACTGTTGCCATCACACGTATCTTCATTAGAGATCACTTGACCTTTGAATTTTATTAATAATTAATGAATGTTCATAAATTCCACAATTTATTTACATTTAGAGTAAAACCATGATCCATTCTTATACTTGTAATAAATCTTGGAAAACTTTGAAAAATTTATGACTGCTTGATGAATTGGCTCTTTATGTTAACATCAAAATTATAGTCAGGCTCATTATGATGAGCAACTAATGCATTGAGTTATTTGTAAAAGATCCTTTTTGTATTCATCTCTCTTATTTAAATTGGTTTCCTCTATGTATTCTTTGTGGAAATTATTACAGGCGAGGAGTAAATTCCTCCTTCAGGTTTTAGCCTTATTTTATTTTGTATTGTCTTAGTAGTTGTAACAAATTTTATGTTAAGCTTAGATAAATTCTTTTCAATTGTAGTTGTGATAGAATATAGTAAATTTGCATCCAGTTTTCTTGGTATATCTTTTATCACAATATGGGATACTGAAGTAATGGAAACATGAACAAAAAGATACTAAATAAAATTGGCTAGACTATATACCCAGACATTTACAAAAAAAAACATTTAAGCTTAAAATTCAGCATCCCTTCTTTGTGTGCCTGCGTAGTCACATCAACATCACTTAATCTGATGAAGTCCTAAAGAACAAACTGTAACAATTTTCCCACTTTATCATTAATTCTCTCATATATATATATATACATACACACACACACACACACACACACTGAATAGATTTCCTACCCAATAGAAAATTGAGCAAACAGTCCCTGAAAAATCATTTCACAGTTTTTATGCATAAACAGATCTGTATGGATAGTTATTTAAATTGTCCTTTAATTTTTCTCCATCATTTGAATATTGACAATTTTAGTTTTGGTAAGTGCGAAATCTGTACTGGAGAATCTGCCAAGATTTAGGTTTTACTCTAGCTAACAAGAATGAATTGGAGACATTCTAAATAATTGGATCAGATTCTCACAATCACCAATTTTTCAGGTTTCCAATCACATTTGAACAATTTATGCAATAGTTACACTAAATAAGCTTGTCAATTACACAGGCTGAAATGAGAATAATCCACCCAGGGTATCCTTATTCTAGCTTGAACCTATGTAGATGGATAGACAAACATTACATTACGCCAAAAACTTTTCAACAATTTTCTTCAATGTATTTAATTAAATGGTGTTTATTAATTCAGATTGAACATGAGTGTTTTTATTTATTTATATATATATATATATAGCCATAAAATGTTTACTTTTTAGCCAACTTCATTCAATATTGTTTATTTCCTATTTTTCCGTTAGAATTGAGAATAACACTGCTGCTACAATCAGAAGTGCGAAGATTGTATTGCAAAAAAAAAAAAATCTTGAACAGCTCAATCAAAAATACCCCGAGAGAATGGAATTATGAATTTTGCCAAAAGATGGCAGAAAATAATGAAAAACTCCATCCTCTATAAAGTTAATGCTGAAGATCAAAAATATTCATGTTCCTTATATTTGGTGTCGATTATAATAGTACACAATTCAGTAAATGTTTAAGTACAAGAAAGTCTCAATGCAGTTTTTAGGGATTTACCCCCCCCCCCCGCATTTGTATGTAAAAAAATAAAATAAAAAATCAATAACAGAAATGTTAATATTCATGGGATCCCAACAAATTTTTTTCTTATTTCAGGTTTTATTTTTAATACATAATCTAATAGCAAATTTTAAAACTTGCAGGGTGCAGCTAAAATGGTACTAGAGACAGGCAAACACCCTGGCCAATTGAAAGATGAAGTTTGTTCTCCTGGCGGTACCACAATCCATGCCATGCACACACTAGAAAAGGCAGGATTCCGATCAGCCCTGATCGATGCTGTTGAAGCAGCCACCAAACATTCTCAATTCCTTGGAAAGTTAGGGTGAAACTGAACACAAGTAAATGATAAATTCTTAGAATTTAGCTAGCTGAAAAATTTTCTGACAAGAGGAATTGTATTTTTTTTTGTAGCAGCTTTCAATAAAATAAAAAAAAAAAAAAATCCAGAAGCCACATATGATGTATTATGACTTTATTTGTACAAAATAGAATGCTACGGGATCAGGAATAAAATTTCCTCATTTAAAAAAATCAACAGAGTTTCAGAATGAAGAATAGTAATGATCTATGGTACATTGGTTGGCAGGTTGATTTTAATGTGTGTTTTTTTTTTTTTTTCTTTCCTTTCTTTTTTAGCGAACAGTGCAATGGAACACTTGACTGCACATTTTTCATTGATTCCTCTAAGATGTCAACTTCTGCTGCTGCTGCACAAACATCCTAATACCAGCAACTCAACTTGACAAATGCAAACTGGGAAGAGGAGGTTTGGGGAGGGGGGTAGAAGAGAAAATGTTATCTGCAGTGAGCAAGGGAAAAAGTGTGTGTGGGGAGAGAAAGCGAGAAGCTGGCTTATCAACTAAGGAGGAGGGGACAACTTCTCTTTGTTCCTGTTTTTAAAATCACATCACAGCTGAAGTTTGATAGAGGAAGGGAAGAGAGAGAAAAAAAAAAAAATAAAAATTAAGGGGAAAGGAAAGTTTATAAATATTTTTGAATTGAAACTGGTGTATAGTCCTAAGTGATTAGCAGCAGTAAGTGTTGCTGAGAAATTTGAGCAGGCAAGGTGAGAAGCTCTTCTACAAGAGGGACGTTTAGGGAAGAAGTGACATGGGAGTTGTTTTGTTTATTTTTTTTGTAATTTTTTCCCTCAATGTAAGGCACTAACATTTACAATATTAGTTGAACAGAAAGATAGTAAGAAGGAATGTTTACCAATTTCACAACCAACAACTTGAAAAAGCTGTGGCAATGAATCAAGTGAAAAGAAGCCAAGTGAGACATCACCAGTGACAACACAAAAAAAAAAAAAAAAAAAAAAAAAAGAGGTGAAAGAGACGGGAAGGCCAAAAAAGAAAGAAGGGGAGAAAGTCAATAAAATGAAACAACAACGAACCTCCCCACCATAAAATGGAAACCAAACTTTGATCAACAATTAACGAGTGGACAATGGTCAGTGCAGTGAATTGGTCAACAAATGTATAAGAGTGAACTAAATTGAAGCTGGGTATTGCTTCATACTGAATTTGCTGGCAAACAAAATAATGTATAAAAAGTGCAGAGTAAAAGTGGAGAGTGAATTTTAAGCATAGGTGATTGAACAGCATCTTTGTAAAGAGAAAAGTCCCTATTATAGAACAGGTGTTCTAGTAACATCAAGGACAAATGCTTGTGATAAAATAGAAATTTTAAATATATCACCAGAAATTAAACCAAGCTAACGCCATTAAATGTGTGGGCCCACAGACTTGGGTGGGTGGGAGTTGTTTCAAAAGAATTGAAGGAAGGATAAAGAGACAAGCTGACATTTTGTTTTAATGATAACCCAGCTTACTTAAAAGAAATGACAGGTAAGCAACAGATGGTACAAAAAGACACTGAACAATCAGTTTTTGAAACAGACCAAGCTTTATCTTGCTTGCAGGTGAAGAGAGAAAGCTTGTATTCATGAAAGGAAGGGAGAAGAAAATTCACTCTTGCACCCATTAAATATACATGCACGGCCCAACAATGACATAAGATAAACAAACGTTTTAATGGAAGGGGGGAAAAAAAAAATACTGGCCAAGTTTAGGGTGGGGAAAAGGAGAGAGAGATAGATATATATGTGAAGTAAAAGGAAACTTGCAGAGACTGGGTGGACAGTAAAATATAGGCTTAATAAAAACAACAAACCCAAACCTATGAATCAACAGCCAAGAATTCCACAGACTTAAGTGACACAAGATGATAACTTTGAATGGTGGATTTTTTTTCTTTCTCTTTTTGAGTAAATGGAGGTTAAAAAAAAAAAAAAAAAAAAGCCAACACCCCCCCTCCCCATATATATATATTTTTTTAATATTTTATTTTTTTAAGGAAACAATGTAAAAGGAATGGAACAAGCGTTTCTGAGCACTTTCCAGATCCCCTATAGATTTAACCAGAACTGTTTTATGTATGTACAATGATACAGTAAATGAGATTATATACAATTAGGTGGCTTTCCAAAGCAACCAAACTTAGGAGAGCTGCTATTAGCATCGCTGCCAGTTGCCTAAATTTCTGTAATTCCCATCCCACCCAAATTTTAAATCAACTCTAGTTGTAATTGTTACCTGTGCAAGCTTGCAAGGACAAGGTTTGTCTTAGCCAGCAGAAAAGGAAATTTAGCTTACTTTGTTTTATTTCAAATCCCTCCAAGAGGCCAGAAGGAATAAGAACAGCCACCACAAAACAGCTATAAAGATTTTAATGCCCAGGAAGGATATATAAAAAATCAGATAAAAATGTTTCTATGAATTGGGACAACAGCTTAGAAAAAACAAAAAACAATACCCAAACTTAGATGGTTAGCAGACAATTAAAATTGGACATTTGCTTTAAAAGGTGGCTAAGTGGCAGTCAATTTCACTTTTCCGTCACTTATTCTAAGATAATTAAGATTATCCTTTAGGCAAAATAAAAACTAAGAAATAAAGCTAAACTAGCTGAATAGTAAATGCTGCAAAGAGAAATTCCTGCCTGTTAATAATTGATATTTAGAAAGTATAAAAAAAAAAAAAAAAAACCACAACAAACAGAAGAGTCAAGCTATGCCAGATATCGTTGAGAAGTGAGGAGAGTTAGTCCAGAGCAGCATTGAAGTTTGAGGGGCTGGCTGTCTAGCATGTATTTCAGTATCTTTACTATCTTGTGATTAGAATGAAGAGCAGATGCAAGAAACTTTGTTGCCATTGCTTATTGCAGAGAAGATCTCCACTTAGTGTTTCCTCCTTCTCCAGTAACACCGGCAGGGAGGATATAAAAACAAAACAAAATAATAATAAAAGAAAAAAAAAAAGTTTCTCTCTCCCCCCCCCCCACACAAAACAAAACCAAGCCAAGCCATGCATATGCGTGCACAAACACTTAAAAAAAAAAAAAAAAAAAAAAAAAAAAAACCCTCAACAATTGCCTATTTTCCAAGAGGAGTTTCTTCCCTTAAATTTAAGACTAAAGCTTTCACAAGTCACTGAAATGTGTAAATGTGACAGTGGATACTAGCCTATGATTAAATTAAAGCACAAGTGTATGTGTGTGTTAAGGTGTAAAAATCAGACCTCCCCCTTAAAAGAACTGTTAGCATCTTTCTCTTGAAGATTGTTTCAAACAGCTACTATTAAACACTTGTACAATGAGTGACAATGCAATAGAGTGAATGAAACGTTAAAAGTTGGCATTAGATAAATGAAACTTTCCTTGTATTTATATATATAAAAAAAAAAAAAAAAAAAAATCAAAGTTATTCAGTTTAACCGCTACATGTGTGCAGACATGAAAAATAGAACTTCAAAAGATGTGATTAAAAACGAATGAGTTATGGAGACTAGCAATCAATTGGGGCACCCCCCATCCCATGAAGAAAACAAATGAGTCAAGAATTCCTGCTCTTATGCAATGATTAAAGAAAATAAAATAAGGAGAAGGAGGAAACAGAGCAACGGCAGCAGTTGGAGCTTACAAGAAATCTGTTGATTTAGTCAAGTGAAAGAAAAATTTTTTTTTTTTTTTGTTTCGTTTTTTTTTTTTTTTTTTTTTTTTTTTTTTTAAATAGGACTTGAAAAATAAGCCCTTACAATTGTTCAACAAGTGGAAAAATAATTAGTAGCCCTTTTTGCTTTTGTCTGTTAGAAAGAAAAAATGTGTAGGCAGCATGTTCATGGCTTGGTTTTTCTTTGCTTGTATGTCTTAAAATTTTATTTTATTCACATCTTTTTTTGATAGATTCCCAGTATGGAGAATATGTCCAGATAGACAGGAATATGCACATACTCTCTGACTATGCATATAGTTAATTTAAAATAAATGATCTTCCAAGCATTTACAACCACAGTCAGTCACTCACGGCAATAGGTTCCGTACCCATTAGTTGGAGTTTGTTTTATTTAACCACAACAGTGAATGTCACTGCCAGCATTAAACGACAAGCCCAAAACGTGGTCCTTTTGTTATAAGGATGTCACCAAATGGCTCTGTTTGATCAAGATTTACAGATTGGTGCTTCTTAAGAACCAATAATGAATAGAATCGCGATGCTGCCTGTTTACGGTTGTGTTTGCGAGTCAGTTCTTTGAAACTTAGTTTTTCATTGTATCGGAAAGCAATTTCTAATGAGTGCTGCATCTGGAGAGATCGCTTGTTCCACTGTTTCTCTTGTTCAGCATCATCCAGGCCTGAGTCTATGGTACCTTCAACCTCTCCAGCTTCAATGTCCTCAAATGTCTGCAAAGGAATTCAGCAATATTAGCATATGAACAGCTAACAAAAATTAACAAGACATATTAAACAGTAAAACAGAGTGATAAGTAATAAATAATACAAAAATAATCTGAATCATTAATAAGTAATGGTAAACAATGTTTAAAATACTTGACAGAAGGCTGCAAGTTATTTCTTATTCATTCATCTAAATACAGTATATTTCCTTAAAATATTTTATAGCCATTTTGTTACATACAATTTAGTCAAAATACTAAAGCTCAAAATATATTTAAAATATCTTGGAAAAATGAAGGTTTCGTTGATTTGATGAAAAGTTACCTAAATTTAGTTTTCTGAGTGTAGTGTATTTTTTATATAATGTAAAAACTTCCTTGCCAAATTAATTTTATTTGTAAAGATTAAAGATAGGTGAAAATTTTTTAATACATTTCAGCAACAGATTTAAACGGGTCTTCCTGATGTTAAGAGAAAAATTATTGTATTGAAAAGGAAAGATTTTTTTTCTGACACCAAAGCAATAACTTACTAGCTGGCATGGCGGTGGTGGCACTGATGCAGGAGCAACAGATGCTGGGTCGCATGATGGGGGTGGTACAGAAAGTGGTGCAATTGATGGAGGCTCATCATCCAGATCTTTTGGGTACACTGAATCAGCATCTCCAGGAATATCAACCATTGTATCATTAAATGTGCTGGCAAACAAGTCCGAAGGGTTTGCAGTGTCTTCTGTGGTAGGCTCTGGCCTCTCAGGCTGTTGGCTCTCATTAAATGTTTTTTCATCAGGCCTTGACTGGATGCTTGTATCTGCTGACACCATGGAGGGCTCTTCAACAATAGTAGTGTTGTCTTGCACTGGTGGCCTAATATCTTCTGATGTAAATAAATCTTCTGAGGAAGGAAAAACTGGTTCTGGCAGCTGACCAGATGTTTCTGTGCTCACCTGTGCTGGCTCTTTGCCTAGAAGAAAGAAAGTATCAAGAAGTATATTGAAATGTTTGTTTATTTATTTTTTAATGAAAAATTTGGTTTGTGAGAGCTTATATTATCTCTTGTAAAATTTTTTTTAATGACATTTAAAGTATTGGTTGAAAAGTGGGCAGAGTTGTTTACTTTTCAGTAATCTGTTGGCTAAGCATTTACCAGTTCTGCCAGAGTGTCAATGAATTTAGTGGAAACAATAGAACTTGACAAATACTTGCTGATAAAAAAGATTGTGCAAAGACAGACATTTTATTCTTTGACTGTTAATACATTAACAACAGTACCTAGTTTTCATACTAATTTTTATTCTGATTTCTTGATTTTTCAATTCCAGAACATAGATGTACAAAACAAGAAAACTAAGCTGCTTACCTCTTTTTGGTGGCAGAGAAGGTTGTATCTGTTGCTGCTGCTGCTGTTGTGCTGTTATCTGTGTTTGTGGAAGATGATTAAGCTGTGGTGTTTGATGAAGAGGCAATGGAGCTTGCTGCTGGAGCTGGTTTCCAGCAGGGAACGGAAGGTGAAGGTTTTGATGTTGTGCTTGAAGATGTGACTGTTGAAGTTGATGATGGTGATGCTCCTCTTCACGGGCCAACTCAGGTGATTCCAGTTCTATCTTTTCACCTTCATGGTCCTCTTCTTCCTCTTCATTCATTGGTTTCGTGATTAAATTCCTGCCAAATAACTGAAAAGAAAGATGATTATTATTAAGAACAAAACACTTAAAATTGCTTTGCTTAATCTGCAAAGCACATGATTGTACTAGCTTTTTTGGGCAGCTGATTAATGAAAGACTTTGACAAATGGATATTAGCATAGACCAATTTTTTGCTTATAAAAATCTATATTGTTACAACTGAACAATATATGCAAGAGCCTGTACAATAATAGCTTATTTTTACCGCAATAATTGACAGACTCTTTCATAACTTATATAATTTAATAATTCAAGAAAGTTGAAACCAAACAAAATCAACAATACTCAGGTAGTTTAAGTTAAGCAGAAATTAAAAAAAAAGAAAAGAAAAGAAAAGCTTTAACAAATACCAAGAATTCTGTATATAGTGAAAACATCCCAATGTTTGGTTTAAGGATTATCTATCATTTTTGGGATATTAGAGAGTAAGGTCTGTAAGAGCTGCTTGTAAATACGAATACAGCACTATGCAAATGAAATTATCAAAATTATTAAAAAAAAAAAAAAAAAAAAAAAAAATTCCATTCTAAATATCAGTAAATTTAATAATAATGATGATAATATTATCATCAAAATGCCAAACAGGGAAACGGGAGGAAAAGTTATCTCCCTGGGATTGTTCACAGTGAAAGCGAATATTAATAGGTATCCCAAACTAAAATTGTATTCCCAATATTTGACGAGGGGGGAGGGAAGAAGAAGAAGAAGAAGAAAAAAAAAAAAAAAAAAAAAAAAAAAAGAGGGGGAAAACCAAATATTGGTAGCTCAGTTAACAACCAAGTTATAACCACTTAAAGTGTATCGTTGAAGACAGCTTTAGACTAGTTAAAAATCATAAATTTAATCTCATATAGGTAGTCTTGAAGTAAAATATAATACTAATGCATTTAATGATTAGTAAAAGATCAGACTAGTGAAGTGCAATTTGATAATATACCACATGAATTTGCTATAAAAAAAAAAAAAAAGTATTCATTGGAGGTACATGCCTGAAACCTCACTCGCTTTGGGATGAAGAATTAAATAAAAGTTATTTACTCCATAACATGAATACCTTTTCTTATACATGTATAGAACTTTGGAAAATTGTGAAATTATACAATTTTTAACTTGTTAAAAAGGGACAGTAATGATTTTAAAAAATTGGTTTCATGAAAAAAATCATCATGGGTCAATCCTACAAACAAATGTATATTGTAAAGCTTTGGTTAAGCTCATTTATCTTCAAGCTAAAAAAATGAAATGAATAAAAATACATTTATTGGAACCAACTAAAAAGACTTTCTGGACAGTTGGAATGGTCCTCCTGCATTTCCTCTACTGATGATTTACAGTCTGAATTTGTTTATAAGCCTCTGCTATAGCCAATATTCCTAGAATGCTCCATATCCTATCATCTCTTAAGGAAAGTCTCATCTAAAGACAAATATTGATGCCATTTGTGTAATATTCTCCAACAAAAACTGTCAAAAGAAATAATTTCTGCTTTTGGTTGGAACTAAAAATTTTGATTACATCACTTGACAGAGATGTAATATCAGGGACTTGGTCAATGTAAAAGCTGGAGTAATAGTGCCTTGGCACTTGTGACTAGTCATTTCAAGTGGTTCTTCTATTACATAAATGCTAAAGTTGTTTGATTCACTGAGTGCCTTTTCTTCCTTCCTTTGTTCCTTTAGAGGTGGAGATGAAGTTCCATTAAAAAATTCTATCACTAATGCCTATTCCGTTCAGTTTTTAACTTTTATCAACATACATTGCAAGGAATTTTGGGTATTCTTTGGTCAGCTTTCCCCACTTAGAACAAAATTACTTTTCAGAATATGGACCACTGAATTTTGAATGTAAATTTTATTAATCACCTGGAGTAAGCGTCTCTGGCATGGAAAGCTCTAATATATAAATAAAAAAAAGTTATGCTTATTATCTTCCATAACGGCATTATAACTGCTTAAGAGACCTTCCCCCAAAGACAATTTATATAATAGTATAAAATGTACCCAATTAAAAAAATAAATAAAAAAATAACTGATTTTAAACCCTGAAATAGTACTAATCCCTAGGCAAGGAAAAAAAAAAAAAAAAAAAAAAAAAAAAAAAAAAAAAAAAAAAAAAAGGAAAAGGAAAATAATTGTTTTGGAAATTACCTACTAATTACCTTACAATCTTTTATGGAACTATGCAACCAAAGACTTAATCTTATTCAGTTCAAATTTTATTTTATTTTTTTTTTTAATAAAAATATATCCAGTGTCATTTTTTTGAAAAGAAAATGAAAAATATTGCCAGCCATAAATATGTGACACTATAAGATAGTGGAAGGTTTAAAGGATAGCTCAGTAGCTATACCAAGAGAGATGTGACACTATAAAATGCTAGAAGGGTTAAGAGATAGCCCAATAAACATACTAAGAGGTGAGGAAAGATTTGATTAAATTCAAAGAAATTTTTTTTTCTTCCTTCCTTGAATAAAAGGCAGGGGAAGGAATAGAAATATCTGATTTGTCCTACAAAACCCATATGGCCAAAATTGACAACTGACTTATGAAGTGGGCCTGGTAAATGCTGGGTTGTCAACATGTCAACTGAAGAATAACGATATGAGGACCTACAATGACCAAGTCAGGAGTGGGAGCTGGCTGGGAGTAAAACGGCTTTATTATTTTGGGGACTAGTCAAAAAAGCCATATAGATAATTTAAACCCACAGGGTATGGAGAGAGGTGGTGTAAGAGTCAAAATGGAGATATTGTTTTAAAATTTGAGTTACGGAATTGTCTGCAAGGCAAGGAAAAATTGGTTGAGAAAATATCTAAAGTGATCAAGAAACAAAAAGGCAGAGTAATAATAATAATAATAATAAAAAAAATCACTTGTCAAAAAGGAGCAGTGAAATTTCTTTACAGAACTGAAATGCAACAAGAAAAGATTGTCAGGGGGAACAGCCGACAAATGCTTGATTGAGAAAGCTGAAGGTGTCTGGGAATTCAGTTGATGAAAATTTTGAGCAATAATTAAAATTTATGATTATAAGTAAACCCCACCTGTTCACCTATGTAGTCTAAAAATAGAGCTTGTCAAAATGATGACTGTAGTGAAGGACACAGGTGAAATATCAAGTGGATGGAAGAATTGCCTACACCGACTTGGTAGTATTGGCATGAGATACCAATATGAGAAGGGAGTTAAGGGGGATCGATATTCTGCTACCACTGCTCTTAGAAGGAGAGATCTCCCCAAATTTGGACATGCAATTAATTTTCTGGTGTAAAAACAAAGGGGACTCTGTAGGGGGTTAGATGATTTACTGAAACCCCAGTCCCCATCATGTAAAGTACACAAATTGGAACAAAATACTTTATCCAGCATTTGAGTGCTTCAATGACCAGCACGAATTTATAGCTCAAATTTTGTGGCTTTTAAAAATACTAAAGCATGAAATAAAAATGAATTACGAGTTTCATCAACAAGTATTAATTTTGAGTATTTATATTAAGTTTGTTAAAACAGTGTATGAAATAACTTTGATGGTTTTGTCTATAGAAAATGAAATATTACAATTATTATTTATACAGAGGAGGGGGTGCAGGAGAAATAAGACAAAAAAGAGAGAAGTTCCTCTCTGAATTCACTGATGGAAGAAAATAGAGAGAATTAATCTTTGGAGATTATTAATAATGACACAGCTGTTTGAGGTTTCCTATAGCCACACTGAACTTAAAGTCAATTCAGGCTTGCTATGGTAAAAATTTTCTTTCCCAAGTGAAAATCATCACAAAAATGGCAAAAGTCATTGTCACGGCTTATTTTCTCTCAAAAAATGGATTTTCATACTTTAATAGGGGTAAAATATTGAAAAATGACTGTTTTATCATCACCTAAAAGGAAACTTGACCTGAACCCCATGAAACTATGTATTTTCTGAAAGCAAAGGATATATTCTTTCATTTAAAAGTAAAATTGGCTGGTGTAAATGACTCAATTTTTTTTCAGTGGGTAAAATGTGAAAAAAAAAAAAAAAAAAAAAAAAAAAAAAATAGTGAAAATTTTGCATTTTTTTCTTGTTCTAAACAAATATTTTCCCCATTAATGGGAAATTAATCATTTTTTTTTTGAAAATCAGAAAGCCTAAATCATAATCAAACTATTTCAGGCATAAAATTGAGAGTTTTGAAGGAAATCAACATTCCTAGGGGGTCAAAATGTGGCAAAATCCATTGGTAACTGCCAAGGGTAAAAAAAAAAAAAAAAAAAAAAAAAAAAAAGACACCCGGCCATGGAAATCTTTAGTAAAAGGCAAAAGATTTATCTGCAATTCTTAACTACCAGAAACCAAAAGCAACCCCCCCCCCCGCGATACAGAAAATTAAACCTAATTAACTTTGACATCTGGGTCAAAGGTCAGCCAGCGAACAGAACAAGTTGTAATAAAACCCACCACTCCCAGATAAAAGCAAAGAGTGGGAAAAAAAAAAGAAAAAAAGAAAAAAAAAGTTCAACATTACTAGGGCTTGATGAGTTTTGTTTTTAACACCCTGTTATCCGGGTGATGACAACACTTAGCAGACGACATTGTTTTCTTTCGACGCATATCTTTCCTTTTTCCCCCCATCAAGGGGTCATTTACCTGTTCCTTTTATTCAATGATGTTCATGCCAAATGAAAGAGAAAGGAATGAATTTTGAAGCGAAAATAAATATTTTTTCATAAAAAACCCCCCCAAAAAACGGTGATTTTTCTCAGAAAATTGGGCATAATTTCTTAATGCTAACCGCCAAGCAACATTTTCCACAGCCAAATCGAAGATTAATTACCAGTGAATAATTCCACGTGCAAACAATAGCTGTCTGGATCCTATAACGTCGCCCTAAAAGGGTCCAGAAGTTTACTGATTGATCGATAACCTGTTGCGCATAATTGTATTTTTCACAGTCAGTTTCCATTATCTCATCTTGATATTATCATTTTCGGACAGCAAAGTCATCAAGGATTCAGGAAAACAGTTTGGCATAGGTTTGCTTTAAGAACTTTACATTCTATGAGGTGTTTAAAATGTTACTGACGAATGATATTTTTTGCCAAATATTTCATTTACGTGCTATGTTCGATTTTCCTATAGGACAAAAACAAGGCTTTTAAACAGCCGTGATGAGAGAGTAAGTATAAATAAAAATCCAGATAATAAACTGATAAAGATTAATTAATCAGCAATACAGATAAAGAATGCATGAGATTGAGCTTGGAAGAAAACTATTCAAGAAACTTACCCGCCATGTAAATTTGGAGATTATTGGCCGCCCTGGCAGAGCAAATAATTTTTCAACTCCTCCTGTTTCTTTCCAGTGCATCAATTTTTTAGTTGGAGGTGCAAGGTCAAGGGTGGTAATAATATCTGCTGTATCTGCCAATTGCAACTTCATTGTCTCACTGGGAATTCCTTTTTGCTCATCAACAATCAGCTTTCTCTTCCGTTTGCCTTTTCTTTCTTGTCCTACAAGACAAAAATTAAACAAATCTCGTATCAGTCTGTTTTAGTCCTTTTGCTTTTGCTGTGCCATGTTGATAGATGGAGATGCTTACTGTGGTGAAGTTCACAAATAGAGAGAGAGAGAGATATTACATAATTGTTTTCATTTGCTTTGCTACTACTATTACTTCCACTAGAAAGACTGGGAAAATTTCATGGTTTTCCTATTTCAATTTTCTGATGAAGCCTACTTAATTATTCAGTTAGTGATTGAATAAGCTCCTGGTGAGTTCTACAACAATAAAATAAACATGGAAATCTCCCTACAATAACAATTTTAAATATGAAGATTTGAAATTGACAACCTTTTCCATTTTACCAAGACAGCCATTAAACACTTCTATCTCTACTTCATTTTCTCACTGAAACCAAGTAGTGTATATCTAGTTTTTTTTCTCTCTACACAATCATGACAAGACAGTCCATTATTGGACAAGGTATTGTCAAGAGACATTAAATACTTCTATCTTCCCTTTCTTTCTAGCCAAATCCCCATCTCACGAAAATCTCTCTTAATAATAATTTAAAAATAATTCAGCAATTGTTATTTTATTTATGGTAGCTGGATTAACTTACTCAGTTTATGACATTTGATAATACACTTATTGCAGTTGTCAACACTTCCTGGTCTTTTGATTAAGATCAAAAGTGTAGCACCGGTTCTTAACTTAACCTGATCGATCAAACTCTCCATTCTTATCTTCCCTTTTATTTTTTCACTGAAACCAAGCAGTGTCTTTTCTTCTCTCTTTCCATGTAACCAAAATGGAATAGTTCATTATTTATGAGGTATTGGTAGAGCAAAACAGTTGTGCAAACTAACACAGGGAGGGACAAACACAATTATAATAGGATATTTTGAAAGATCATTACAAATACCCATCTGCTTATGTGTACCAAAATTAGTAAATAAGGAAAATTTACTAATAAAAGATGTGCATAATGCTAATACACTTGAAATTGACTGGCATTGTTCAATTTTGACCCCCCCCCCGAAACAAACCTTTTTTGGAAAGAACCAAATCTAAAGCATTTATTAATAGATATTCAGATTTACTTTCTCAAAATAGTAATGTATATACATATAAACTGAGGGGAAAATAAGACTGCAATGTAGTGAACATGGTTTTCAAAGTAGAATTACTACGAAGTGTTCACGCACATAGATATATACAAAAATCCCAAAACAGAGTGCATGAAAAGTCTTAATGCAATATATATATATATATATATATTATATATTATATATATATATATATATACACACACACACACAGTTGAATTGATACCCTTATGTCTCAACAGTTGTGTCCTTCAGGTATCTGTCAATATGAGACATGTTCAGATTTTGAACCAAACCCTTATTTAATCCATGAGGTATATTTTCCATGTTAAGGGATTATCTCATCTTGTTCTCTTTAGTACAGCTCACTTATTGCTAGCTAAGTTTCCACTGAGATTGAGCCTGTACTACTTGGTTCAGGGACTGAACACTCAATAACTATGCCATCAATTTCGTGAACCAATCTATTAGGCTATTAGAAATATGCATGACTGAACCATATTGCAGCATGCATCACTGCCTATAAATAAGACACTGGTGATGTCATAAGATGGGGGGGGGAGAGTGGAGAGGATTTTGAAAGCTTCATCTGAATATCTGTGACATGCATACACAAATTGAACTTGGGTAAAAAACATCATTCTTCAGGCTGTTGCAATTTTATTTCCCATCAGTGTATATTACTTCCATCTAAAGAAATCCCTCATCTGATATAAAGACTTAGTTATACCTCTCATTAAAACATTGTAATACAATAAATTACATTTCAAAATATCAAGACAATCCAATAAGTGCAAAATAGAAGTTCTAACATTTTACTTGATTGATTTAGTACAAAGCTGAAGGAAGTTCATTCAAACTCACTAATGTACAAATTTAACGTTAAATAAAAGGATAAACTCGTATTAAATTTATGCACATATACATATGGAATAAAGAAATACTTGTTATAAAGATGGACACACAAATTGACTCCAAAACACAATACTGTACTTAATATGCACATTGTGTCACATTAAAAATAAAAAAGTGCTAATTTCCCAAAATTTAATATGTGTATATACAGGAATTAATCATCAGTGTAGTGGAAAACGTTTTGATAAAATGTTGCAGAAACTACCAGTTTCATTTTACAGGTTGCATGTGTTAGATTTTATGAAGCAAGCACATGACTACAAACTTTTTTCCCCTATCATAAAAACATTAAATATAAATGGTATGTTTGTTGAATGATGTTAATATTTTCTTGGCACTTAAATATAATGTAGCCAATAACCTCTATTTCTAACATATGCACACGCAAGAGTACTGAAAATTTCTTAGCCCAAAACGTTCATTATTCCTAATGCTTATTATAGTCATTTTTGAAGCAGACTCCCACAATACCCCTAGTTTATTAGAAGGTATATTTTTCAATTTAACAGATTTTGTAATATAGATGGCCATTTTAAAACCCAAATGCCTATAGACCCTTGTACCAGTTTAAATGAATATTCTAAAATTTGTTAGCTTTTGTATCAATGTGAGAATGAAAATTTGACACAAATGACAAAAACAACACATTCACAAAACGAAAACCAAGTCACACAAATCTCATTCATTTCCATGATAATGTGCATGCATACATGTGTAACAAAACACTTTGTTAATTATTGATTTTAATAGATATAAAGTAAATATTTGTAATTAAAATATAATGCATCATGGTATTTGATATAAAGAATGCAAAAATGCTTTTACACATCCAGAAAGAATATTTGGCTAGAGGTAGCAAGGTTAAATCTGCAAAGGTGAATAATGAAAGCCATGAAAAAAAAAAAAAAAAAAAAAAAGAAGACCAAGAAATGAATGAATATTGCTAAAAGCAATATTAACACATAAATAGTTAACTCTTGTTTGTAATGCATGTGCAAAATAGCCTGTGAAAAACATTGATTGAAAAGGATATTACTAAAACAATAGTCAACAATGAATAGTCCCTATTGTTGGTAAGTCTCTGTAGAAAGCAAGATAAAAATACTTAAGGAATTTATTTTGAATGCCTATTATAACTATGAGTAAGAATTCTACACTTTAACTCACTCAATACAATTTCATGCAAACTATGTCTAGTTGACAAAGACAACATTCAAAATAAGTTTAATTAATACCTACTAAACTGACCTGGTATATTCGTGACATCTAAAGGCTCAAGAGCAAAAGCCTCATCTTCATTGTGAACCAATGTTGTCTGCTCGCCAGAGGTGCCTGTTGTTTCATTCACTTCCCCAGTTGTCTCAGCTGCTGGTGTTTCTGGTTCTGTGACAGGTGCTGTCTCAGAAGCAGCTGCAGTCGAGTTTGTGGTTGGTTCTTCTGTTGCTTTTGGCTCTGGAAGGGAGACGGAAAAAAGATTTAAATTTAATTACAAATAAGTTGATACCGGAGGACAAAATAAAAGCAGAAAGAAGAGAAATCCCCAATAAAACATTCAATCATGTCAACTGCTCACCCTAGCAATGTACAGTAACAATCTATTTCAGATTCCTGCAATTCATAATTATTTTTGAATACTAGACAGCATTTCCACTTTTGAAAGCTGTTCTGGATATAAGCATAATTTTGGGTTTTTAAAGTAAATTCATTTTTATTGCCAGTTCAAAATAACTGTATTTAACAAAGAGAGAATGACAGTTCTCACTGACTAAGGCACATTTCCCTACATCTATGTTGAATCCATTATTTTTTTAGCATTTAAGTTTTTTCCAACTCCTATAAACAACATACTACAGTTGACTAATTTCACAAATTAAAAAAAAAAAAAAAAAAAAGTTCTGTAAATTTTATGTAAATCTTCAAAGCAAGTTAAATTTATTTTTCTACTTGCTTTTTATCAAGTTGATCTAAAAGTAGAAGAATAACTGGTCTTCATACCTTCTGTTTTTTGAGTTTCTGTAACAGGTTCTTCTGGTTCCATGTTCACATCAGTCACTGGTGCATCTTCAAACAGACCACCTGGTTCCATAAATGTATCATCTGAAAAGAAAAATTAATGAAGAAGGTGGCTTAAAATAATTATTCATAAATAAATATTATTTGAATGAAGAGTGTTCAATAATTTAGAGCTGCCCACATTCTCATTAAGCATTTTGATCAATTGCTACAAGTTTGACCCATACAAAGTGCTCACCAAACTTAAAACTGCCATTTTGAAGGAAAGAAAAGTTTAACAAATTGTGGTATTTTAATACAAAACCCATTTTCATAATGTAAGACAGATTACAAAGAATTTTTAAAAAGTTTGCATAATGTTATTCCTCCTAATATGAAAATTGTAACAATGTTTGAATGATACATTTCAAAAGTTCAATGCTAATTCACCAAAATTCATTAGTGTATAACAATTTCCTATTTTCATTAAATTTCTTTTTTCTCTTTTTAAAGAATTAAATCTAAATACTCAACCTAACTTTCTGGAAATCTGTGCCAGCAGAATATGTATAAAAAAAAAAAAAAAAAAAAAAAGAAAAAAGAAAGAAAAAAAAAAAAAAAGGGTATTTTAACCATTTTTTTGCAAAAAAGAAGCCTTAAATGACCAACTACAGACAATGTACAACATTGTGGATGGTTTGCCTGGCTCTGTATATTCTTCACTTCCAGCTACTTTGCAGACAGATTCCCTATCTATTGAATCTAATGTTTCATTACAAAGGAAACCTTTTGTCAATGAAGTCATTGCTTATCACAAAATCTGGCATCCATGTCTACAACCCCCAAAATGGAATGATAGATTAAATTAGTAAGAATTATAATGATTCTTACACAGAATCATCTATTTCCTGCTTGAAGATACAGCACATTAGCCAAAAACATTTTGAAGTTAGTAAGGGATATTATATATAACCAAAAAATAATTATGCAATTGGCTATAAAGATGAAATATTTGTAAAAAAAAAAAAAAAAAACTTACCAAGAAATTCCTGACCAATTTCACCACCAAAGTCATCATTATCATCATCATCATTATCATCATCACAAGGTGCATCTATAAAAGAGGATAAGTGTTGATTTTAGTAGGAAAAGACTAATATTTAAATTTTAACCATTTCACTTTTTTTAAACAATGTACACATGTCTGAAGTAGGAAGTATTCAATTATGAAAACCAGCAACAATGAGTCAATTTAGTTATTAAATAAAAGAGCACTCTGCTAGTTACCCATAAAACTTGGCTCATCTAATTCATTGGTAACTGGAGCAGTCATGTCCACATCTAAGTTCTTTTCTGGTCCTTCATCAATATTCTTTATTTCCTCTGGAGCTCGAGGACTAGTAATATCTGGACTTTTGAATAAAGATTCCTCTAAATTAGTAGCATCTCTGAGAATTTCCCGATCATCAAATCCAACATCGCCTGAATAAAAGAATAGAACAGGACTAAGTCGAGATGTGGATACAGCTTAAACAAATGAGAAAAATGAATCTGAAAAATCAATTTCCTTTGTCTGTTCATTAGTAAAAAGGATAACTCACCAAAACCATCATCACCAATTAAAGTAATGTTTCCATAATCTTCACGCATTGTAATTTCTTCAGGCCTGCTTTGGTTAACAGAAAACTGGGCTTGCACATTGATCTCACTGAAGAGAGAGAGAGATTTACTATTTAACATTTTATCCAAAATAGTGTAGAACTTTAAAAACACAAGTCACCAACTTGATTACTTTGTAGTACACACTGATACCAAGAGTGAGGATTTTGATATAGTCACTTAACAAAAAATGAAAAGAAAAAAAAAAAAAAAAAGAGCATGTAAGAAAAAATATGAATTCTTTAAGGGTTTTTTCCCCTATGCACTAATAGCGTAGTGCAGTTTATTTTTTTTATTTGTATTTGTTTCCACAATAAAACTTTTCTTGATAAAGTACATAAAGTCAAACACAGATTTGTGTAAATATAAATAATTAAAAACAGAGAAAGGGAATTAACAAAAAGTATAATGAAGATGAAAAATAAAATTTAAAAAATGATCAAACTTATTTTTTTTTAAGAGTGGTGAATTTGGATGAAATATAGAAAATACCTATGAAATATTTAATTCTTTAAAATAAAAATAATTCATTTTCTTTATCAAAGAAACTAACTATCTACTTACTTTAGATCTGCAAGAGTTGTATCAAAATCATGAAAATTCTCCTGTAAAGTGATAGCAGCAACTGATGCTTCTCTGTTTTCTTCCGGCAGATCCACTACACCAGGACGAAAAGCCATCTTAATTTTCACAAAGGCCTCATTACAATCAGCAAGGAGGTATTTTGCTTTACGAGAGTAAATGCGAACTACTCCTAATAACAAATGGCCAGATGTTCTCAGGGCCATTTTTACCTATAACAAAAACAAAATTCATAAATAGTTGCAAACATTAAAGATTATTAGGCTCCTTCTGCTTGGGTAAGATATAACATTAAGCATTTCAAATGAGAATGTGTGATATATAGATCAGATCTCTATGCCACAAATTTGAGCACATTCATTTGCTAGGGTGACTAGTCAAGCCCCCTGTTGCAGACACTGTGTTTGCTCAATAACCACAGAGCACACCAGTGGTGCATATAGCAACTATATTGAGCAGGAGTCGGAGTAGGAAACAATTAAGGGGGTCACTAGAGTCGGTAAAACCATACTGACTCCTACTCCAGTTGAATTTACACCTTATATAAAAAGCCTTACATTATAGAAATTTTTATTTTTGTTGTCTTTTATATCCTGTAAAAGATTATATTTCAACTTCTATTATAGGTTTTTGTTGCATGTGTGTGTGTGTAAAAAAAAAAAAAAAAAATTTTTTTTAATTTTTTCTATATCCTTTCAAAGATTTTGCCTAATTCTGTTAGAAAATATTGAAGAATGAAATAGGTATGATACAAAAGCCACAATACCTTTACTTCTTGATATAAACCAGTTATAACGATATAGGCCTACTCAAGTTAGGAGCATATGCATAGGATTTATGAGATTTGTAGGCCATAATCATTTAATTACATAAAGAAGAGTCAGAGCCAAAGGTTTTGTGTTCAGATTCCACAGCCCTGATGCTGAGTAAACCTTAGTTACAGTTTCTGGGAGAGAGTGCATTATCTGGCTTTACCAAGTTTGAACAAGACCAGTACATTTAAATCCTGTCACAATGACTTGTGCCCTCATGATAGTATAACCATCAATGGCTTCCAAACAGTTTCCCAAATGAATTTACCATGGTTGGGTCAACCTGTGGTTTGATTTTCAAGCACTTTCCAAAGTGGCTGCATACTGTAACTGCCTCTCCAGATTAATATCAAGTCACCTATGATAAAATGTACTTTTAAAGAATGTTAAATTTATTGGGTTAAAAAAGTGCTCAATATCTTAGGAAGAGCATCTGTAAATACAAGCAGTGTGGACAGTTTGTTTTAGGCCTGAAACCTAAAGATTACTTTTAAGCATGAAACAAACTATCAAGATATCACACACATTATTTTAGCATAATGAAGTTCTTTCAAAGGAAAAAATGCATTGCATAACATTTACACACACACTAGACACTTTAAATGCATACTCTCAGGGTAATTAAGTATAAAGATACACTATTTACTAGAGATAAGGGGGACAACAAAGAAAAGAATAATTGTAAGCACTTCTTATATTTGGTTATTAATAATAATAATAAAGACAAAAAATCTGTTGAATCTATAAAGAATAGAGCATGTTTCAATGTAACTGCTGCAGTACAATAATATTTGCATCATCATTTCCCTAAAAAAAAAAAAAAAAAAAAAAAAACTTTTTCAAAGAATAAAATTACACTAAAGAAAGTTTATAAAGCTTAATCTTGTGTTTCCATAAAAAAAGTAAATGTGGTTAAATGCAGAATAGAAAACTTGCTAATACAAAAATCAAAACAAAAACGTAGTATCATAGTAGGCCAATACCAGTAGCAAATTAAATTCAAAATAAAGACAACTTTATTGTATTTGCTAAATAAAGACTGTACAAAGAAAACATTCCACCCTGCTCCATCTATAAAGGATTTTTAAATAATTTGCTAGAATATTTGGAATGATTTATTTTTTTCACCCATGCTGGAACTAGATATTTGGTACATTATAATTTATTCATAAAAGTGGACCAGTTACTACTGCCTCCATCTCAAAACCAGAATGTTATTTGCTGAGAGAAAGAGAGATTGATTAATTTTACTTCCTACAATACAAAAACTGAGTTTTGGAGTCATGGCAGTAACTTGTGGAAGTCAGGGTTTGTTTTTACAGTTTAACTAAACTACTTTTGAAAAGTAGTTTTGTTAGCTATGTTAAGTATCTTGAAAATTAAAATCACACCCATCATCTATACCTATAGTATCACTCATTTTTAAGCATAGCTAAAAAAAAAAAAAAAAAAATGAATACTACCCAATTTTACTACATAATTAGTCTTTTTGATAGGGTATTATGAAGATGAATGATTGCAAGTTAAAAAAATTGCCATTGCATTACTTAAGCCAACTGTGCCATCAAAAAAAGCTGGAATTAGCTTATGAATAAACTGGGTAACATTGGTTCCAAAAAACTTGATTTTTGGACACTGTTTAAAAATATCTTTAGAAAGTAGTTAAATCAATTTAAAATTTTGGAAAAATATCTTCATTGTATACATCTACATAATTTTCAAATATAGTACAAAAACTGTAGCTATTAGTTCATGGAATAAGAATACTTTTGTTATATACAAGTTATATCCTTAAATCAAAGCTTTTAAATTTGTGCTAAGTTTATAAAGCCATGAATATTATTTATGAAAAAAAAAAAAAAAAAAAAAAAAAAAGTGGAGGGGTGTATATTGAAGTTTTCATTCTAAAACAAAGAAAGTCATTTGATGAGTGGGGGAGTAGAAACTATGACAGCAAATACACTCCCTGCTACTAGTACTATATGCAAGGCAAAAGAATTGTCAATTTTGGAATTATAGAATCACTCAATTACACACACACACACACACACAAACCTTAGTTGTTCAGAAATCCAGGTTTAGACATGTAATTTTCAATTTTAAGAAAGCGATTATGCTTTAGAGAGCTTGATGTAAAAGTTGTGTGGTATATTTATTTTCATATGCCAAAGCAGTGATAATTCCAGTTTTTCTTTTACATCATAGGCATTATTTTCATTTCACAGTGCTTTTAAAGAACATAAGTTACAAAATTAGTTAACTTAAGTTTCAGGAAATGTGGTCAGTATCATTGTCACTAATACTTTTGTGTCTTGTCAAATAATTTAAGATAAAGGAAATTATATTAAATTTGGAACAAGGTAAGTATTAACTACATTAACAACATTTTTATAACTAATTTAATAAAAAGAAAAAGGATAGAAAAAAATGTATACTTACTTTTGGCTTGAGGATAGCTTCCACACTGCTATCAATATTGGTTTCAAAAACATGTGCTTTAGTTAGCTTTTTATCCCAGTGGGCCGCTAGCCAGATTTTGGCTAACGGACCCTTTTTACTAAGCACAAAATGGGCATAAAACATAGTGATTCTTTTTCAAACAAGGAAAACCTGCAAATATAAAATTGTTATTATTTTGACCATTGTTATAAAAATATCAAATTAATAGATTAACATTTTTTTTTTTTTTTTTTTTGCTTGGCTGCTGTGCTCTGGTTAAAAAAAAAAAGAAAAAAAAAAAAAAAAGTCAGTTCAAATTTTCCTCTAAGAACACAGCAGGTGTTCAACACTAGCATTTTTGCTATTTTGAAAGTATACCAATTTTTAGCCAAATATACAAGACCTAATATCTTAAAATCTGATTTGCTGAAGTAGCTCCAAGAGTATGATCTAAGTGTCCGCTAACAAGTATTACTGGTATACAAGGGCAAGAAAAATCAAAGATTTTATATGCTCACAAGTTCTTTGATCACTGCTATAATACAAAAGCAAGCAAAGAGCAGCTGCATTTTTAACATTTAATGAACAGCTTTTGTGTAGGAAGTCAAATTTAAAAATTTACATTTAAACTTTTATGTAGATATTGAAAATTGATATGGCAAAGACTAATATTTTAATAGGAAAGAAGGCATGCAGTGATATTTGGCAAAAATTAAAACAGAATGAAAATTTTTATAAACTAACAATATAGAAATTTTTCAAGTTACATTTGACAATACATCAAGTAAAATTATAGCCTGAATTGATCAATCTATAAAAGTTTAAAATGATATAAATGAATGTCTTTTTCATGGACTAGTTTATAAAATGTAAGACAGCAATTTGCATTATAATTTTTTTTTTTAAAGAATCAAATTGCACTAAGAAAGGTTTTTATATAGCTTAAACTGATATATTTCCTTAAAACCTTTTCATTATCGATTTAAAATTTTCACTGTTTGAATGGAGAAATTAGAATAATAACCATGTTGAAAAATAAATATTTATTGTTGAGATGAATTTACTGCTGTACCTGTATACATACATTTAATGTGATAATTTCCTTGGACACTTGCCATTATGAGGACAAGCAAGCTAGTAATTTTGATCATTACCCAGCTATACAAGTGAACCTACAGATTAAATTAACATTTATATTAAATACAAACATACATGCATACATAAGTATGCTATATCACTACAAAAATAACCATTTTGCTTCAACACTTCTGATGTCCTGTCAAGTGATCACTTGACAAGGCACCAGAAGTGTCGAAGTAAAATGTCTATCTTTGTAGTGATGTATAACATACCTAAATATTATTCGCTCTGCTCTGTACTGAGCACTCATTTTAAAAATAGTGTTTTCTGGGAGTTTATTCCTTCTATACCAGCTGTGTGTGTGTGTGTGTGTGTGTGTGTGTGTGTGTGTGTGTGTGTGTGTGTGTGTGTATACAATACTTTTGACACAATCTTTTTTTTTTAAAGGATAAAATTCTAACTCCCAACTTTAAGAAATTCCAATAATCAACAAACTCATAAGAATTCAGTTTTTCAAGTGTATTCTAAAAATGTATTACTGAAATGCAAACTGTACAGTAATCTGTATGTATTGATAAACACGACAAAATTGTTAAATAATAGTAATAGCGAAAGAACAGATCCTGAAATGTGTTTCAAAAACGAAAATAAACTAGTCTTAAATTTGACTAGAGTTAATCAACATAATATATAACAGAAGAGTGTTATTCATGCAATCCTGATAAGATGAAGACTGGTATCAAAGCTTAAAAAGTGTAGACATAAAATTGCATTTCAAAAAACTCATTTAACCCAATCTAAGCACAACTCATATTTTAATAGCCAATACATACATAATGAAAAGCATGTGAAACATCACAACCATTTACCAAACTAATTTAAGATGATTTCAAAATGTACTGATGGATATTAAACAATTACAGACATGCGTAAAAGGCTCTATTCATGTAAAGTAATTTTTAGCCATTGGTGTTCTTTGAATTCAAATTTAAGCTATTTTACAAATAAAAAAAAAAAAAAATTCAATTTTGCAAGAAAAATAAAATTTAAGAAAAATAAAATTTAAGAAAAATAAAATTTAAGAAAAATAAAATTTAAGAAATAAAATACAGCTGTAATTTCACAAGTGCCATATGAGCATGCTGATAGAAATAGCCAATAAGTGTGCACTTTTGATAGAGAGCTTGGTCAGTTTGCTTAAGAAATTACCAAATTCAAGTAATTATGTGATTGAAATATTGAATAAGTAATTATTTCAGAAAAGTTTATGGAAATATTTTTTTGAGGGTTAAGTTCACCCACTGAACACTTAAATTGTGGGGTGGTGACTAGAAGGATTTAAAAAATAAAATAAAAAATATGCACGTGTGTGAGTGAGTGAGAGAAAGTAAAGACAAAAGGAAAGCTCATCTTAGTTAATGCATTTGCTCCGTTGACAAGTATTTGATTCAATAGTGGCACCCTCAAGCATTTTTCATCCAAGTAAATTATTTTCTCTTCAATAAGCGTGGCATCCTTTAGATTGAAGTTGTGGTTGAATTTATCTCTATGAATGCATTTGATAACCTGTGTATAAAATCCTTTTGTGCTCATTTTTTAAATTTCTCCAAGTTACTGAATTGTAAGGAACAGTTATTACAGTTTATTTTATGTATATCCAATACAGTTATCATTATATTTTGGGTTCTGATTATACCTATAATAGTTCTGGATATGATTGTAATTATTTTGATATGGTTAAGACTGGATAAATTGTTTTAGATAGATGTTAAGGAGTTGGTATCTAGTTTGCTGCTGATGATGTCACTATCTTAGCATTGTATAATTTGTAGGTCTTTCACTCCTTTAATATTACCAAAATGTAAATCTGCACAAACTGACTCAAATATCTCCTTTCTTGGAAAAATTGTTCTTTCCTCTTTCCCAAGCAAATGTACATTGCTATAAAACCTTTAAAAAATTAAAAACACCTAAATTCATAACCTATTATTATAATAGGTAAATTAATCTCATGCTTAAGAAAAAAAAAAAAAAAAAAAAAAAAAAAAAAAAAAAAAAAAAGACATTAATTATGTAACATAGCATCCTCCATGATCTATCTTTACTAATCAGTTCACCTGATGTATATTTAGGAGTGTTCTTACATCTAAAAATTCTAAATAATGGCATTTTTACTTCTGTTTATAAATGCTTGTTGCAAAATGGAAAAACATTGCATTGAGAAAGCCCATCAGAGGAAGAAGAAACACACCAGCTAAATTTTGCCTTAACTCATACTGACCATTTACAGATATTTTTTAGTTATACGTGAAATTTCACACACGCACAGAAGCATTAACATCCAGAAGTCCTTAAGATAAAATTGAAGAAGCGCGCACAAAAAAAAAAACAAAAAACAAACAAACAAACAAAACAACACCCTGTCTATAAAATCTACCAAAACTCAGAGAATTATTCAATCTTGTTAAAATTTTCACCATTTATGTATTAAGGAACATATATTATATAGAACTTTGTTATTTTTAAGCTTTGTGGAAGTATTTTTTTTCCAGATCAGTTATACTAGTGAATTTGGGATTTTCCTTAAATCCATTAACCGAAATTAAAAAAAAATTTTTTTTTTAATGAAACTCAAAAATTATTTTGTGTAAATTTGCTGATACCAAATTTTAAATTATACTATATATTTTGTTACCTCAGTGGAAAAGGAAAAAGAAAATTTGATGTATACTTGTTTGTGCTAAGACTCTTTCCAGATCTTGGTTGTTGCTAATAAACTAGATATAAAATAAAGGTGTGCTTGAAGAATCAAAAAATCTCAGTCTTCTTTAAAAGAACTTTTTCCTCCTCTATTTTACAAGCAATTTCTTTTATTCTAGGGAAGATAAAAAAAAAAAAGTCCTTTTCAGGACTAACAAAAATGGAGTTCAAGCCAATCAATATTTTGGTCTGTTTAAGAACGTTTTTTGATGCCACTGTAATAATGTTAGAAATACAGTAAATAAGAAGTTGCAACAGACCTGAAACAAATAACCCTCCAAAGTTTTCTAATAGCTGTGCTTCCAATTAATTTTTTTTTTTTTTTTTTTTTTTTTAAAATGAGGTAAAATTATTTTTTCAAGTAGGAACAAATAATTGTTTGATTTTTGAATGCGTTCAAAAGTGAGGACATACACTACTGGGGTAAATATATTTTTATGAAATCGAATTATTCCTTAATAAGCCTAACTCCACCCCAGTCTAGAACAGATATTGGATTTTATTGAGGTGAAAAAATGTTTAAAGTCTATTATTGAGATTTAATTATTTAAAATGTCCACAATATTGGGATAAATATTTAAAGAAAAGTTTTGTATTTTAACTGAAAATATATTCTGGACAGTAATTCAAGTAGTATAACAAACTTTTAATACATTTATGGTGTACTTTGAATAAACGAAATAAAACTTGCTTAAACTTAAGAAACTAAAATAAATTTGGTTTATATCAAATAGCAAGTAAAATTAATTTTGGTTTTATCTGAAAAATGGCTTAAAGCTAATCCAGAAGAAAAGAAAATATCCATTGATCACTCCAACTGTCATTATAGATGAAAAATATAAACAAAAAAAAAAAAAAGTCAGTTCAAATTTTCCTCTAAGAATTTATTCTCTAAAATACAGGTGTTCATCACTAGCATTTTTTCTATTTTGAAAACATACCAATTTAGCCAAACGTACAAGACCTAATACCTAAAATCTGAAGTAGCCCCAAGAGTTTTAGTATGATCTGATCTAAGTGCCCACTAACAAGCATTATTAGCATGCATATCTCTCTCTCTCATATATATATATATATATATATATATATATATCAGATATCTCTCTAATTGAAAGTTTAATTATTAAATTTATTATTTCCATTAAGTAAACAATTCTGGTGTATTTCAGATAGAAACTATATACACTGGAACGTCAAATTTAATTTTGGAATTCTTAAATTTTCTTAAAAACTGCCATTTTCTTAATTTTAAGAAATTTGTAAGCAAACACAAATTTATCGATTTCAAAAATATTTTAAAAAAATTTCTGACACGTTATTTTAGTAAAATTAGAAAATTTAATGTTAAATTAATCTGATTTAAAAGAAATTACTTCTTGCATAAAAAAAAAGTAATATACAACCAATTATTAACGATTGGTACTGTTATTTTTATCCAATATTTGATATATGTGTTGATTGACGAGTGATGATAGCTACTACGGATGACCATAAATGAAAATTATTAGAAATCTGAGTGAACGTTTTTTTTTTTTTAGTTTTACTGTTATGTTTATTTATTAGAATAAAGGGACAAAACTCTTTTTATAATAATGGCAATTTTAGTCTACCATACATGGAAATAAGGAATGTATTAAGTAAAAAAATACACCATAAAAAATTATTAAAAGTTTTTTTTTAGCACAACTAAGTTTAATAAACTTTGCAATTTTGAACTCGTAAATTTTGTTTCCATTTAATTACTACATTACCTCAAGGAAATAGCCCAATATAGAGTTTTACACGATTTTTTAAACTAGTATAAATTATTATAATTAAAATATAAAACAAATGGAAAAATCATTGTAAAATTTAACTATTCATCAGAAAATATTTATTTATTCAGACAATAATGACCTTAATATTACTTATTTACAAAAGCAATTAAAAGCTTTTCTAATTGAGTAATATCATAGTTTTATTGGTTCATTGTTTTTCAAATCAGAGCAGATTTTCAGTTAGCTCAAATTTAAAAAAAAAAAAAAAAAGTAGGTGATTTACCATCTCCAATGACTCGTACTTTAAAGAAAAATTTTTTTTTTCAGGAAATAGAAAGGTTTTGAACAAAATTACAGGACAATAAGTGGGGTGTAACATATTTGAAAAAAATATTTTTTATCAAAATTTATTAAAAAGAAATATTTCAAAAATAATTTTATTCATTTGTGAATAAGTTCTGAAAATTTCATTAAAATCGGACAATTGCTTGATTTTTACAAGAATGTCCAAATCAATGTTTTCAACAGAAAAAAAAAAAAAAAAAAAAAAAAAAGTTATTTCAATGACACCACAATGACGTAAACAAAAGAAGACTTTAACCAAAATTTTGGACATGTTAGAAAATTTTAAAAAATAATTAAATACTTCGGTCTTTCATTTTAATAATAACATAAGCATTTTGACAATAAAACTTTATTTTCGTTACGTTTGTGGCATTTTTCATTATGCTATGCTGTTTTCCTGCAATAAAGTGGAGGTCGCTAATATATATATATATATATATATATCTATATATATATCTCTCTATGTGTGTGTATATATATATATATATATATATATATATATATATATATATATATATATCTATGTGTATATATATATCTATGTGTATATCTATGTGTGTGTGTGTATATATCTATGTGTGTGTGTGTGTATATATCTATGTGTGTGTGTGTGTATATATCTATGTGTGTGTGTGTGTGTGTGTGTGTGTGTATATATCTCTATCTATATCTCTATATCTATCTATATCTATCTATATCTATCTATATCTATCTATATCTATCTATATCTCTATATCTATCTATATCTCTATATCTATCTATATCTCTATATCTATCTATATCTCTATATCTATCTATATATCCATCTATCTATCTATCTATCTATCTCTCTCTAACTCTTAAAAATCTAATGTCTGGCTTAGACATTTTCCCCAAAGTTAATGAAATGATTAATTAACTTGGTTTTGTAAAAGCAATATTCAATTTTTTGCTTAAAACAACAAAAATGTTTGTTTACATACTGTAGCCCATGAGTTATAAGTAATCAATAATTTTCTGTTATCCTCAACTTAAAAAGCATGCGACAAATTGTTTTTTTTCTTTCAAAGAGATATGGAATGTCAGCAGTGCAATTATCGAAAAATTGGTATTTACGTTTAAAAATAAATTATCTTTAACCATATCTAACCAATAGTGTAAGAATGTAATTTTAATTTTTTATTCTATATACCTTTATGAATTAATCATTTATACTACATTAGAAGTATAAAAAAGAAAGGAATTAAAAACTACTTTAATGATATTTGCTTTCATGTTTTTCTTAAATTATTCCCTTACCTGAGGTCACAAAATATAGCAAAGAGATTTGCTAAAAATCAATGAGAGAGTGAATCAATAGTTACTGAGCCAATTGATTGCTTTCACTTCGATTTCATTCAGACTGTTGCCATAAAATCATGTTCAAGTAGTATTATATCAGTGGACCATACATAAAATAAATATAGGCACCTCACCATGCATATATATATATATATATATATATATATAAAAATAAAAGACTAAATTAAGTTTTAAGTTTAATGCCATTTTCTAAAGCCTTTTCAAAGAGTTTTATTTTACTTTTATTTTTTTTTATAGTAAAAAGAAAAAAATCTGAATTACCTCTTTTGACCGACTACTCATCCCTATTGGAAGATTTGATACCTGCAGATTCATGATAGCTAAGGTTTAAAATAAATTTTAAAAAGTTAAAAATCTTTCATGAAGGTTTTTTTAAATTTTCATGTCATTAAATGAATATTTCCAATAAGCAAAACACTTTGCTCTCTCCCAGAACTACTGAATTTGCCAACCTATTGGATGAACCCAGAATTTGGCATGGAATATTTAGGAAAAACAGACTGCATGCATAAAAAAAAAAAAAAAAAACAGACTGCACATACAGAAATTTCATAATAGCTACAGAAATTTACTGGTATCAGTGGACACAGAAGAAAAGAAATATGGCACTTGCTAAATGAAGTCCCATGCCATACATGCACAAAAGCAAATTCCAATATCTGTATATCAACAGAAAACATACAAAACAAGCAGCAATATACCAGTCAAAGCAAAATCCGGTATTTCTGCAAAACAAGCAGCAAATATTGTGCAATTCCAAAAATTTATTTCCTGGGTGACTTTTTCAGAGATATGTTTGTACACTTCCAGAAGTCCCAGTTTCAGAGGTAAACTAAACTATGTCTGCACCGATTCCTGGCAAATCCCACTTTTTTTTTTGTGGTCTGCATGTCCATCCCATACATGATACTGCTGTATTGGAGGCAAGTAAAAAAAAAAAAAAAAAAAAAGCACTAAATAGGCTGGCAAATATGATTAATTCAAATTGATCAAAGGAGTTTTAGTTTAGAATTTTTTTCTTTCTTTTAATGCCATTTTTAGCCACTGGTCATCAGAATCTAATTATCTTTTAAATAGATCTTCCAAAATTAAAATTTACTTTTCTGTAACTTTATTTGAGGAATATTAGCTGATTTAAAATTAAATTAACCTGTTTTGAAACAACTATTACTTACTTTAATATCACAGAAATGCTTTTTTTAAACTGTTGACATGTTTGACAGCTTGATGACAGATTAATGTTTAATGAGGGGGCACCTTTTATATAATTTATTTTTAAGCACCCAGTGATCTTAAAAGGGTGACATTAATACAGAATTTTTAAAAAATTTAAAATTATTCTAATTAAAAAAAGAAAATTCATTGAAAAAGCTTTTAATGCCTTAGTTTTATTGCCTTTTTTATTTTAGAATTCAAAGCAGATTTTTGGTAAATGGTGCTCCTGTATAAAAAAAAAAAAAAAAAAATTAAATTCTCCAAGGTGCCCCCCTTTCAACTAATATAAATAGGGATGAGAGAGAGAGAGAGAGAGAGAGGAGAAAAAAAAAAAAAAAAAAAAAAAAAACGCACACACTAAAACAATTTCCTTCATTTGTGAATAAGTCCTGAAAATTCCATTAAGATCTGACAATCATTTGTTTTGTTTTTTAAATCAATGTCTTTCTTTTCTACTGGAAAAAGAAAATTCTAAAATTTCCTATACCAATCTTTCTTTAAAAAACAGTAGTGAACACGGTTTATTCTGTATTGTACACATGACAAGAATACTTGTTTGAAGTTTAAAAATTGTGTTTTTGAAGTTTAAAAATTGTGTTTTTGAAGTTTAAAAATTGTGTTTTTGAAGTTTAAAAATTGTGTTTTTGAAGTTTAAAAATTGTGTTTTTGAAGTTTAAAAATTGTGTTTTTGAAGTTTAAAAATTGTGTTTTTGAAGTTTAAAAATTGTGTTTTTGAAGTTTAAAAATTGTGTTTTTGAAGTTTAAAAATTGTGTTTTTGAAGTTTAAAAATTGTGTTTTTGAAGTTTAAAAATTGTGTTTTTGAAGTTTAAAAATTGTGTTTTTGAAGTTTAAAAATTGTGTTTTTGAAGTTTAAAAATTGTGTTTTTGAAGTTTAAAAATTGTGTTTTTGAAGTTTAAAAATTGTGTTTTTGAAGTTTAAAAATTGTGTTTTTGAAGTTAAACTTCAAAAACACAATTTTTAAACTTCAAAAACACAATTGTGTTTTTGAAGTTTAAAAATTGTTTTTAAATTTTTGATGGTTTTATCTTATAGTGAATGAACACAATATACACTGAAGATTTAAATAATAGTTTTAAATTAATATAGGTACCCCCATAGAAAATACCATTATACCTTTAAAATAAAAAATCTCCCTCAAAGCTTTGTTTTAATTTCATGTTTATTTATAATAATATAAATATATAGTAGTTCTAATAAGCAAAATATTTTGCTCTATTCCAGAACTAATTTAAATTGACCCGGAATTTTAATCTTAATAAAAAAAAAAAAGAAAAAGAAAAGAGAAGCTGATTAGGACCGCTTTTTAGTAGTCTTTCACTGCAATGTAACTGTTCTTAAAGAAAATCTTCCAAAAATAAAATTACTTTTCTGAAACTTTATTTCAGGATTAGCTGATGTAAAGCAAATATTGCTTAAAATATCACAGAACTGTTTATTTAAGCTATTGACATGTCTGACAGCTTCATGGCAAAATAATGTTTATGGGTGCTTTTTATATATATATATATATATATATATATATATATATATATATATATGTATGGCCTGGCGATTGCATATAGCATGAAACAGGCTGTCACCTCTAAGTGTTGACTTCTATATTTACACACGCTCTATCTCTGATATTGAGCACTTTATTCCATAAATATAGCACACCTTAAGACTATATATATATATATATATATATATATATAAAGTACTTACTATTTAAGAAAATATTCCCCAAAGTCTAATGTTTTGTTGAATTTTATGTACTTTCTGGCTTTAAAATTAATATAGTGAAATTTGGGCTAAAAATCTCGTTTCCTTTGCGCCGAGAGGAGGGGGAAAGCTATGGGGAATTTAACTTTTTTTTAATTTTTAATTTTTTTTTTATTGAAAGAAAAAAGCATATGGTTTTCGAAAATATTACCCCCCCCCCAAAAAAAACAAATATTCGCCGGATTTTTTTTTTTTTTTGTGAAATTCCGAATGTTCTTAAAAAATTTAAAATAAAATACTTTGGTCTTTCCTCTGAATAACAAATATTTTGACGATAAAACTTTTCCTCCTCAGAAATACTGACTCACAGAATAGCAAAAATAAAATTATTTTTTAACCCCCTAAAATCAAAAGCAATTTAGATTTTATTTATTTTAATCATTACATTTAATTTTAACAAAACGGAAGTCAGACTCGACCATTATCCAAATGACCAAAAGATGTGCAGTAAAGTCTGCTAAGTTCAAACGTAACGAAGAAAGATAGGAACGAAATAAAACATACTCAGTAACTCAGGCACCCTTTCTTGCTGAAATTTCGTTTCGACAAAATGTTGATTTAAATCAACTGTGGTTTGTGGGGAGGGAGGAAGGAAAGAGACAAGAACAACTAATAGTAAACATTTGTAAGATTTATTGGAGAATGAGTAAAATATATAAAATAAGAGGGTTCTCTGCTAGTAGTTAAAACTTAAAAGGGCACCAACGAAGTTATATTTTATATTAACGTTATTTATAAAAAAAACAACAACAAACAAACAAAAAAAACACACACACCATTCAATTCCAGGGAGCTAATCCGATCATCGTTCATTACCCTGTCAGAAGCCTTGACTAATTCCAGATGCTTAATACTTTTTCATATATTTGTTCAGAAGCTAAATGTACTTGTTTCTGGGATGAATCGGATAAAAAGTTTATTTCCTTCGGTAATTTTATCAGTAGACATTACTACCGAATACGATATCAATTCAGTAAAAAAAAAAAATAAAACATTTTCAGTTGCCAAAATTGTTTTAAGAAACGGTGTAGTTTTAAAAATAATCACAATTTGTGATTATTTTAAAAATTACTGTATTATTACGCCCTTTTCAAGTTCTTTTCTTTCGAAGGGCATTTAATACCCTTAATAAATAATTTTGAGAATTATTACTATTATTCTCAAATATTGTGCATTGAAATGTCCAATGAAAAATGGCGCGAGATTACACCCACTTTAGGAAAAATATTCTATTTCAAATGGTATTTTCTTGAATGTTATTAGGTAACACCAAAAATGAATGCATATGTTAAAGAGGAGGAGGAAAAAAAAAAAAAAAAAAAAAAAAAAAAAACCTTACTCCACACATTTTAAATACTAAAAAATTTAAAAATCAGGTAATTATGATATGCAAACCGGCAAACGAAATTTTCAGCACTTATCATCCATCAACGAATGTATTCTTTTTGAACACTTGAATAGGTTATTTAAAAATAAGGGAAATTTTGGGGGAAGGGGGTGGGTGGAAAAGGGGGTGCATATGTAGCGTAAAAAAAAATAAATAAAAAATTTTCGAGTGTGAACCTTTTAACAGAATTTATTGACGTTTAGTAACCCTTAGTGTTAAATTATTTTTGGTATGGATGTAAAACGGACAACTCTGATATCTCACTTTGACTGACTACTACTATTCAATATCGGAAGCGTATTACTATTAAATGTAATCTCCCCCGTTCACTCGCTTTTTGTGCCTTGAAAGCAGTTTTCCGGATACATTGGGTACGGTCTTTTTTTTTTTCCGCGTGCCTATTTTCCTGCATTTACAGATTCTTATAGACAAGAATTAATGAATACTTCAGTAATTAAACGGAATTGTTATTTTAAAAATAAATGTCTTATTTTAATTTTAGCCTACATAATTTGTTCCCCTTGATAGAAAGAAAATTTTTTTAGAATTACGATGAAACTATTTTATTCGCGTATAAAAGAGTAATTTACTGTAAGTTATTATTTTCACATTACTAATGCAAATTACATTTACATTTATGTTTAGGTAACACCGTTAACGTCTTCAAATTTATTCACTAAATTTAACAAAAGCATATATAGAATAAAGAAATTATATTCTTTAAAAACTATTTAGTTTAAAGAATTTATTTTTAAACAAATTCTTGAGCATTGCACTTTCGGTATGACTACTAAGTTTATTTTTACTTTTTCGGCACAGGCTACACAGTACATAGATAAAAGAAAACATTTTCATCGTTTTACGTAAAAGCTAAACATTACTTTTAAGAAAATCCAGTTAATCTTTAGACTTCGAAACACATCGATAGAACAAATGTTGAATTGAATATTAAATTTAGTTGTTTACTTTTTTTCATAGAATGGCGGTTCGATGTGTGACAGAAAAAAACCGTGCCAATGTAAAAGTTCATGTACGGAAATTATTTTTTTTAAATTTATTCTAATTAGTTTTGAGTCATTTTTCTTTCAAATAGAACTGAAATTTAAGTTTGAAGAAGGTATCGTCTTTTTTCGCCTGTGGTGGTACCTGGTTTTGCTGAGGAATTAGAATTCGGAAAAGTTTAAGCTATTGTCTGCAGAAATATTTTATTTAACGATAAAAATCAGCAGCAAAGAATATTAACTTTTTTTTTTCAAGTTTAAAAACCAGAATAAAATCGTTCCTTAAAGTAAACTAAAGAAAAATCCTCATTGGAACTGTCTTTTCAAAAAAAAAAAAAAAAAAAACCCCTTATGAAAAAGTTGTTTCAAGACTTCAATAATTGAAATTAAACAATGGTGCAACATATTTGCATAGCAGTTACGTTTCTAAATATATGTATTTTATAAAAATAATAAAAGCCACTTAAAGCCGTAGTAAAAAAATAAAAGCCACTACCAGACCGTAGTAACTAGATTCAGGAAAAGTTAGTTAATTCTATTTTTCATCCTTTTAAATTAAAACAATTTTTAATAGTAAAGTAAAAAATGTTACGTCATCGTGTGACGTATCTACATTCTTGAGATCACAACTTGGTAAAAAAAACTAAAAAGAACCAAGGCAAGTTATTTCTTTAGAGTCGATGTGTAAAACTTGCCGGTGTTTCTTGAAGATGCCGGGTCATGAAATTATTAAATAAAAAAAATAGTTTTACAAAATATGCCAGACTCTTAGCGCTAATCTTTAATTTTTCAAAAATCTACAAAAGAATTTCGAGGAATCGATAGACCCCTCCCCCATATTTGAAAATTAAACTTTCAAGTTGTATATGGGAATTGAATTGTGTATCTCATTAAGATATTTTTAGCAGTAGAGACTCACGAAAACCACTCTTTACTAGTTAAATATTAAAAAATGTTTTTATAAGATTTCCACTATTAGTTTTTTTTTTAATTACTTCGTAAAAAGAATACTTTGTAATATTCTTCGCTTTAAGCTTTAAGTCGACCATTAAACTTCTAACGAAAAAGAATATGAATAATTAATTTAAGAGTAAACTTTTTAGTTTTCTTTCATCCTTACCCGATATTTCTTTAGAACTTTCATACAGCTGTTGAACTTGAAAATAATAAACGAGTGTTGTTGACATTCATTCACACATTCAAAATGTTCTGATCAATCAGTACTTAAATTTGTCATCAGATACTATTATTCTACTTCACTTATTGCTTTAACTTTTTGAAAATAAATTTCCAAATGTTAAGTTACTGCTTAACTAAAAACCGAGAGATGCTTTTTTTTTTAAGAGCATGTTTGCGTAACAATTATTTTATTAAATTGTTTTCATTGGAGGAAAAAAACAAACAAACCAGGTTTTATTTCTGAATCCTTATACCAAGGATCGTTCGGACTACTGAACTTCTTTACTGCAAAAGAGCAACAAAGAATCACACACCCTCATCCCAAAAGTTTATACTTTTTTAACTAAGATAATGCTAAAGGACTTTCATTTTTAGACAACTATTCTGTACAATGTTTACTAGTTTTGTTTTAACCTCAAGGAGGAGAGAGAGAGAGAGAGAAAAAAAAAGACCAAAAAACTTAACGATGTATTGTCAGGTGTCCTGAAAACACTTATGGCATCGGAGATTAAGGGAAATTTCAGCCCCATCTCAAACAATTGATTACATACAAACTGTGCCAAAATAATAGATACGCAAAAACTAAAGTAGTTTAAATGTGGATGAAAACATGTTGATTGTTGAAGGATAAAGTTATTCTTTAAAATTAAAATAGAAGCACAAACAAAAACAAAATATTTTTTAAATTGCAGGATGGGTTTATCTACATTTAAAAAAATTAAGCATTAAAAACAGTCGATTTATTAATTATTCACACAAAAGCTTACGTTCATAGTTATGACTTGATTGGAGATATTTTCGATATTTGCAAAGAAACACGAATTTTTGGAATTATATTATCTTTGTAAAACTTAAAAAAACGAGAATTTGAAAAGCTAGCAGTCAATTTTATTTTTAGTTTGCACGCTGAATTCAAAATGTACCAATTTCTAATATTTCAACGAAAATAAAGCTACTTAGAATTGCATGCTACAGGCCGTACACTCCCTAATCCGCTTTATTTTTATTCGAAGTTGGGTGCATTTACCACATTCAAAACTTTCTGCCAATGAAGCCTCAATAATGAAGTTCGTTTTTAAGCAATAATTACAAAAAAAAAAAAAAAAAGACTGATGAAAAAGTGAAGAAAGAACTGTAGTAGTAGTAGCAACTGTAAAAGAGCTATCAAGTAGGATGAAATGGGAACTTTGACAACATTCGAGTCGCTTTTATGATGACTCAATTAAAAAAAAAAAAAAATCAATAAAACCATCATCACACAGTGAAATGTTGATTTTTTTTTAAATGTCATACTAAGCGAGTGAAAAGAAATGACGATGACGTAGTGAGAAACAAGATCGCAGAGGTTGAAAAGTGAATGTTTGCTTACCTTTGCAAAGCAAAAATAAAAACGTTCATATCTCTCATCAAAGAGAATTAAGATTTTTTGTATAGAGAAA